>JAVHJT010000070.1:0-116004 GCA_033030585.1 Hippophae rhamnoides
TTCCTTTCTTAGTTGATTTCAAGCACCACTTTTTGCAGTTCACATCTCTGTCTTAGGGCTTTCAACCTGATCAGGTTTTAGAAAAAAAGCACAGAGCTATTAGCTTATGTATTAAAACACTTGACTACTAAAAGACACATTCCTACATGCATATCATTAAATTAAAACAAAAATAAAAAGGAAGTCCTAAATCGAAGCATACCGGTGCTTGTAACTTAAGCCCTTCTTGATTCATTTTCTCTTTCTTTTTTCCTTTTTTCTTTTTTTTTCTCTTCTGTTTTTTCTTGGCCATAGTTACATCTCTGTCTTGGGCTATCAACCTGAAAATGTTTTAGAAAAATGTACAGTTATTAACTTTAGTATTAAACACTTGACTACTAAAACATTCCTTCCACCAGGCATATCATTAAATTAAAACTAAAATAAAAAAAAGTCCTAAATCACAAGCATACCTGAGCCTGTAACTTTAGCCCTTCTTGATTCATAAGTTCATTGTTTTTCACCTCTTTTTTACTTTTTTTCTCTTCTTTTTTTCTTTTTTTTCTCTTTTTTCTCTTTTTCTCTCCTTTTTTCTTTTTTTTTTCTCCTCTTTTTCTCTTTTTTTTCTCTTCTCTTTTTCTTTTTTTCTCTTCTTTTTTTTTTGGCCATAGTTGACAAAATAACATCTTTCATTTCTTTATGATAAAGGGGTCTGCGAGGATCGACTAGAGAAAATGTCTCGATTTCCTTCCTTGTTTAGCGGCATTGCTCTCTAATTGCTTTATCATATCAACATTAGATGGTACTGAGAGATAGAAAGTCGATCTCGGTCTTGTCTAATCTGTCCAGGAGCATTTAGTGAATTTATAACATCTTTAGCGACTTGATTTAGCGATTCCTCGTTCACCACTGCCATAGCTTCTTTTGCTTTCTTAGTTGATTTGAAGCACCACTTTTTGCAGTTCACATCTCTTTTTTTAGGCTTTCAACCTGATCAGGTTTTAGAAAAAAAGCACAGAGCTATTAGCTTATGTATTAAAACACTTGACTACTAAAAGACACCTTCCTACATGCATATCATAAAATTAAAACTAAAATAAAAAAGGAAGTCCTAAATCAGAAGCATACCAGTGCTTGTAACTTAAGCCATTCTTGATTCAAATGCTCTTTCTTTTTTCCTTTTTTCTCTTTTTTTCTCTTCTGTTTTTTATTGGCCATAGTAACATCTCTGTCTTAGGCTATCAACCTGAAAATGTTTTAGAAAAATGTACAGTTATTAACTTTAGTATTAAACACTTGACTACTAAAACATTCCTTCATCCAGGCATATCATAAAATTAAAACTAAAATAAAAAAAAGTCCTAAATCACAAGCATACCTGAGCCTGTAACTTTAGCCCTTCTTGATTCAAATGCTCTTTCTTTTTTCCTTTTCTCTTTTTTTTTTCTCCTGTTTTTTTTTTGGCCATTGTTACATCTCGCCTTAGGCTATCAACCTGAAAATATTTTAGAAAAATGTACAGTTATTAACTTTAGTATTAAGCACTTGACTACTAAAACATTCCTTCCTCCAGGTATATCATTAAATTAAAACTAAAATAAAAAAAAAGTTCTAAATCACAAGCATACACGAACTGTAACTTTAGCCCTTCTTGATTCATAAGTTCATTCTCTTTCTCCTCTTTTTTTTTCTCGTTTTTTTTTTCTTTTTTTCTCTTTTTTTTTTTCTTCTTTTTTTCTTTTTTTTTTTTTTTTTTTTCTTTTTTTCTTTTTTTTTTTTTTTTTTTTTTTTTTTTTTTTCTCTTCTTTTTTTTTTTTTTTCTCTTCCTTTTTTTTTGGCCATAGTTGACAAAATAACATGTTTCATTTCTTTGATAAAGGGGTCTGCGAGGATCGACTAGAGAAAATGTCTCGATTTCCTTCCTTGTTTGGCGGCATTGCTCTCTAATTGCTTTATCATATCAACATTAGATGGTACTGCGAGAGATAGAAAGTCGATCTCGATCTTGTCTAATCTGTCCAGGAGCATTTAGTGAATTTATAACATCTTTAGCACCTTGATTTAGCAGATTCCTCGGTCACCACGGCCATAGCTTCTTTTCCTTTCTTAGTTGATTTGAAGCACCACTTTTTGCGATTCACATCGCTGTCTTAGGGCTTGCAACATGATCAGGTTTTAGAAAAAAAGCACAGAGCTATTAGCTTATGTATTAAAACACTTGACTACTAAAAGACACATTCCTACATGCATATCATTAAATTAAAACAAAAATAAAAAAGGAAGTCCTAAATCAGAAGCATACCAGTGCTTGTAACTTAAGCCCTTCTTGATTCAAATGCTCTTTCTTTTTTCCTTTTTTCTTTTTTTTCTCTTCTGTTTTTTCTTGGCCATAGTTACATCTCTGTCTTGGGCTATCAACCTGAAAATGTTTTAGAAAAATGTACAGTTATTAACTTTAGTATTAAACACTTGACTACTAAAACATTCCTTCCACCAGGCATATCATTAAATTAAAACTAAAATAAAAAAAAGTCCTAAATCACAAGCATACCTGAGCCTGTAACTTTAGCCCTTCTTGATTCATAAGTTCATTGTTTTTCACCTCTTTTTTACTTTTTTTTCTCTTTTTTCTCTTTTTCTCCTCTTTTTTCTCTTTTTTTTCTCCTCTTTTTCTGTTTGTTTTCTCCTTTTTTTTTCTTTTTTTCTGTTCTTTTTTTCTTTGGCCATAGTTGACAAAATTACATCTTTCATTTCTTTGCAATAAAGGGGTCTGCGAGGATCGACTAGAGAAAATGTCTCGATTTCCTTCCTTGTTTAGCGGCATTGCTCTCTAATTGCTTTATCATATCAACATTAGATGGTACTGCAGCGATAGAAAGTGATCTCTGTCTTGTCTAATCTGTCCGGAGCATTTAGTGAATTTATAAGATCTTTAGCGACTTGATTTAGCAATTCCTCGTTCACCACTGCCATAGCTTCTTTTGCTTTCTTAGTTGATTTGAAGCACCACTTTTTGCGATTCACATTCTTTGTCTTAGGGCTTTCAACACGATCGGGTTTTAGAAAAAAGCACGAGCTATTAGCTTATGTATTAAAACACTTGACTACTAAAAGACACCTTCCTACATGCATATCATTAAATTAAAACTAAAATAAAAAAGCAAGTCCTAAATCAGAAGCATACCCGTGCTTCTAAATTAAGCCATTCTTGATTCAAATGCTCTTTCTTTTTTCCTTTTTTCTCTTTTTTTTCTCTTGTTTTTCTTGGCCATAGTAACATCTCTGTCTTAGGCTATCAACCTGAAAATGTTTTAGAAAAATGTACAGTTATTAACTTTAGTATTAAACACTTGACTACTAAAACATTCCTTCATCCAGGCATATCATAAAATTAAAACTAAAATAAAAAAAAATCCTAAATCACAAACTTTAGCCCTTCTTGATTCAAATGCTGTTTCTTTTTTCCTTTTTTCTGTTTTTTTTCTCTTCTGTTTTTTTTTTGGCCATTGTTACATCTCGCCTTAGGCTATCAACCTGAAAATATTTTAGAAAAATGTACAGTTATTAACTTTAGTATTAAGCACTTGACTACTAAAACATTCCTTCCTCCAGGCATATCATTAAATTAAAACTAAAATAAAAAAAAGTTCTAAATCACAAGCATACCTGAGCCTGTAACTTTAGCCCTTCTTGATTCATAAGTTCATTCTCTTTCTCCTCTTTTTTTTCTCCTCTTTTTTTCTTTTTTTTTCTCTTTTTTCTCTTCTTTTTTCCTTTTTTCTCTTCTTTTTTCCTTTTTTTCTTTTTTTCTTTTTTTCTCTTTCTTTTCTCTTTTTCTTTCTTTTTTCTCTTCTTTTTCTTTTTCTCTTCTTTTTTTTCTTTTTTCTCTTCCTTTTTTTTTTGGCCATAGTTGACAAAATAACATGTTTAATTTCTTTTAATAAAGGGGTCTGCGAGGATCGACTAGAGAAAATGTCTCGATTTCCTTCCTTGTTTGGCGGCATTGCTCTCTAATTGCTTTATCATATCAACATTAGATGGTACTGCAGAGATAGAAAGTCGATCTCGGTCTTGTCTAATGTCATCCGAGCATTTAGTGAATTTATAACATCTTTAGCGACTTGATTTAGCAGATTCCTCGGTCACCATGCCATAGCTTCTTTTCCTTTCTTAGTTGATTTGAAGCACCACTTTTTGCGATTCACATCTCTGTCTTAGGGCTTTCAACTTTGATCGGGTTTTAGAAAAAAAGCATAGAGCTATTAGCTTATGTATTAAAACACTTGACTACTAAAAGACACATTCCTACATGCATATCATTAAATTAAAACAAAAATAAAAAAGGAAGTCCTAAATCGAAGCATACGGTGCTTGTAACTTAAGCCCTTCTTGATTCAAATGCTCTTTCTTTTTTCCTTTTTTCTTTTTTTTTTCTCTTCTGTTTTTTCTTGGCCATAGTTACATCTCTGTCTTGGGCTATCAACCTGAAAATGTTTTAGAAAAATGTACAGTTATTAACTTTAGTATTAAACACTTGACTACTAAAACATTCCTTCCACCAGGCATATCATTAAATTAAAACTAAAATAAAAAAAAAGTCCTAAATCACAAGCATACCTGAGCCTGTAACTTTAGCCCTTCTTGATTCATAAGTTCATTGTTTTTCACCTCTTTTTTACTTTTTTTTCTCTTTTTTCTCTTTTTCTTTTTTTCTCTTTTTCTCCTCTTTTTTCTCTTTTTTTTCTCCTCTTTTTCTCTTTTTTTTTCTCTTCTTTTTTTCTTTTTTTTCTCTTCTTTTTTTTTGGCCATAGTTGACAAAATAACATCTTTCATTCTTTGTAATAAAGGGTCTGCGAGGATCGACTAGAGAAAATGTCTTAGATTTCCTTCCTTGTTTAGCGGCATTGCTCTCTAATTGCTTTATCATATCAACATTAGATGGTACTGAGAGATAGAAAGTCGATCTCGGTCTTGTCTAATCTGTCCTGAGCATTTAGTGAATTTATAACATCTTTAGCGACTTGATTTAGCGAGATTCCTCGTTCACCACCGCCATAGCTTCTTTTCCTTTCTTAGTTGATTTGAAGCACCACTTTTTGCAGTTCACATTCTTTGTCTTAGGGCTTTCAACACGATCGGGTTTTAGAAAAAAGCACAGAGCTATTAGCTTATGTATTAAAACACTTGACTACTAACAGACACATTCCTACATGCATATCATTAAATTAAAACTAAAATAAAAAAGGAAGTCCTAAATCAGAAGCATACCAGTGCTTGTAACTTAAGCCATTATTGATTCAAATGCTCTTTCTTTTTTCCTTTTTTCTCTTTTTTTCTCTTCTGGTTTTTATTGGCCATAGTAACATCTCTGTTTTAGGCTATCAACCTTAAAATGTTTTAGAAAAATGTACAGTTATTAACTTTAGTATTAAGCACTTGACTACTAAAACATTCCTTCCTCCAGCATATCATTAAATTAAAACTAAAATAAAAAAAAGTTCTAAATCACAAGCATACCTGAGCCTGTAACTTTAGCCCTTCTTGATTCATAAGTTCATTCTCTTTCTCCTCTTTTTTTCTTTTCTTTTTCTCTTTTTTTCTCTTCTTTTTTTCTTTTTTTCTTTTTTTCTTTTTTTCTTTTTTTCTTTTTTTCCTCTTTTTTTCCTCTTCTTTTTTTCTTTTTTTTCTCTTTTTTTTCTTTTTTTCTCTTCCTTTTTTTTGGCCATAGTTGACAAAATAACATGTTTCATTTCTTTATGATAAAGGGGTCTGCGAGGATCGGCTAGAGAAAATGTCTCAGATTTCCTTCCTTGTTTGGCGGCATTGCTCTCTAATTGCTTTATCATATCAACATTAGATGGTACTACGTAGAGATAGAAAGTCGATCTAAGTCTTGTCTAATCTGTCAGGAGCATTTCTTGAATTTATAATATCTTTAGCGGATTCCTCGGTCACCACCGCCATAGCTTCTTTCGCTTTCTTAGTTGATTTGAGAATCCCCACTTTTTGCGGTTCACATCTCTTTTTTAGGCTTTCAACCCGATCGGGTTTTAGAAAAAAGCACGAGCTATTAGCTTATGTATTAAAACACTTGACTACTAAAAGACACCTTCCTACATGAATATCATTAAATTAAAACAAAAATAAAAAGGAAGTCCTAAAGCAGATGCATACCAGTGCTTGTAACTTAAGCCATTCTTGATTCAAATGCTCCTTCTTTTTTCCTTTTTTTTTCTCTTCTGTTTTTTCTTGGCCATAGTGACATCTCTGTCTTAGGCTATCAACCTGAAAATGTTTTAGAAAAATGTATAGTTATTAACTTTAGTATTAAACACTTGACTACTAAAACATTCCTTCCTCCAGGCATATCATTAAATTAAAACTAAAATAAAAAAGGAAGTCCTAAATCACAAGCATACCTGAGCCTGTAACTTTAGTCCTTCTTGATTCATAAGTTCATTCTTTTTTTCTCCTCTTTTTTTTCTCTTTTTTTCTCTTTTTTTCTCTTTTTTTCTCTTTTTTTTCTCTTCTTTTTCTCTTTTTTTCTCCTCTTTTTCTCTTCTTTTTCTCTTTTTTTTTCTTTTTTTTCTCTTCTTTTTCTTTTGGCCATAGTTGGCAAAAGAACATCTTTCATTTCTTTGATAAAAAGGGTCTGCGAGGATCGACTAGAGAAAATGTCTCGGATTTCCTTCCTTGTTTAGCGGCATTGCTCTCTAATTGCTTTATCATATCAACATTAGATGGTACTGTAGAGATAGAAAGTCCGATCTCGATCTTGTCTAATCTGTCCGAGCATTTAGTGAATTTATAACATCTTTAGCGACTTGATTTAGCGATTCCTCGGTCACCATTGCCATAGCTTCTTTTGCTTTCTTAGTTGATTTGAAGCACCACTTTTTGCGATTCACATCTCTGTCTTAGGGCTTTCAACCCGATCGGGTTTTAGAAAAAAGCACAGAGCTATTAGCTTATGTATTAAAACACTTGACTACTAAAAGACACATTCCTACATGCATATCATTAAATTAAAACTAAAATAAAAATGGAAGTCCTAAATCAGAAGCATACCAGTGCTTGTAACTTAAGCCCTTCTTGATTCAAATGCTCTTTCTTTTTTCCTTTTTTCTTTTTTTTTCTCTTCTGTTTTTTCTTGGCCATAGTTACATCTCTGTCTTGGGCTATCAACCTGAAAATGTTTTAGAAAAATGTACAGTTATTAACTTTAGTATTAAACACTTGACTACTAAAACATTCCTTCCTAGTAAAAATGTTAGAGAAATGAAATTGCCCATCACTCACTAGTTTAATGATAAAGAATTAAAGATTCTGCTTGTAATTTTGAAAAACACAAACAAACTTCAAAAAATGCAAAAGACGAACTAAAAATGGAGAAAGATGAAACGTAAGCACTGAGCGTGAAGTGAAATGGAGAACCAGGGCAAGCCATTAACAAAAGGAAAACAAAAAATGAACCAAAAAATAAATGAAATCTTGAAAGAAGAGAAGCTGAAAATGGAGAAAAGGAAAACAAAAAATGAACCAAAAAATAAATGAAATCTTGAAAGAAGATAAAATTTGAAAATAGCGTGACTTCTTTAAGAACAGGGATTGCAAATTGTTAAATAAGTGAGAAATGCCGTGATTTCTCCAAGTACGACGTCGATTAACACAACAAAAAGAAAATGAAACGAGTAACGAACCTTGAATAAGAGGGCGAAAAGAATGAACCAAGAATGAAGAAGAAGAGACGCCGAAAACGAAAATCAAAAATCAAAAAAATAAAGAAAATAGTAAATCCAAAACATGCCACGAGAAGAACATAAATAATAAATATAAATCTTATAACAAAAGCGTTCTTTCGATCGAAAAGGAATTTTACGAGTTTACAAACATAAATTCATATGCGATGCTCGAATCCACAATACGACATCGGATCCAACAAGATCAAAGGGGTTAACAAAGTTCAAACTACTCGATCAAAGATTTTGCGATTATACACGACAAAGATTAACTCCAAGCCCACCTCTGATCTTGAAATCTTGAAAGAAGAAGAGAAGGCGAAAACGAAAATCAAAAATATAAAAAGAAAGAAAATAGTAAATCCAAAACATGCAACAAAAGAACAAAAATAATAAATATAAATCTTATAACAAAACGTTCTTTCGATCGAAAAGGAATTTTCTGATTTTACAAACATAAATTATTATGTAGTATCGAATCCACAATACAACGCCGGATTCAACAAGATCAAAGGGGTTAACAAAGTTCAAACTACTACGATCAAAGATTTTGCGATTATACGACAAAGATTTAACTCCGAAGCCCACGAGATCTTTTTGATTTCCTCGACCGCTTCATTTTCTCTTTCATTCTATTTAATCCTTTCCAAAGATCATGCGATTATATATTTTTTAACAAATAATAAAAGATCACATTAAACAGATCTATAAGCGATCTGATATAAATTTTGGAAACCCTAAGAAAAACAAGAAGATAAACGAAATTCCAAATTTTAAGCGTTTCTTGATGTTCTGAACAAAGCGAAAGATGAGAACGTTCAAAAGATATTTGTGTTAAACAGATCTATACGCGATCTCATAGGAAATTCTCTGAATTTTTATCTCACAATACGCATGCGACGTGGCGTCCTCTGATTCTCTCGATGGCTAACAAGACACGTGGCAGCTTGGTCTGCAAAATGAGAGGGCTCACGCGGATAAAGTGGACCGTGTCGCAGGAGAATTATCAAGCTGGCCTGTGCGGAACAGCTGGCCTCCACTCATAACTCTCGAATGGCGCGTGTAAAGAACGCACGATCTGGACCGTTCGTATTTTGATCTGGTGGTGAGTGATGCGCTTTGATAAATGAAGCGCGTGGTTATTACTTTCTGCGCAGAAAACAATATTTAATTCAGATTTTTGTTAATTGCATTTAAGCCATTTTTAATTCAATTTAAATTTTCAACTTTTGTTATTTACATTTAAGTCCTTTTTTAATTTAAATTGTTTAATTTTCTCTAATAATATAATTTCTACTAAATAATATTTTAAGAACTTAAAATTAACTAAAAACATTAAAAAAATAGTAATTATAATTAATAAATTGGAAAAAAATAACTTTAAAATACAGAATTATCAAATTAGAAACGTGAAAGAGCACTAATATATGCAATTAATCTTTATATTTAATAATTTTAGCAAATAATATGAATTCATTCTAAAAATTTAACTATCTTTTATTTTTGTTTGCCATGGTATTAATAATTATGTAAATAGCATTTTTTTTTATAAATAAAAAAAACCCATTCTATTTGTGCTTTTCGTTTTCTTTCATTCTTGATTTTTTATTTTTGTTTTCATTTTTGATTTTATATTTAGTGCTTTCATTTTTTTCAAGAGATATTTAGCTCACTGTTTTTGTACCTTCTTATTCGTATTATTCATTTTCATTTCTATTATTTTTTCAATTATTTTTTATTTCATTTTTTTTTACTTTAGTTATTTGTTATAGTGTTTTATTGCTTTTATTTCTTTTCTAAATTTTTGTCCAAATCTTGATTTTTCAGACACTAAGAAACATTTTAAATTTATACTCACTAGAAATTAGCAAATGCAATTTGGCCTCTCTTTTTTTTTCTTTTTTTTTTGAATAAATTCTAGCCATTTTTTTGGTTTTTTTGGAATAAATATGCTAATAAATTAAGAGAAAATCAATACAACACCTTCAATATGAGTTTAAGGAATTTTTAAGATTCATAAAAGAGCACATAAATTACGACACAAAGGGGAAATGAAATTTCTGCAAGAACTACCACATAAATACTAGAAAACAACCAAAAATTGCAGAATATATAAGATATTGCAGAATAAGCACGGAAAAATGCAGAATAGATTAAGAAATAGCAGAATTTGCAAGGAAAATTTAGAATACTTTCTGAAATATCAAGATATGCAAGGTTACCACTGAAAAACTTGGGACACAATAGAATTTGCAAGGAAAATGTAGGAAAAACGTGGAAACAAAGAAGAATAATATTTTTAGGGTTTGGAAAATGAATTTTAGCAAGAACAAAAACACAAGGATTTTTTTCTTTGTTTTCTCTATATCAGAAACAAAATTAGAACTCAAGAACAAGAACAAATATAAAGGATAAGAATCTAAAAATTAGCACCTAAAGCTCTGATACCAAATGATATGAACCAAAGGGTTAGGACCTAGCTAATTTTAGATTATGTAGCAAAGGGTTTCTCCACAAATCAATGGATATTACTCACCCTTTTTTCGGGGGGAAAGACGCCACAAAGAGGGCTATTTCCTTGATAAGTCTAGCATAAATGACACCCTAATAAGTATGGATTTTACTCACCATAAATGCTTGGATGCTAAACAATGCCACAAAGGTTTCCAATCCCTTGATAAGTTGCTTAAAGAGGAGCAAAGAGCAATAATGAGCTCTCAAATGATCTGAAAAATCAAATTTCATCCAAAATTGTATTTTCTAGTAGCTGAGCTGCTCTTAATAGGTATAGGTAATAATCCTTAATAGGAATAGGTATAGGTATAGTTGCCCTTTTTTAGCCTTGCAAGCATAATCCTTATTTCTCTTCTCAATTTGCTCATGAATGCGTTCATGGAGCTTCTTCACCGTTTCAGCCTTCCTAGCACCATCTAAGTTAGTTTTCTTTGAAATAAGTATAGGTAATAAGTCCAAAAAAGTTAGAAGATTGAAACCATAAACAATTTCGAATGGAGAATGATCAGTAGTAGAATGCATACTTCCGTTATAAGCAAATTCAACAAAAAGGTAAACAATCCTCTCAATTTTTCAAATTCCGTTTTATTACTGCCCTAAGCAACGTGGATAGAGTCCTATTGACTACCTCAATTTTCCCATCTGTTTGGGGTGACAAGTGGTTGAAAATAAGAGTTTAGTTCCCATTTTAGCCCAAAGAGTTTCAAAAAAAAAAACTAAGGAATTTAACATCCCTATCAAACACAATGCTCCTAGGAACTCCATGAAGCCTAACAACCTCCGTAAAGCACAACTCTGCTACATTATTGGTGTCATCTGTTTTATGGCACGCTATGAAGTGTGTCATTTTAGAAAACCTATCTACAACCACAAAAAATGGAGTCTCTACCCTTCTTAGACCTAGGTAACCCTAAAACAAAATCCCTGAAAATATCTACCCAAGGTGTTCTTGGTACTAGTAAGGGAGTATATAGTCCTCGTGGTAGGACTTTGGATTTGGCTTGCTTACAAGTGATGCATCTAGTACATATTCTCCCTACATCCCTCCTTGTTGTTGGCCAATAAAAATGCTCACTCAAAACATCTGGAGTCTTCTTAATTCCAAAATGCCCCATTAATCCTCCCTTATGGGCCTCTTTAATCAACAACTCACGCATGGAACATTTGGGTATACACAATTGATTTTCTTTCAATAAATACCCATCTAATTTATAAAAAAATTCCAAAGAAGTTTTTTCATATGCATGGTAAATAGTAGAGAAGTCATCACCATTAGCATACATTTCCTTACCATATTCAAATCCTAGCAATCTAACATTTAAAGTTTAGAGTAAGGCATATCTCCTTGATAAAGCATCGGCTACAAAATTCTCCTTACCTCTCTTATATTGAATAATATAAGGAAACATCTTAATGAATTCCATCCATATAGCATGCCTCCTATTCAATTTACCTTGGTGCTTTAGATGTTTCCAGGGTTTTAACCAAGTCATATAGCTCCTTGTCATACGTTGGATAATTGAGGGCTACTCCATGAAGTTTCTCACTGAAATAAGCGATAGGTCGCCGTTCCGGCATCAAAACAGCTCCTATACCTATTCCTGATGCATCACACTCAACTTCAAAGCTTTTAGTAAAATTAGGTAAAGATAAAACAGGTGCAAAACACAAACTATCCTTTAATGTTCTAAAAGCTCTCATTTAAAACCAACAACCTTTTTAATGACCCAGGTTAGAGGTGCAGTTAGTGTACTAAAATATTTGACAAACCTTCGATAAAAACTAGCTAAGCCGTGAAAGCTTCTAACCTCGATTATAGACTTAGGTGTGGGCCATTCTCGAATAGCCTTAACCTTTTTGTCATCTACTTCTATTCCCTTAGAACTAACAATAAAACAAAGAAAAACTAACTTTTCTAAGCAAGAAACACACTTTTTTAGGTTTGCATACAATTGTTCTTTTCTCAAAATTTCAAGCACATACCTAAGATGTAAGACATGTTCTTCAAGATTTTTACTATAAATGAAAATATCATCAAAATAGACAACAATAAGATTTCCAATAAATGCACACAGAACATGATTCATAAGCCACATAAAAGTGCTAGGTGCATTTGTTAGACCAAAGGGTATGACTAACCACTCATACAATCCATGTTTAGTTTTGAAAGCGATTTTCCATTCAATACCCTTTCTCATCCTAATTTGATGGTATCCACTCTCAAATCAATTTTTGAGAAAATGTAAGAACCAAGTAACTCATCTAACATGTCATCTAGTCTAGGGATAGGATGTCGATATTTTACCATAATGTTGTTGATGGCTCGACAATCAACACACACCTTGCTTGATCCATCCTTCTTGGGAACGAGTAGCACGGGAACGTCACATGGACTTAGGCTCTCCTTGACTTGACCTTTGATCAAGTACTCTTCAACCTGCCTTTGAATCTCCTTAGTGTCTTCGGGGTTGGTCCTATAGGTAAGTCGATATGGAAGAGAAGCTCCTAATATGAAGTCAATTTGATGCTCAATCCTCTTAATTGCTGGCACCTCATCTAGAATCTCTACAAGGAAAACGTCCTCAAATTCTTGCAAAAGAGAAACAGTGGCGAGGCAAAGAAGTTAAGATCGTTAATAGAAAAATTAGTCTTCTTGTACAAAAGTATAATTATGGGCTATTTTGAATAAAACGCCCCTTTGACCTCACTTGCTTTACTATAAATACTCACACTTTTTTCTCTCTTATTTTTCCATTATCCTCTCCTTTTTCTTCTTCTTTTTTTCTTTTTCATTCTTCTCTTTTCTTCATTTTCCCTCTTTTCTTTTTTCTAACAATCCTCAATTGATCTTCAAACACTTTCTTAGGTGAAATGGGTACAAGTGTGATGTTTCTATCATTCTTCACAAATGAATACTTGTTTCTATATCCGTCATGTATAACCCTCCTATCATATTGCCAAGGCCTACCTAGCAAGATGTGTCCGGCTTGCATTGGTACCACATCACACATTACTTCATCCTTGTACTTTCCAATGGAGAAGCTCACTACTACTTGCTTATTAACCTTCACTTCCCCACTATCATTTAACCATTGCAACTTGTCAGGCTTAGGGTGTTTAAATATAGGCAACACTAATTTCTCTACTAAGGTAGTACTAGCCACATTGGTGCAAATTCCCCCATGTATGATAACACTACACACTTTGTTATTCACATGACACCTTCTGTGAAAGATGTTATCTCTTTGTTGTTCAAGGTCATCCTCCTTGACTTGAGTGTCAAAGATCGCTTTATTACAAGTGCTTCTCCATTCACGGGTCCTATGTCCTCTTCACTACCTTCCTCTACAGATGACATCTCATCTTCTTCACTTTCATTATCGGTTTCCACCTCACCCACTAGCTAAGGTGATCATTGCCATCTTTTTTGGACATTGAGAGGTGATGAGAATCATCTAGCTCTACAAATTCCAAGTGGACCAATCACAAGGTCTAGGAAGGTACAACTCGAAAAGGATTTAAATGGACTCATTCAAGAAGTCATGCATAATCAAGGGAACCTAAATTAGGAGTGCAAGGATTGGGACAATCCTAGGATGGAAATTAGGGCACAATTGGCAAAATAAAACTAGGCACATTGTTGTGCCATTTAAACTTTTTTGGGAAGCTTCATTTTCAGCCTTTAGATGGAAACAAGGGTTTAGATGTAATATTTTATAGGATTCCTTTGTGGTCAGCAGCCCCATTTTTTCCATGTTTTGGTTAATGTTTTCTGCTACCTTTTGTGCTTTTTAGCTGCTTTTATTTTCAACCCATGGATGAGATCAAGGGCTATGATGTAGTAGAGTTTAGGGTTGGTTTGTATCCTATTAAGAGCAGCTCAGCTACTGTAAAATACAATTTTGAATGAAGTTTAAATTTTTAGATCATTTGAGAGCTCATTCTAGCTCTTTGTTCCTCTTTAAGCAACTTATTAAGGGATTGACAACCTTTGTCGTGTTGTTTAGCATCGAAGCATTTGTGGTGAGTAATATCCATACTTGTTAGGGTGTCATTTATGCTAGACTTATAAAGAAAATAGCAGTTCCTTGTGGCGTCTTTTCCCCTCAGAAAAATGGTGAGTAATATCCATAGATTTGTGGAGAAACCCTTTGCTATATAATCTGAAATTAGCTAGGTCCAAACCCCTTTGTTCTTGTTCTCGTGTTCTTGTTGTATTTTTGATACATAAAAAAAAAGAAAAAAATATCATTCTGTTGTGTTCTTACTGAAATTTATGCTCTAAACCCTAAAAATATTGCTCTTCTTTGTTTCCATGTTTTTTCTGCATTTTCCTTTCAAATTCTATTATGTCCAAAGTTTTTCAGCAGTAACCTTGCATATCTTGCTGTTTCTGAAAGTATTCTGAATTTTCCTTTCATATTCTGCATTTTCCTTGTAAATTCTACTATTTCTGAATCTATTCTACATTTTTCCTTGTTTATTCTGCAATATCTAATATATTCTGCAGTTTTTGGTCGTTTTCTAGAATTTCTGTGGTAGCTCCTGCAGAAATTTCATTTTCCCTTTGTGTCGTAATTTATGTGCTATTTTACCTATTTTAAAAATTCCTTAAACTCATATTGAAAGTTTTGTATTGATTTACTCTTGAGTTATTAGCATAATTGTTCTAAAAAGAAAAAAAAAGATAGAAAAAAAGAGAGGCGAAATTGCATTTGCTAATTTCTAGTGAGTATTAGAACTCATAGTTTCAAGGATTTTACACTTTGATAATTGGGAGGACATGAAGGTCATCATGAGAAAGAGGTTTGTGCCTAGCTACTACTATAGAGAGTTACACCATCGCCTACAAAGATTGACACAATGATATAAATGTATGGATGAGTACTACAAGGAAATGGAAGTGGCCATGGTGAGAGCTAATGTCGAGGAAGATAGAGAGGCATACATGGCTAGGTTTTTTAGTGGGTTGAATCCGGACATTGTCAAGATTGTGGAATTTCATCATTATGTGGAGATGGAGGACATGGTCAATATGGCAATCAAGGTGGAAAGGCAATTAAAGAAACAAAGTTTTTGATCACAAGCATTAAGGTCTAATCCCATTACTCCAAAACCAAACCTTACTAGTCCTTAGAAGTCCAATGAGAAAAAAGATGAAATAGCTACATCCAAACCAAGATTTGAGCCTTACAAAGCCAAAGAGATGGGGGCTAGTAAGGACAAAGGTAAAATCTACACCCCAATTCGTAATCATTACTTAAGGTGTTTTCGATGTCTTGGTAATGGTCATATAGCCATTCAATGTCCCAAGAATAAGGAAATGATAACCTTAGCAAGTGGTGAGGTTGGAACCGATAATGAAATTGAAGAAGATGAGATGCCATCTGCAAAGGAAGCTAGTGAAGAGGACATAGGACCCGTGAATGGAGAAGCACTTGTAATAAGGCGATCTTTGACACTCAAGTCAAGGAGGATGACCTTGAACAACAAAGAGATAACATCTTTCACACAAGGTGTCATGTGAATAACAAAGTGTGTAGTGTTATCATAGATGGGAGCAGTTGCACCAATGTGGCTAGTACTACCTTAGTAGAGAAATTATGGTTGCCTATATTTAAACACCCTAAGCCTTACAAGTTGCAATGGTTAAATGATA
This sequence comes from Hippophae rhamnoides, assembly GCA_033030585.1. NCBI lineage: Eukaryota > Viridiplantae > Streptophyta > Magnoliopsida > Rosales > Elaeagnaceae > Hippophae > Hippophae rhamnoides. The sequence goes on from JAVHJT010000070.1 coordinate 15,892, forward strand.
GTGGGGAAGTGAAGGTATTAGCAAGTAGTAGTGAGCTTCTCCATTGGAAAGTACAAGGATGAGGTGATGTGTGATGTGGTACCCATGCAAGCCGGACACATCTTGCTTGGTAGGCCTTGGCAATATGATAGGAGGGTTACACATGACGGATATAGAAACAAGTATTCATTTGTGAAGAATGGTAGAAACATCACACTTGTACCCCTTTCACCCAAGCAAGTCTTTGAAGATCAATTGAGGATTGTTAGAAAAAAAGAAAAGAGGGAAAATGAAGAAAAGAGAAGAATGAAAAAGAAAAAAAAAGTGAAAGAAAAAAAAGAGTTGAGAAAAAGGAGAGGTGAGTGGAAAAAAAAGAGAGAAAAAAATGTGAATTTGTATGCTAATGCAAGAGTGAGGTCAAGATGGCTTTTTATTCAAAATAGCCCATACTTTTACTTTTGTAGAAGGAGGCTAATTTTTCTATTAATGATCTTAACTAGTATTTGGCTAGTTCCACTGTTTCTCTTTTGCAGGAATTTGAGGACTTGTTCCCTGAAGAGATTCTCGATGGGGTGCCACTAGTTAGGGGGATTGAGCATAAAATTGACTTTATACCGGGAGCTTCTCTTCCAAATTGACCTGCCTGTAGTACCAACCCGAAAGACACTATGGAGATTCAAAGGTAGGTTGAAGAGTACTTCATCAAAGGTCAAGTCAAGGAGAGCCTAAGCCCATGTGTTGTTCCCGTGCTAGATGAGTTGCATGGTTCTTGCATTTTTTCTAAATTTGATTTAAAAAGTGTATATCACCTAATTAGAATGAAAGAAGGTGATGAATGGAAAAATGCATTTAAGATAAAATATGGTTTATATGAGTGGTTAGTCATACCATTTGGTTTAACTAATACTGAAAGTACTTTCACAAGATTAATGAACTATGTTTTGCATGCTTTTATTGGAAAGTTTGTAGTTATCTATTTTTATCATATTCTCATTTATAGAAAAAATTTGGAAGACCATTTGAAACATTTACAATCTGTTCTTGAAGTGCTTAGAAGAGAGAAACTATTTCCTAAGCTAAAGAAGTGCACATTTTGCACCTATAAGCTTGTGTTGATGGGTTTCATTGTGAGTGCAAAAGGAGTTCAGGTTGATGAAGAAACGATTCGAGCTATCCAGGAGTGGTCCAACCCAACAAGTTTAAGTAATGTTTGAAGTTTTCATGGACTTGCTTGCAAATCAGCGATTTGTGAAAGATTTTAGCATAGCAGCACCGATAACCATAGTCATCAAAAAGAATGTAAGGTTCAAATGGGGAGAAGAGCAAGAAATTTCATTCCAACTGCTTAAGGAAAAATTGACTCGTGCTCTTTTATTGTCTTTACCGAACTTTGCAAAAACTTTTGAAAAAGAGAAAGCAAGGCTCAACATTGAGAGGAGGATTGAACAATATATCAAACAAGCCAACAAAGGACGTCATAGGATGATCTTTGAGCCTGGAGATTGGGTGTGTGTGCATATGAGAAAAGAGCATTTTATAGAACAAAGAAAATCAAATTATCTATCATGGGGAGATGGTCCATTTCAAACAATCGAAAGGATTAATGAAAATGCCTACAAGCTAGACTTTCTTGGTGAGTATAATGTTAGTACCTCTTTTAATGTTTATGATCTTTCTCCTTTTGATTATACAGGAGAAGATTGAGGATGAATCCTCTTGAAGAGAGGGGGAATGATGAGAATCATCGAGCTTTACAAATTCCAAGTGGACCAATCACAAGGTCTAGGAAGGTACAACTTGAAAAGGCTTTAAATGGGCTCATTCAAGAGGTCATGCATAATCAAGGGAACCTAAATTGGGAGTGCAAGGATTGGGACAATCCTTGGATGGAAATTAGGGCAAAATTGGCAAAATAAAACTAGGCACATGTTGTGCCATTTGGACTTTTTTGGGCAGCTTCATTTTCAGCCCTTAGATGAAAACAAGGGTTAAGATGTAATATTTTATAGGGTTTCTTTTGTTCTCAGTTGCTTCATATTTTGCTCCAATTTTGGGGTGCATTTGGACATATTTTGGTCAGCTTTATTTTCAGCCCTTGGATGAAATCAAGGGTTAAGATGTAATATTTTATAGGATTCCTTTGTGATCAGTTGCCCCATTTTTTCCATGTTTTGGTCAATGTTTTCTACTACCTTTTGTGCTTTTTGGCTGTTTTTATTTTCATCCCTTGGATGAGATCAAGGACTCTGATGTAGTAGAGCTTAAGGTTGGTTTGTATCCTATTAAGAGCAGCTCAATTGCTGTAAAATACAATTTGGAATGAACTTTGAATTTTCAAATCATTTGAGAGCTCATTCTAGCTCTTTGTTCCTCTTTAAGCAACTTATCAAGAGATTGGCAACCTTTATGGCGTTGTTTAGCATCCAAGCATTTGTGGTGAGTAATATCTATACTTGTTAGGGTCTCATTTATGCTACTCTTATCAAGGAAATAGCAGCTCCTTGTGGCGTATTTTCCCCTCAGAAAAATGGTGAGTAATATCCATAGATTTGTTGAGAAACCCTTTTCTATATAATCTGAATATAGCTAGGTCCTAACCCCTTGGTTCATATCAAGAGGCTTTATGACCATTACCAAAACACCGAAAATACTTAAAGTCCTGATTACAAACTGGGGTGTCGATTTTACCTTTGTCCTTACTAGCCCCCATCTCTTTGACTTTGTAAGGCTCAAATTTGATTTGGAAGTAGCTAATTCATTTTTTTTCTCATTGGACTTCCAAGCACTAGTAGGGTTTGGTTTTGGAGTAATGGGACTAGACCTTGATGGTTGGGACCCAAAACTCTATTTCGATCACAAGCATTAAGGTCTAATCCCATTACTCCAAAACCAAACCTTACTAATCCTTGGAAGTCCAATGAGAAAAAAGATGAAATAGCTACATCCAAACCAAGATTTGAGCCTTACAAAGCCAAAGAGATGGGGGCTAGCAAGGACAAAGGTAAAATCAACACCCCAACTCGAAATCGTGACTTCAAGTGTTTTCGGTGTCTTGGTAATGGTCATATAGCCTCTCAATGTCCCAACAAGAAGGCAATGATAACCTTAGCGAGTAGAGAGGTTGGTACCGATAATGAAAGTGAAGAAGATGAGATGTCATCTGTAGGGGAAGGTAGTGAAGAGGAGATAGGACCCGTGGATGGGGAAGCCCTTGTAATAAGGCGATCTTTGAGCACTCAAGTCAAGGAGGATGACCTTGAACAACAAAGAGATAACATCTTTCACACAAGGTGTCATGTGAATAACAAAGTGTGTAGTGTTATCATAGATGGGGGAAGTTGCACCAATGTGGCTAGTACTACCTTAGTAGAGAAATTAGTGTTGCCTATATTTAAACACCCTAAGCCTGACAAGTTGCAATGGTTAAATGATAGTGGGGAAGTGAAGGTTAATAAGCAAGTATTAGTGAGCTTCTCCATTGGAAAGTACAAGGATGATGTGATGTGTGATGTGGTACCCATGCAAGCCGGACACATCTTGCTAGGTAGGCCTTGGCAATATGATAGGAGGGTTACACATGACGGATATAGAAACAAGTATTCTTTTCCGAAGAATGGTAGAAACATCACACTTGTACCCCTTTCACCCAAGCAAGTCTTTGAAGATCAATTGAGGATGGTTAGGGAAAAAGAACAAAAAGAGAAAAATGAAAAGGAAAAAAAGAGTGAAAGAAAAAAAAGAGTGAAGAAAAAGGAGAGGAGAGTGGAAAAAAACTAGAGAAAAAATGTGAGTTTTTATGCTAATTCAAGTGAGGTCAAGAGGGCTTTTTATTCAAAACAGCCCATACTTGTACTTTTGTACAAGGAAGCAAATTTTTCTATTAACGATCTTTACCAGTCTTTGCCTAGTACCACTATTTCTCTTTTGCAGGAATTTGAAGACGTGTTCCCTGAAGAGATTTCAGATGGGGTGCCACCAATTAGGGGGATTGAGCATCAAATTGACTTTATACTTGGGGCTTCTCTTCCAAACCGACCTACCTATAGGACCAACCCCGAAGAAACTAAGGAGATTCAAAGACAGGTTGAAGAGTACTTGATCAAAGGTCAAGTTAGGGAGAGCCTGAGTCCATGTGCTATTCCCGTGCTACTCGTTCCCAAGAAGGATGGATCAAGTAGGATGTGCGTTGATTGCCGAGCCATCAACAACATTACGGTAAAATATCGAAATCCTATCCCTAGACTAGATGACATGTTAGATGAGTTGTATGGTTCTTGCATTTTTTCAAAAATTGATTTGAGAAGTGGATACCATCAAATTAGTATGAGAGAGGGTGATGAATGGAAAACCGCTTTTAAAACTAAACATGGATTGTATGGGTGGTTAGTCATGCCCTTTGGTCTAACAAATGTACCTAGCACTTTTATGAGGCTTATGAATCATGTTCTGCGTTCATTTATTGGAAAATTTGTTGTTGTCTATTTTGATGATATTCTCATTTACAGTAAAAATCTTGAAGAACATGTCTTACATCTTAGGTATGTGCTTGAAATTTTGAGAAAAGAACAATTGTATGCGAACTTGAAAAAGTGTGTTTTTTGCATGGACAAGTTAGTTTTTCTTTGTTTTGTTGTTAGTTCTAAAGGGGTAGAGGTAGATGAGGAAAAGTTTAAGGCTATTCGAGAATGGCCCACACATAAATCTGTAACCGAGGTTAGAAGTTTTCACGGCTTAGCTAGTTTTTATCGAAGGTTTGTCAAAGATTTTAGTACACTAGCTGCGCCTCTAACCGAGGTCATTAAAAAGTCTGTTGGTTTCAAATGGGGCGAGAATCAGGAGAGAGCCTTTAAAGCATTGAAGGATAGTTTGTGTTCTGCACCTGTTTTATCTTTACCTGATTTTTCTAAAACCTTTGAAGTTGAGTGTGATGCATTAGGAATAGGTATAGGAGCTGTTTTGATGCAGGAACGGCGACCTATCGCTTATTTCAGCAAGAAACATCATGTAGCAGCCCTTAATTATCCAACGTATGACAAGGAGCTATATGCCTTGGTTAGGACCCTGGAGACATGGCAACATTACCTTTGGCCAAGAGAATTTGTCATCCACAACGATCATGAATCTCTAAAACATCTTAAGCGCCAAGGTAAATTGAATAGGAGGCATGCTAGATGGATGGAATTCATTGAGACTTTTCCTTATATTGTTCAATATAAGAGAGGTAAGGAGAATGTTGTAGCCGATGCTTTATCACGGAGAGCCAACAAAGGGAGGCGAAGAGTCATTTTTGAGCCTGGTGATTGGGTTTGGGTGCATATGAGGAAGGAACGGTTTCCTGAAAAAAGACGGTCTAAGTTGCAACCTCGGGGAGATGGACCTTTCCAAGTGATTGAGCGAATCAATGACAATGCCTAAAAAATTGATCTTCCTGGTGAGTATAATGTTAGTACCTCTTTTAATGTCTCTGATCTTTCTCCTTTTGATTATGCAGGTGATGATTCGAGGATGAATCCTCTTGAAGAGAGGGGGAATGATGAGAATAATCGAGCTCTACAAATTCCAAGTGGACCAATCACAAGGTCTAGGAAGGCACAACTCGAAAAGGCTTTAAATGGGCTCATTCAAGAGGTCATGCATAATCAAGGGGACCTAAATTGGGAGTGCAAGGATTGGGACAATCCTAGGATGGAAATTAGGGCAAAATTGGAAAAATAAAACTAGGCAAATTGTTGTGCCATTTGGACTTTTTTGGGCAGCTTCATTTTCAGCCCTTAGATGGAAACAAGGGTTAAGATGTAATATTTTATAGGGTTTTCTTTTATTCTCAGCTGCACCATATTTTGCTCCAATTTCCATGTGCCATTTGGACTCTTTTTGGGCAGCTTTCTTTGCAACCCTTGGATGAAATCAAGGGTTAAGATGTAATATTTTATAGGATTCCTTTGTGGTCAGGTGCCCCATTTTTTTCCATGTTTTCGTCAATATTTTCTGCTAGCTTTTCTGCTTTTTGGCTGTGTTTATTTTGAACCCTTGGATGAGATCAAGGGCTATGATTTAGTAGAGCTTAGGGTTGGTTTGTATCCTATTAAGAGCAGCTCAGCTGCTGTAAAACCTAATTTTTGAATGAAGTTTGAATATTCAGATCATTTGAGAGCTCATTCTTGCTCTTTTTTCCTCTTCAAGCAACTTATCAAGGGATTGGCAACCTTTGTGGCGTTGTTTAGCATCCAAGAATTTGTGGTGAGTAATATCCATACTTGTTAGGGTGTCATTTGTGCTAGACTTATCAAGGAAATAGCAGCTCCTTGTGGCGTCTTTTCTCCTCAGGAAAATGGTGAGTAATATCCATTGATTTGTGGAGAAACCCTTTTCTATATAATCTGAAATTAGCTAGATCCTATCCCCTTGGTTCATATCAAACATCCTTGTGCTTTGGTGTGGGCTATGAACCTTGGTTTTTGTGACAGTTCTAGATAAGAGGATATTGTCACCCCTACTGATAGCCTAATGTTTTGGTAGGAACGGTTAGCTATTGTTACAACACTTGGTATCATAGCCTGGTCTCATGTTCACGTCTTGAAAGAGCATAGTTTCGTGGATGAACTTCCTTTATGAAGGTGGGAATGATGCAACCACGGTGAGTACCATCCATAGGTTCGTGGCTATGGTTAACCTTGGTGGGTAATGATGCCATCCCCGGCAACGGCGCCAAAAACTTGATGCCATCCCCGGCAACGGCGCCAAAAACTTGATGAGCGAAAACCGGCATCGCCGATCCTGCCAATACTTTGGTTTTAATATTTGTAAAACTCTCGCAAGTGCATGAATCATTTTGTAGAGAATGATAAGTATACTCCCAAGGTCGATCTAAGGAAGGAATGTATGTGGTTTTTAATTTATTATTCAAACTTTTAAAAACGAAATTAAATCCTAAACATCCTGTCACGATATTTTGGGGTTTTGTGTTTTAATCTAATTACAGAAAATTAAACATAGATTCAATAAACATTCATGCAAATTTTATCTTTTATAAATAGTGGAGTATTTATGGATATAATAACTAAGTTAATTATGCTTGCTCGTATTATTTAGGTTATTAAAGATATGAATTGATATTTATTGATTCTCCCTTTTTTGTATGAATACCACCTTTGGTGGGGTTGGATATTCTTTGTTAATTAAACAAATCAATTAACACCTATGGGTGGGGTTGATAACTAATTTGGTTAATTAAATTAATTCCTTTTTCTAAGAGATTGAAAATGAACCATTTAAATGCCACCTTTGGTGGGGTTAGACAGTTTAAACTTTATTCAAGGTGTCCAAATTAAACCTAAGAATTTAGTTATCCGAGTACTAACTTTCAAGTTTTAAAACCACTACTGAAAACATGTTGTCAATACATTTTCAGATAATAATTCTTATAAAAACTTTTGAAATAGAGCTTCACTCTAACTACCGGGCGATTGTACCATCAAATAAAAGAGCACTACTCTAAATGAGACCGGATAACTAAATCTTAAAATCTAATTTTCAGATTTAAGTTTGTAATGAAAAATAATATATTTCTCTCTAACATTCTTAATATAAAATCTTGAATAAAAATAAAATCAATTCATTTTAGAGATTTTTACCTATTTAATATTTTGCAAGCATAACAACGTTATTATTATATCATGTTTACAAATAGCTAGCACAGTTAAATTTAATCACAGACAAATTAAATATAACATGTAAGAATAAAGCATAAAAAATAACTGCAAAGAAAATAAAATCCTTACAGTGCTTCGATGCCATTCCCGTTGCTAGAAAAACTCCAAGCGGAATTTGCACTCCCATTTATTGAATCAAAAAGCTAAAATATTACAAAAACATAACTAGTTCTTCCCTAAAAAGGGAAGAACTCTAAAACTAAGAGAAATTAACTAAGAAATGCTAAAAACTAAGAAAACATAAGAAAAACTAAAAATCTAAGAAAAGAGAGAAAGAAAGAGAGAAAAGAATGTATTTGGAGGTTTTGAAGGTGTGTTTTGAAGTGAAGGGAAGGGGGTATTTATAGGTGAGGATGGAGAGAAAAAATGAGTAAAAAAATGTTAAAAAAAATGTAAAAATGCGTAATGGAAATGCTGACGTCAGCATGACGTCATTGATGACGCCAGCATGACGTCATGGGGCGGCTGCACGTGAAAAATGAGTGTCGGCGCGCGCGAATGAACAGTAACCCACGCGCAGTGCTGCGCGCATGAACAGTAACCTCGCGCGTGCGGTCTTTGCGCGCATGAAACGATAACCTCGCGTGCGGTTGGGGCGGAGTCTTTGGCGCGGCGGCTGGGCGGTGCGGCGGCGCGCTTTTCTCCTTTTTGACATTTTTGACCCATTTTGTCCAATTTTTCCATATTTGTCAACCTTTACGCATTTATTTATTAATATATTTGTGATGTATTGCTTCCAATATTACTCTTTGAGTCTTTAAGTTGCATTTTTAAGCCAAAATACCTGAAAAACAATAAAAATACCCGTGATTCCGAAAAAGACAAATTTATATAAATATATGATAAAACGTATAAATATATATATTTTGAATCAATTAATTTGCATAAAATCATGGTTATTTTAGTGCTTTTTGAGCACTCATCAGGTAACATCCAAGGGTCATTTAGTCTAACTTGTATGGCGCATGGTGGGTACGATCCATGTGAATTGGAGGGGCTTTGAACTTGGGTTAAGTGAAACTCTACTTGATAAGAGGAGTTTCACGCCATCTTGTGACAACCTAATTTTTTGGTTGGAATGGTTAGCTGCTGTTTCTTAGCTGCCTCTTTTTTCCATGTTTTGGTTCTTGTTTTCTACCAGAATTTATGTTTTTTTGCGGTTTTTATTTTCTACCCTTGTATGAGATCAAGGGCTATGATGTAGTAGAGCTTATGGTTTGGTTGTATCTTATAAATACTAAAGAGCAGCTCAGCTACTGGCAATTTCATATTTTGAATGAAATTTGATTTGTTAGATCTTTTGAGACCTCATTCATGCTCTTTGTTTCTCTTTAAGCAACTTATAAAGGAATTTTCAACCATTGTGGTGATGTTTAGCATCCAAGCATTTGGGGTGAGTAATATATATACTTGTTAGGGTGTTATTTATGGTAGACTTATCAAGGAAATAGCACCTCCATGTGGCGTCTTTTCCCCTCAGAAAAAATGGTGAGTAATATCCATTGATTTATGGAAAAACCATTTGCTATATAATCTGAAAATTAGCTAGGTCCTATCCCTTTGGTTATAACCAGCAGCTTTCCGGAGGCAGGCCGTCGGTTATCTCCTTGGGTCGTTTTACCTGGACCCCCGCGCTGAAGTGAAGAAAGCTCAATAAACACACACGAACACGATGCAGGGCATGGTCTCTGGTTTGATGGTTGCACGTGCTAAAAATCCGGTACATTCCGTTTTGTTTCCCATTCTAGTCTTTCGCGACACTTCAGGTTTACTTCTTTTGTTAGGTCTCGACTTCTTCGCTATGATCTTCCCAGTAGTTCGACCAAAATTACTAGAACAACACGGGGACTCATTCTTTCTCTCACGTACCCTGTTTCCATCAACTCACTAATCTGTGTTTGTAGTTCCTTCATATCCTCAGGATTATTCCTACAGGCTGGTCGGTTTGCAATGTTAGCACTAGGTACAAAATAAATTTGATGTTCAATCCCTCGGATAAGAGGTAATCCATTTGGAATATTCTCGGGAAAGACATCCTTAAATTTCTGCAAGATACAAACAATTGAACTAGGAAAGCATCATCAAGTTGTTTAGTATTCAAAAATGTCTCATTGTACAGAAGTATAATCACTGGCTGATTAAGGAATATTGCTTTTTAAATTTCACTCACTTTTGCATAGATAGTTGTTTTTCTCTCTTCTTTTGTCTCAAATTTTTCAATCTCTCTTTCTTTTTCTTTATGAATTTCTCTGAATTTCTTTTTATCACTCTTTTGCCACTAATTTTATATTTTTCACTCTTTTATTCTTTCACTCTTTTCTTTACTCTCATTCATTTCTTTAGTCTCACTCTTCTTTTTATTTTCACTCTTCTCTTTTCTCTTATTCTTTTATACAGTCTCAATCTCTTTTTCATTTTCACACCCCTCTTTTCTCTCATTATTTTCTTTAGTCTCACTCTCCTTTTCATTTTCTCGAACCATCTTCATTTGAACTTCAAAGATTTCCTTGGGTGAAAGGGGTACAAGTGTGATGTTTCTACCATTCTTCACAAACGAATACTTGTTTCTATATCCATCATGTGTAACCCTCCTATCATATTGCCAAGGCCTACCTAGCAAGATGTGTCCGGCTTGCATGGGTACCACATCACACATCACCTCTTCCTTGTACTTTCCAATGGAAAAGCTCACTAATAATTGCTTATTAACCTTCACTTCCCCACTTCATTAAACCACATTAGTGTAACTTCCCGCATCTATGATAACACTACACACTTTGTTCAAGGTGATGTCCTTGACTTCAGTGCTCAAAGATTGCCTTATAACAAGTGCTTCCCCCATTCACGGGTCCTATCTCCTCTTCACTAGCTTCCTCTACAGATGGCATTTCATCTTCTTCACTTTCATTATCGGTTTCCACCTCACCACTAGCTAAGGTGATCATTGCTTTCTTGTTTGGATATTGAGAGGCTATATGACCATTACCAAGAGACCGAAAATTCTTAAAGTTACGATTACGAATTGGGGTGTCGATTTTACCTTTGTCTTTGCTAGCCCCCATCTCTTTGGCTTTGTAAGGCTCAAATCTTGGTATGGATGTAGCTACTTCATCTTTTTTTTCATTGGACTTCCAAGGACTAGTATTCTTTGGTTTTGGAGTAATGGGACTAGACCTTGATGGTTGGGACCGAAAACTTGGTTTCTTTAATTGCCTTTCCACCTTTATTGCCGTGTGGACCATGTCCTTCATCTCCACGTAATGACGAAGTTCCACAATGTTTGGAATGTCCGAATTCAAACCACTATGAAACCTAGCCATGGTGGCCTCTTTATCTTCCTCGACATTAGCTCTTACCATTACCATTTCCATTTCCTTGTAGTACTAAACAATGCATTTATATCCTTGAATCAATCTATGTAAGTGTTGGTGTAACTCTCTATAGTAGTAGCTAGGTACAAACCTCTTCCTCATGATGGGCTTCATGTGTTCCCAATTATCCACGTGTCTTTCATGGTTTCTCCTCCTACTAATGACACTAGCCATGGTGGCCTCTCTATCTTCCTCGACATTAGCTCTTACCATTACCACTTCCATTTCCTTGTACTACTCATCAACGCATTTATATCCTTGAGTCAATATATGTAAGCGTTGGTGTAACTCACACAATCCATGTTTAGTTTATACCAAAGGGCATAACTAACCACTCGTACAATCCATGTTTGGTTTTAAAAGTGGTTTTCCGTTCATCACCCTCTCTCCTCCTAATTTGATAGTATCCACTTCTCAAATCAATTTTTGAAAAAAATGCAAGAAATATGCAACTCATCTAACATGTCATCTAGTCTAGGGATAGGATGTCGATATTTTACCATAATGTTATTAATGGCTCGACAATAAACACACATCCTGCTTGGTCACTCCTTCTTGGGAACGAGTAGCACGGGAATAGCACATGGACTTAAGCTCTCCCTGACTTGACATTTGATCAAGTACTCTTCAACCTGCCTTTGAATCTCCTTAGTGTCTTCGGGGTTGGTCCTATAGGAAGGTCAGTTTGGAAGAGAAGCTCCCGGTATGAAGTCAATTGGATGCTCAATCCCCCTAATTGGTGGCACCCCATCCGAAATCTCTTCAGGGAACACGTCCTCAAATTCCTGCAAAAGAGAAACAATGGTACTAGGCAAAGACTGGTAAAGATTGTTAATAGAAAAATTATCCTCCTTGTACAAAAGTACAAGTATGGGCTGTTTGGAATAAAAAGCCCCCTTGACCTCACTTGCCTTAGCATAAAAATTCACATTTTTTTTCTCTCTTATGTTTCCACTCTCCTATCCTTTTTCTTCACTCTTTTTTTTCTTTCACTCTTTTTTTCTTTTTCATTCTTCTCTTTTGGTTCTTTTTCCCTAACAATCCTCAATTGATCTTCAAAGACTTGCTTGGGTGAAAGGGGTACAAATGTGATGTTTCTACCATTCTTCACAAACTAATACTTGTTTCTATATCTGTCATGTGTAACCCTCCTATCATATTTCCAAGGCCTACCCTGCAAAATGTGTCTTGCTTGTATGGGTACTACATGACACATCACCTCATCCTTGTACTTTCCAATGGAGAAGCTCACTAATACTTGCTTATTAGCCTTCACTTCCCCACTATCATTTAACCTCTTGGTTCATATCACCATTAACCACTCAAATATAATCTGAAATTAGCTAGATATTAACCTCTTGGTTCATATTACCATTAACCACTCAAATATAATATGAAATTAGCTAGATATTAACCTCTTGGTTCATATTACCATTAACCACTCAAATATTGTGCTCAATGAGATCCTGTTACCTTCTTCTTGGAGCTATGCTAAAATTGTTCACATCTTCTTGGAGCTAACTGAATAAAAATGTTACTTTAATTTTACTCTAGGTGATCTTTTACTGGTGCTATGCCCAGAAATATGATAATTGAGTTTTTGAGACTAGTGTAATAAATGGGCTTTTGAGACTCCATTTTCTTAACAACAGGTATTGTTTCTACCTTCATGAGTAAGGATCATTTGTGCTATGAGAAACTCATAGCCTCAATTATAATCTAAGGCAACTAGAAATCCCTCTTACTCAATAGAAACTCTCAAGTACGATTCTAAGGAAAAGAATTTACCCCTATTCTGACCGAAGAGAACATGCCTTTCGACAAGGAGATTATGAAATTATGGAGGCTTGGTTCGATCAACCTGTCGAGTGGAAACAAATTATAACATTTACTCCTAGTAATTCTATTGAAGCGTAAAATTGGTTCAAGATCACATGGTGTTTAGAATAAGAACACTAATTTTTATTTTTTTATTTTCATTGAATTTTATATTCTTATTTATTTTAATTTAGTTTTAGTTGATTTTTTCAAAATTTTGCTATTTTTGTTATAATAAATTATTTGTTATTATTAATAGTTTGTTGTGTCTCTCAACTGGATCATTTCTTTGGGAAGAACCAACCCCAAAATTTAATTATATCTCTTCTAAGATCTTCTATTTTGTCTGGTATTTTGTAGGGATAAACGATATATAGGTAAAGTAGAGAATAATCAAACGAAAAAAAAGACCCTTGATTGACTAAATAGAAATATACGGGGTCTTTCTTAGTAATAACTATTTGCATGGTTTGGAATATAGTAATAATAATTTGTTCTATGTAAGACATAAAGTAGCTTCATTTTAGAACTTATGGTTGAGATATGAATACGCTAGACTGCATCGCGTCAATTCAAAGTTCAGAAAAAGGGTTTTATAAGATTCAAAAGGTCTGTTAAGCTCCCTACGACTATGTTATAATATGTTATAATAAATCCTAAAACTTGCCCTGGATTAATTTCTAAATCACAATTCCTCTAGTTAATAACTAAAAAAATAGATAGGTGGGAGATAGAAGATAAAAAAAGGTTTAAACATCTCTAATATGTTCACCAATTACTTAACTATTGGAAAGTATCTTTGTATGTGTTGTTAGGAAAGAGGAGGACTCAATGATTATTTGTTCCGTGGAATCAAAAGTTAAAATTTTGGTAGATAGGGATCCAGTAAAAATTTCTTTCGATGGATAGGCTAGACCAGGTCATTTTTCAAGAACAATAGCTAAAGGGCACGATACTACCACTTGGATCTGGAACCTACACGCTTATGCACACAATTTTGATAGCAATACTAGTGATTTGGAGGAGATCTTTCAAAAAGTATTTAGCGCCCATTTAGGTCAACTCTCTATCATATTTCTTTGGTTGAGTGGTATGTATTACCTAGTGCCTCGGTGGTTTGGCCAATAGTGGGTCAAGAAATATTGAATAGTCATGATGTAGGTGAGGAATACAAATAATGATGAGAATAATCGAGCTCTACAAATTCCAAGTGGACCAATCACAAGGTCTAGGAAGGCACAACTCGAAAAGGCTTTAAATGGGCTCATTCAAGAGGTCATGCATAATCAAGGGGACCTAAATTGGGAGTGCAAGGATTGGGACAATCCTAGGATGGAAATTAGGGCAAAATTGGCAAAATAAAACTAGGCACATTGTTGTGCCATTTGGACTTTTTTGGGCATCTTCATTTTCAGCCCTTATATGGAAACAAGGGTTAAGATGTAATATTTTATAGGGTTTTCTTTTATTCTCAGCTGCTCCATATTTTGCTCCAATTTCCATGTGCCATTTGGACTCTTTTTGGGCAGCTTTCTTTGCAACCCTTGGATGAAATCAAGGGTTAAGATGTAATATTTTATAGGATTCCTTTGTGGTCAGCTGCCTCATTTTTTCCATGTTTTGGTCAATGTTTTCTGCTAGCTTTTCTACTTTTTGGCTGTGTTTATTTTGAACCCTTAGATGAGATCAAGGGCTATGATGTAGTAGAGCTTAGGGTTGGTTTGTATCCTATTAAGAGCAGCTCAGATGCTGTAAAACATAATTTTGAATGAAGTTTGAATATTCAGATCATTTGAGAGCTCATTCTTGCTCTTTGTTCCTCTTCAAGCAACTTATCAAGGGATTGGAAACCTTTGTTGCATTGTTTAGCATCCAAGCATTTGTGGTGAGTAATATCCATACTTGTGAGGGTGTCATTTGTGCTAGACTTATCAAGGAAATAGCAGCTCCTTGTGGCGTCTTTTCTCCTCAGAAAAATGGTGAGTAATATCCATTGATTTGTGGAGAAACACTTTGCTATATAATCTGAAATTAGCAAATAATCTCTAGTTTTTTCAGTTTTGGCAAGCATTTGGAATACTGAATGGTCATGCTGTGCCATTTGGACTAATTTGGGTAGCTTTTTTTTCAGCCCTTAGATGACAACAAAGGTTAAGATATAATATTTTATTGGGATTCCTTTTTTTTCAGTTGCTCTATTTTTGCTCCATTTTTGTTGTGCCATTTGCACTGATTTTGGGCAGCTTTCTTTTCAACCCTTGGATGAAATCAAGGGTTAAGATGTAATATTTTCATAGGATTCTTTTGTAGTTTGTAGTTAGTTACACCATTTTTCTCCATGTTTTGGTCCATGTTTTCTGCTACCTTTTGTGCTTTTTGGCTATTTTTATTTTCAACCCTTGGATGAGATCAAGGGCTATGATGTAGTAGAGCTTAGAGTTTATTTGCATCCTATAAATAATTATGAGCAGCTCAGCTGCTAGGGATTCACATTTTGAATGAAATTTGAATTTTCAAATTATTTGAGAGCTCATTCATGCTCTTTGTTCCTCTTTAAGCAACTCATCAAGAGATTGACAACCTTTGTGGTGTTGTTTAGCATCCAAGTATTTGTGGTAAGTAATATCTATACTTATTAGGGTGTCATTTATGCTAGACTTATCAAGGAAATAACAACTCCTTGTGTCGTCTTTCCCCTTAGATAAATGGTGAGTAATATCCATTGATTTGTGGAGAAACCCTTTGCTATATAATCTAAAAATTTGCTAGGTCCTAACTCTTGGTTCATATTATATGGTATCAAAGCTTTAGGTGCTAATTTTCAGATTCTTATCCTTTATTTGTTCTTGTTCTTGTGTTCTTGTTTTGTTTCTGATACATAGAAAAAAAGAAAAAATATATCCTTGTGTTGTGCTCTTGCTTAAATTTATTTTCCAAACACTAAAAATATTGTTCTTCTTCGTTTCCACATTTTCTTTGCATTTTCCTTGCAAATTCTATTGTGTCCTAAAAGTTTCAGCAGTAACCTTGCATATCCTACTGTTTTTGAAAGTATTCTGAATTTTTCTTTCATATTCTGCATTTTTTCCTTGCAAATTCTACTATTTCTGAAACTATTTTCCATTTTTCCTTGCATATTCTGCAATATTTGATATTTTTTTGCAGTTTTTGGTCGTTTTTTGGTATTTTTGTGGTAGTTCCTGAATAATTTCAAATTTCCCTTTGTGTCGTAATTGCTATTTTTTGTATATTAAAAATTCCTCAAACTCATATTGAAGGTATTGTATTGATTTACTCTTGAGATATTAGCATATTTGTCCCAAAATGAAAAAACAGAAAAAAGAGTCGCCAGAATTTATTCAGAAAAAACAAAGGTGTTTTTCCAATAGTGTTGACCTATTTGATTTTCCTTGTTCTTACTACTCTAATCTAGAATCCTAAACACTTTAAGTTAGTTTCCTTTGTGCTTTAACAAGTGGGATATTGTGAACTACCTTTTTGTGTGTTTGATAATTCTACAAATTGTTTTGAATTTCTGGATTTGGTTGCTTTGATTAAGAAGTAAGAGGGTTTAAGCGATCAATCTGAGCGCTAAACACATGAGGTATTGAGTTAATTTACATTTAATTTTCTATTTTATTACACTAACCACTTATTGTGTAGAATTGCAAAAATTTCCAACATGGGTAGTCCAGAAGGAAGGCCGGATATGATGTTCATGATGAGGGCGCTGTAACAATCTTTTGAGAGGATGAACAACTTGATGGTCGTTATGAAAGAAAAATTGGAAAGGCAAGAAAAATCCTTAACAACTTTACAGTGAGAAACAAATCCACCCAATGTTAGAAGGGTTAATAGGCAAGCTCATATTGGGGATGATATAGAGGAAGAAGATAAGGAAGAAGAATTGGAGAAAGAAGAAGAAAGAATGCCTAGAGGAGGTATGTGGAGACCCCCACCTAGGGCCCAAGATGGAGTTGATAGAGATATAAGTAGTATAAAAATGAAGATACCACAATTCCAAAGAAATAATGACCCGGAGTTGTATTTGGTGTGGGAGAAGAAGTTGGAGCACATTTTTGAGTGCCTGACTACTCCACGGAGAAAAAATAAAACTCATTGTAATTGATTTTTCTGACTATGCATTGAATTGGTGGGATCAATTGGTCATTAGTAGGAGGAGAAACCATGAAAGGCCTATAGATAATTGGGAGGACATGAAGGCCATCACGAGGAATAGGTTTGTGCCTAGCTACTACTATAGAGAGTTACACCAATGCCTACAAATGTTGATCACTCTTCTTGATAAGTTGAATTCAAGTATTCAATCAAGAACACAAGAAGGCAAACCAAAAAGCTTTCTGAAATTTTCTTTTCATTAATGAATATTCGTTCTTATCCTTCATTGCATAGCTCTTCCTATTTATAAGCCCGAAACCCTAAAAAAACCTTAGATGGAATGGGCCTATTTAGATATGGATTGGGTCTAATCACACCATAAAAATAAAAGACTAAAAGACTTAAACATAAAAAGTTCACAGTTTAATGAAATAAAAATTACTAAATAGAAAAGCCATAATTAGCTTAAATAAAAATATTACTTCCAAAAGTAATCTTTCTCCCAACTTGATCTTCCAAATCTATCCCTTGTATAGAAAGGTAATAAACCATCCTTGGTGAAGCTTTAGAATCTACAAATTTAGTTTTTGATTTTTCTAACACGACATGTTTGTATTGAACTTCCATGATCAAGCCTTGCAAAGCTGCCTTCATCCTCTTAGTCTTTGCCCTAGTCATTGGACCACCAATTCTGTGCAAAGGATCTTGAGAATATTTGGGAACATCAACTTGATCTCCATTACAACTTGATCATGAACTTTAAATGGGCTCATTAATGAGGTCACGCATAACCAAAGGACACAAAATGGGAGTGCAAGGATTGGGACAAGCCTAGGTTGGAGATTAGGGCAAAATTGGCAAAAGAAAACTAGGCATATTATGGTGTCATTTGCGCTAATTTTGGGCAGTTTTCTTTTCAGCCCTCAGATGAAAACAAGGGTTAAGACATAATATTTTATTGGGATTCCTTTGTTTTTTGCTCCATGTTTTTCTCCACATTTTGCTCAATTTTTGTTGTGTCATTTGCACTGATTTTGGGCAGCTTTCTTTTCATCCCATTGATGAAATCAATGGTTAAGATGTAATATTTTCATAGGATTCCTTTGTAGTCAACTCCTCCATTTTTTCCATATTTTGATCCATATTTTGTGCTACCTTTTTTGCTTTTTGGCTGTCTTTATTTTCAACCTTTGGTCAAGGGCTGCGATGTACTAGAGCTTAGGGTTATTTGTCTCATATAAATACTAAAGAGCAGCCCAGCTACTGGGATTTTACATTTTGAATGAAATTTGATTTTGCACATCATTTGAGAGCTCATTCATGCTCTTTGTTCCTCTTTAAGCAACTTATCAAGAGATTAACAACCTTTGTGGTGTTGTTTAGCATCTAAGAATTTGTGGTGAGTAATATCCATACTTGTTAGAGTGTCATTTATGCTAGACTTATCAAGGAAATAGCACCTCCTTGTTGCGTCTTTCCCCTAAGAAAAATGGTGAGTAATATCCATTGATTTGTGGAGAAACCCTTTGCTATATAATTTGAAATTTGCTAGGTCCTAACCCCTTGATTCATATCATTTGGTATCAGAGCTTTAGGTGCTAATTTTCAGATTCCTATGCTTTATATTTGTTCTTGTTCTCGTGTTCTTGTTTTGTTTCTGATACATAGAAAACAAAGAAAAAAAATGCCTGTGTTGTGTTCTTGCTGAAAATTAGTTTCCAAACCCTAAATATATTGTTCTTCTTTGTTTCCACGTTTTTTTGCATTTTCCTTGCAAATTCTATTGTGTCAAAAATTTCAGTAGTAACCTTGCATATCCAGCTGTTTCTGAAAGTATTCTGAATTTTCCTTTCATATGCTGCATTTTCCTTGCAAATTGTGCTATTTCTGAAACTATTATGCATTTTCCTTGGATGATCTACAATAGTTGATATTTTTTGCAGTTTTTGGTTGTTTTCTTGTATTTCTGTGGTAGTTCCTGCTGATATTTCATTTGTCCTTTGTCTCGTAATTTATGTGCTATATTATGTATCTTAAAAATTCCTTAACCTCATATTGAAGGTGTGTTTATTGATTTACTCTTTAGTTATTAGTATATTTGTTAAAAAAAAATTAGAAAAGGAGTGGCTAGAATTTATTAAAAAAAAAGATAGAAAAAAGAGAGGCCCAATTGCATTTGTTAATTTCTAGTGAGTATTCGAACTCATAGTTCCAAAATTTTTACCTTCTGATTATAAATCTCAAATTGTGTGCTTAGTTCTTATAGGGAAATTTGTTTTCCAATCCTGTTGATCTATTGATTTTTTGGGTGTTTGACAATTCTACAAATTGTTTGAAATTCCTAGATTTTGTTGCTTTGATTAAGAACTAAGAGGGTTTGAGCGATCAATCTGAGTGCTAAACATGTGAGGTATTATGTGAATTTACATTAGTTATATTTTATTACACTAACCTCTTGTGTAGAATTACATAAAAAATATCCAATGGGGGTAGTCCCGATTGAAAACCAGAATTGACGTTCATGAAGAGGGTCTTTGCAACAATCTTTTGAGAGGATAAAAACAACTTAATGGTTGATATGAATGAAACATTGGAAAGGCAAGACATTTCCTTAGCAGCTTTACAACGAGAAACACCTCTACCCAATGTTAGAAGGGTTAATAGGCAAGCTCATGTTGGGTTGATATAGAGGAAAAAGATTGGGAAGAAGAAGGAAGAATTCCTAGAGGAGGAAGAAATGGGTATAGAAGAGGAAGAAATCGTAGAGGAGGTATGTGGAGACCCCCACCTAGAGCCCAAGATGGTGTTGATAGAGATCTAAGTAGTATAAAAATGAAGATACCACCTAGTGCCCTAAATGAATTATCCGGAATTGTATTTGGAGTGGGAGAAGGAGGTGGAGCACATTTTTGAGTGCCACAACTACTCTACGAAGAAAAAAGTAAAACTCGATGTAATTGAGTTTTCTGACTATGCAATTGAATTGGTGGGATCAATTAGTCATTAATAGGAGGAGAAACCATGAAAGGCCCGTAGATAATTGGGAAGACATGAATGCCATCATGAGAAAGAGGTTTGTGCCCAGCTTCTACTATAGAGAGGAACACCTACGCCTACAAAGATTGACTCGAGGATATAAATGCATTGATGAGTACTATAATGAAATGGAAGTGGCGATGGTAAGAGCTAATGTCGAGGAAGATAGAGAGGCCACCATGGTGAGAATCATCGAGCTCAACAAATTCCAAGTGGACCAATCAAAAGGTCTAGGAGGACACAACTCGAAAAGGCATTAAATGAGCTCATTCAAGAGGTCATGCATAACCAAGGGGACCTAAATTGGGAGTGCAAGGATTAGGACAATCCTAGGATGAAAATTAAGGCAAAATTGGCAAAAGAAAACTAGGCATATTGCTGTGCCATTTGGACTTTTTTGGGCAGCTTCATTTTAAGCCCTTAGATGGAAACAAAGGTTAAGATGTAATATTTTATACGGATTCCTTTGTTCTCAGCTGCTCCAATTTTGCTATACCATTTGGACTGATTTTGGGCAGCTTTCTTCTTAGCCCATTGATGAAATCAAGGGTTAAGATGTAATATTTTCATAGGATTTCTTTTGTAGTCAGCTGCCTCATATTTCTCCATGTTTTGGTCCATGTTTTCTGCTACCTTTTGTGCTTTTTGGTTGTTTTTATTTTCCACCCTTGGACGAGATCAAGGGCTATTATGTAGTAGAGCTTAGGGTTTGTTTGTGTCCTATTAAGAGCAGCTTAGCGCCTGGGAAAATACAATTTGAATGAATTTTTATTTTTTAGATCATTTGAGAGCTCATTCATGCTCTTGTTCCTCTTTAAGAAACTTATAAAGGGATTAGCAACCTTTTTGGTGTTGTTTAGCCTCCAAGAATTTATGGTGAGTAATATCCATACTTGTTAGGGTGTCATTTATGATACACTTTTCAAGGAAATAGCACCTCCTAGTGACATCTTTTCCCCTCAGAAAAATGGTGATTAATATCCAATGATTTGTGGAGAAACCATTTGTTATATAATCTGAAATTAGCTAGGTCCTAACCCCGTGGTTCATATCATTTGGTATCAGAGCTTTAGGTGTTAATTTTCAGATTCCTATCCTTTATATTTGTTCTTGTTCTTGTGTTCTTGTTTTGTTTATGAGACATAGAAAACAAAGAAAAAAATCCTTGTGATGTGTTCTTGTTGAAATTCATTTTCCAAACCCTAAAAATATTGTTCTTCTTTGTTTCCACGTTTTTTCTACATTTTCCTTGCAAATTCTATTATGTCCAAAGTTTTTCAGTAGTAACCTTGCATATTCTGCTGTTTCTGAAAGTATTCTGAATTTTCCTTTCATATTCTACATTTTCCTTGCAAATTCTGCTATTTTTGAAACTATTCTGCATTTTTCCTTGCTTATTCTGCAATATCTGATATTTTTTACAGTTTTAGTTGTTTTTCTAGTATTTTTGCTTAAATTCCTGCAGAAATTTCATTTCTCCTTTGTGTCGTAATTTATGTGCTATTTTACGTATCTTAAAAATTCCTTAAACTCATATTGAAGGTGTTGTATTGATTTTCTCTTGAATTATTAGCATATTTATTCCAAAAAGATAAAAAAACAGAAAAAGAGTGGCCAGAATTTATTCAAAAAAAAAAGACAAAGAAAAAAAGAGAGAGGCCAAATTGCATTTGCTAATTTCTAGTTAGTATTTGAACTCATAGTTCCAAGAATTTTACCCTTTGATTATAAATCTCTCATTGTGTGCTTTAGTTCATTTGGGGAAATTGTTGTTTTCCAATTGTGTTGATGTATTGATTTTCCTTGTACTTACAAGTCTAAATACTTAGAGTTAGTTTCCTTTGTGCTTTAACAAGTGGGATATTGTGAACTACTTTTTGGGGTGTTTAATAATTCTACAAATTGTTTGGAATTCCTAGATTTGGTTACTTTTTTGGGTGTTTAAACACGTGAGGTATTGTGTGAATTTATATTAGTTCTATTTTATTACACTAACCTCTTGTTGTGTAGAATTGTAAAAAAATTGTCCAACAGGTAGTCCCGCAGGAAGACCAGATATGATGTTCTTGATGAGGGAGTTGCAAAAATATTTTGAAAGGATGAACTTGATGGTTGATATGAATGAAAGATTGGAAAGGCAAGAAAATTTCTTGGTAACTTTACAACGAGAAACACCTCCACCTAATGTTAGGAGGGTTAATAGGCAAGCTTATGTTGGGGATGATATAGAGGAAGAAGATTGGGAAGAAGAATTGGAGGAAAAAAAGGAAGAAGAAATTGGAATAGAAGAGGAAGAAATGGTAGAGGAGGTATGTGGAGACCCCCACCTAGAGCCCAAGATGGAGTTGTAGAGATCTAAGTGGTATAAAAATAAAGATACCACAATTCCAAGGAAAGAATGACCCGAGGGGGAGCACATTTTTGAATGGCACAAATACTCCACGGAGAAAAAAGTAAAACTCATTGTAATTGAGTTTTCTGACTATGCATTGAAATGGTGGGATCAATTGGTCATTATTAGGAGGAGAAACCGTGAAAGGCCCATAGATAATTGGGAGAACATGAAGGCCATCATAAGAAAGTGGTTTGTGCCTAGATTATAGAGTTACACCAATGCCTACAAATATTGACTCAAGGATATAAATGTGTTGATGAGTACTACAAGGAAATGGAAATGGATTAGTAAGAGCTGATGTCGAGGAAGATATATAGGCAATCAAGGTGGGTTGAATCCAAACATTGCCAACATCGTGGAACTTCATCATTATGTGGAGATGGAGGACATGGTCCATATGGCAATCAAGGTGGAAAGGCAATAAAAGAAACCGAGTTTTTGATCCCAACCATCAAGATCAAGTCCCATTACTCCAAAACGAAACCCTACTAGTCCTTGGAAGTCCAATGAGAAAAAAGATGAAGTAGCTACATCCAAACCAAGATATGAGCCTTACAAATCCAAAGAGATGGGGCTAGCAAGGACAAAGGTAAAATCGACACCACAATTCGTAATCATGACTTAAAGTGTTTTCGGTGTCTCTAGTAATGGTCATATAGCCTCTCAATGTCCAAACAAGAAGGCAATGATCACCTTAGCTAGTGGTGAGGTGGGAACCGATAAAGAAAGTGAAGAAGATGAGATGCCATCTGCAGAGGAAAGTAGTGAAAGATGAGATAGGACCCATGGATGGGGAAGCACTTGTAATAAGGCGATCTTTGAGCACTCAAGTCAAGGAGGATGACCTTGAACAACAAAGAGATAACATCTTTCACACAAGGTGTTATGTGAGTAACAAAGTGTGTAGTGTTATTTTAGATGGGGGGAGTTACACCAATGTGGCTAGTACTACCTTAGTTGAGAAATTAGGGTTGCCTACATTTGAACACACTAAGCCGTACAAGTTGCAATGGTTAAATGATAATGGGGAAGTGAAGGTTAATAAGCAACTATTAGTAAGCTTCTCCATTGGAAAGTACAAGGATGAGGTGATATGTGATGTGGTACCCATACAAGCCGGACACATCTTTCTAGGTAGGCCTTGGCTATAGGAGGGTTACACATGACGGATATAGAAACAAGTATTCATTTGTGAAGAATGGTAGAAAATCACACTTATCCAACTTTCGCGCAAGCAAGTCTTTGAAGATCAATTGAGGATGGTTAGGGAAAAAGAAAAAAGGAAAAATGAACAAGAAGAGAAGAATGAAAAAGAAAAAGAGAGTGAAGAAAAAGGAGAGAAGGGTGGAAAAATAAGAGAAAAAAATGTGAATTTTAATGCCAAGGCAAGTGAGGTCAAGGGGGCTTTTTATTCAAAACAGCCAATACTTGTGCTTTTGTACAAGGAGGCTAATTTTTCTATTAGCGATCTTAACTAGTCTTTTCCTAGTGCCACTGTTTCTCTTTTGCAGGAATTAGAGGACGTGCTTCCTGAAGAGATTCTATACGGGTTGCCACCAATTAGTGGGATTGAGCATCAAATTGACTTCATATCGGGAGCTTCTCTTCCACACTAACCTGCCTATAGGACCAACCTCGAAGACACTAAGGAGATTCAAAGGCAGGTTGAAGAGTACTTGATCAAAGGTCAAGTCAGGGAGAGCCTAAGTCCATTTGTTGTTCCCATGCTACTCATTCACATGCTAATCGTTCCCAAGAAGGAAGGATCAAGCAGGATGTGTGTTGATTGCCGAGCCATCAACAACATTACAGTAAAATATCAACATCCTATCCCTAGACTAGATGACATGTTAGATGAGTTGCATGGTTCTTAAATTTTTTCAAAAATTGATTTGAGAAGTGGATACTATCAAATGAGGATGAGAGAGGGTGATGAACGGAAAAATGCTTTTAAAACTAAACATGGATTGATTGAGTGGTTAGTCATGCCCTTTGGTGTAACAAATGCACCTAGCACTTTTATGAGGCTTATGAAGAAGCATGCATTTATTGGAAAATTTGTTGTTGTCTATTTTGATGATATTCTCATTCGCTATAAAGAACTTGAAGAGCATGTCTTACATCTTAGGAATGTGCTTGAAATTTTGAGAAAAGAACAATTGTATGCGAACCTGAAAAAGTTTGTTGTTTGCATGGACAAGTTAGTTCTAAAGGATAGAAGTAGATGAGGAAAAGGTTAAGGCTATTTGAGAATGGCCCACACCTAAATCTATAACCGAGGTTTAAAGCTTTCATGGCTTGGCTAGTTTTTATCGAAGGTTTGTCAAAGATTTTAGTACACTAGCTGCATGATCGCCACATAAATTGTGTATGCAATGAATACGCAAGTATACATATCGTAACATGTAATATAATGATAAATAAAGATCGTTCCCACGGAGATTATTTTTTAGAAACTAATTTTTAAAACTAAAAATAATAAAAATCAATTTTTTTTGGTGTTTTTATATCTTAAGAAAACAAAATTAAAATAACTAAAAGTAAATAGCAATAATTAATTAAATCAGATTTTGTGACTAAAAAGATATATGAGAAAATATATAGGAATACTTAATCCCCCAATTTTTTAAACATGCGAATCACTAAAAGCCCCCCAATATAATATCAATTAATTACATGATCAATTGAATCTAACCTAGCATGTATTCCTCTCTCAAGTAAACTACACACCATATAGTAATTAATTTAATCACACTCTCATGCCATCTCTGGGTAAAAACTATGCATGTTATTTAATACAAACAATTAAATAATTTTCTCAAATCTATTTAATTGTCTCTATAGATAAATTATAGGTCAAACAATTAATAGCATAAAAATCAGATTAAATACTATAATTAAATTAATATTATAATTGGGAAAATATATTAGATCATCACATGGTGAAAATTGGGTTCATAAGATCCCTAGATTAATAAATTAATTACACATAATTGTGTACATAAAGTCATATTTTTCATAAAGAAAGACATAAAATTAATAAAGAAAAGAGTAGAAAAAGAAATACAATCAATCTCTAGAATTGTATAATTAATTTCTCTTAAATCTCCAAAAAAATTGTGTCATTTCTTCACTTTTTTTGTATTTTTCTCTTTTTTTAGCTCTAAAAACTGACCAAAATTATGCTAAGGGAGGCTTATTAGGGTTTATTCCGATTATGGGCTTAAATAAAGTTCAGGTGTGATCTGGACCGTCCGATCAGCTTCAAATCAAGGGTTACGATCAAAACAAGCAAAATTGACAATTTTAGCCAATCATAGAGAGACACGTGGCATCAGAAATTCATTGGAAAAATCAGGGACCGACGCATGGCAAGGGTAGAATGTGCGAACGAATAGAGTGGTGACACGTGTCAAAGAGCGTTCACCGATTTTCGAACTCGGATTGAAGGCCGTGCTAACACGTGGCACGTGTTTTGTCTTCCTCACATGCAGCACAATGTGATTCACTCTCCGTACCTGCGTGGCGTCCGCGTGGCCTACGTTAAAAATTCATAAAAATCCATAAAAATTACAAAAATTATATTTTCTTCCCTTTTTACTAAATAGTTTATATTTTAATTTTTTTGTCAGAAAAATACTATTTATTAAATAAAAAAATTAAATATTAAGTAAAAAGTGCACTAATAACTCTATTTTCGTAAAGTTATCACTGCACCTCTAATCAAGGTCATTAAGAAGTCTGTTGGTTTTAAATGGGGCGAGAATTAGGAGAGAGCCTTCAAAGCATTAAAAGATAGTTTGTATTCTACATCTGTTTTATCTTTACCTGATTTTACCAAAACCTTTGAAGTTGAGTGTAATGCATCAAGAATAGGTACATGAGCTGTTTTGATGCAGGAACGACGACCAATCACTTATTTCAGTGAGAAACTTCACGGAGCAGCCCTTAATTAGCCAACGTATGACAAGGAGCTACATGCCTTGGTTAGAACCCTGGAGACATGGCAACATTACCTTTGTCCAAGGGAATTTGTCATCCATACCGATCATGAATCTCTAAAAAATCTTAAGCGCCAATGTAAATTGAATAGGAGGCATGCTCGATGGATGGAATTCATTGAGATGTTTCCTTAAATTGATCAATATAAGAGAGGCAAAGAGAATGTTATAGCTGATGCTTTATCACGGAGGTATGCCTTACTCTCAAATTTAAATGCTAGATTGCAAGGATTTGAATATGTTAAGGATTTAGTATGCTAATGATGATGACTTCTCTACTGTTTACAATGCATGTGAAAAAACTTCTTTTGAATTTTTTTATAAATTAGATAGGCATTTATTTAAAGAAAATCAATTGTGTATACCCAAATGTTCAATGGGTGAGTTGTTAATTAATGGGGTCCATGTGGGAGGATTAATGGGCCATTTTGGAATGAAGAAGACTCTAGATTTTTTGCATGAGAAGTTTTATTGGCCAACAATAAGGAGGGATATAGGGAGAATATGTTCTAGATGCTTCACTTGTGAGCAAGCCAAATCCGAATTCCTACCGCAAGGACTATATACTCCCTTACCCGATCCAAGCACACCATGGGTATATATTTCCATGGATTTTTTATGGTTACCTAGGTCTAAGAAGAGTAGAGACTCCATTTTTGTGGTATTGATAGGTTTTATAAAATGGCACACTTTTATAGCTTGTTATAAAACCGATGATGCCACTAATGTAGTAGTTGTTCTTTAGGGAGGTTGTTAGGCTTCATAGAGTTCCTAGTAGCATTGTGTCTGATAGGGATGTTAAATTCCTTAGTTATTTTTGGAAAAATCTTTGGGCTAAAATGGGCACTAAACTCTTGTTTTCGACTACTTGTCACCCCCAAACAGATGGGCAAACTGAGGTAGTCAATAGGACTCTTTCCACGTTGCTTAGGGCGGTAATAAAAAGGAAATTGAAAAATTGGGAAGATTGTTTACCTTTTGTTGAATTTGTTTATAACTGGAGTGTGCATTCAACTACTGATCATTCTCAATTCGAAATTGTTTATGGTTTCAATCTACTAACTCTTTTGGACTTATTACCTATACCTATTTCAAAGAAAACTAACTTAGATGGTGCTAGGGAGGTTGAAATTGTGAAGAAGCTCCATGAATGCATTCATGAGCAAATTGAGAAGCGAAATAAGGAATATACTTGTAGGGCCAACAAAGGGCGGCAAATAGTCATTTTTGAGCCTCGTGATTGGGTTTGGGTGCATATGAGGAAGGAACGGTTTCCAAAAAAAAAGACGACCAAGTTGCAACCTTGAGGAGATGGACCCTTTCAAGTGATTGAAGGAATTAATGACAATGCCTACAAAATCAATCTTCCTGGTGAGTATAATGTTAGTTCCCCTTTTAATGTTTAAGATCTTTCTTCTTTTTATTAAGCAGTGACGATTCGAGGAAGAATCCTCTTGAAGAGAGTGAGAATGATGAGAATCATCGAGCTCTACAAATTCCAAGTGGTCCAATCATAAGGTCTAGGAGGGTACAATTCAAAAAGGCTTTAAATGGGCTCATTCAAGAGGTCATGCAAACCAAGGGGACCTAAATTGGGAGTGCAAGGTTTGGGACAATCCAAGGATGAAAATTATGGAAAAATTGGCAAAAGAAAAATAGGCACATTGTTGTGCGATTTGGACTTTCTTGGGCAGCTTCATTTTCAGCCCTTAGATAGAAAGGATGTAATATTTTATAGAAATGATGTAATATTTTATAGGGATTCCTTTGTTCTCAATCGCTCCAATTTTGCTCCACATTTTCTTTGTGCCATTTGGAATGATTTTAGGCGACTTTCTTTTCAGCTTTCTTTCGGGCTAAAAAAGTGACCTACCAAAGCCATATTCATGAATGAAAGAAATTGTTTATGAGCCCTAGCCCTGTAAGCCCACACCTATGTAGAATAGATCATTCAAAACCTATGGCACAAACCCATTTTTGACCTATTGGTCCTAGTATCATAGGCGACTGAACGGCCACCTCCTAATTACTAGACCAACCTACTATAATAATTCCATAAATAACTACCAAAGATATGGAAAACTAATAAAGTAGCCTTATGTTCAAATCTGACAATACCATACCATAATCAAAAGATACAATGGCCCAAGCAACCAAACTTAACATAAATGTTGTCACTGGAGCCATTCTAAGAAAAGAGAAATTAGCACTACTTGGTGAAATAGGTTCTTTTAGAATCAAATTCAAACCATCTACTAGAGGTTGTAACAATCCAAATGATCCCACTACATCAGGACCCTTTCGATGTTGCACAAAAGCCATTACTTTACATTCAACTAGCACTAAAAAGGCTACTTCTAGTAGGAATGGTAGAATTATTCCAAGTATTTCAGCTGGAACAACTATGTACGTTTTCGATTTTCTATTCACTCATAATCTAGCCTAGTCGACCCAATCATGATATTGAAAGATGGGACCTTTTCTCAAAAAACTCGGGATCCAGAGAAGAGTTGAAGATGGTACAACATCAAATCTTGTTACTTCAAATGGAATCTTAGCCCACCTCACTTTCTTTCTTTACTACATAAGGGCATAAACTAAGTCAAAGGATTTCCTCCTAACTAGTGGCTGAGAGTAAGCACGCTACCTTCACCCAACAAATTTGTGGTTGAGTCAATAACATACTCTCTGTCAAGCTAAAGATTTACGACTATCTTTACTAAGCCAACTGCTCCTTCTCTTATATCTCGTTGCTTCCCACTCACCAAAACATACTTTGTTTCCTTTCTTCCTTTTGATATTATTTCTTAGCATTCATCCCAATCCCTATGAGACAGGTATCAAGAAAATGACTTCTATGGCTACTCTAGATATTTAAAGACCTTTTGAAAGAAAGATAAGATATTTCAAATAGAAGTCCCGAATGGAGATCGTTCGAACTTTACAACATTAGCACTTAAGGGCAAAGCATTAAAAATACATATCTTAAAGCCTTCATTCAATTTCGATACAGTTATCGGGACATGCAAAGAAAATAAATCTTGAAGGGAAATATCATCTTTATGTCTTGCTGACATGCTAGTCAGCCTCTCTTCCTAGAAAAACTATAGCGTGTCCTATGCATGATAATGGTATAGCCAGATAGAACAACATATTGAATAATTTTTCTTTTGCATTCAAAAACTCCCTAAAGGGAAAAGGCCAAAAGTTGTGGATAGATCCTACCTCTCACGCCTGATTGTTTTCAAGAGAGATCGAATGCTACTCTTAGCCCCTAGACAAAATGAACTGACTTCCTTTACTGGATAAGAGAAATATCCTATATAAGGTCTCTTGCTTAAGATGCTAATTTTGCTTGTCTTCTGAACCCCAATCCAGGCATAGTCTTAGCTCTTCACCCAACACATATGATATAGACGGATGTGTGAATGATTGCCTCTTCCTACGCCTATGCTCCTTAGTCAGGATGTGTAATTACTTTCTCAATGAGAGGGGCGGAGGGATCCAAACTTTCTTGGAAGAAATTCTAGGGAACAAGTATCAAGTGATTATTTTAAGTAAATAAAAAATGGGATTTAGGATAAGGCCATGGTTTTGTAGATTCATTACCCAAGTTGGGGATAGGTACATTTGTCACTCGACTGAGCATACCATATCGTTAACTAAGAATGGCGCATGTTTCTTTCCCTTTGGCTTGTAGGTAGCATTCAGACTTTTTTCGGATTTCCTTAACACCTTCTAAGGCGGCTATAGGCTTCTTCTTTCAACAACCATCCACTCTACCGAATTCTTGACAACAAACGAGCGAAATACTTTACCCAGAAATGCAACGAGCACTAGCGCACTTCGGCCTTCGAGCCTACACTTGCTTTACGTGAGCAATGAGGAAGCGTGTTACTAAGGCTTTAGGCTTGAGCTCTTGGAGTTGCTTGTTTGCTTGTTGGGAGTCTCTGTTGTTTCCCATGCTTGTCTTTGTTAGCGATTGAGCCATCTCGAAAGTACTAAGATCTTGATCTATCTTATTCAATGCCTTTTAGACTTTGAAATGGCAAGTGGCAAGGTATGGTTGGACGTGCCCATGAAAACCATATGATAATGTAGAGTAGGCTAGGCTTGGAGATGAACATCTTAAGTTTTTTATTCAAAATATGCACCTGCTCTTCTGTACTTCACTTCTAGTAAGTCTCATCAATCTTCTGTCGCTTATAAATTGTTTGACCCTAGCTTTGGTCAAGGAATTGCTACATTTCTTGAACGGCCCTGGCCTACATAACTCATCTCCTTATTTCAAGGAGGTGAGTCTTAGACCTTATGTAGTTCTCGGTCCTTTTTATACAATTCCTATAAGGTGCTTTTGTGGCTCTTCACTCCATTATGATAGTTAAGTAAGGAAAGAAAGTAGTGCGGTGAATACTATATTATATCCTTCCACCCATCTCAATCACTTCATACTAGGGGTCATAGCTGATTAAATCGATAAAGTGACTAAGATTCTCGAATAACCAACTAGTGGATCCCCTTAAAATAAGATCATAATAGTGATCTTAGAGATACCCTGGGATATGGAAAGCTTTATTTCCTATTACAACGCGAATAAGATCCGGTATGGTCCACTCCTATAGTAATTGCATATTTGACAATTGAGCCAACTCTACGTATTTTTTGCAAATTTGATCAAATAATCGGTCTAACTCAAGTAAAGAGCTTTCTGCGTTTGATCTAGTTGAAGAAAGAGTTAAAGAGGTACTTGTGGAAGGAAAGGAAAATGTGTTATCACGTAGAAACTATAAATCATCGGGCATGGATTTCCATAAATGCAAATTTTGTTAGGCATTAGTAATTGATATTATTCCGTTTCCTTATCGCAGAAGCGGCCCAATGGAAATGGATGTAAAAGATTGCCCCATAAGAAAGAAGTATGATTGATACAAGCTTGATCACTGGATTTTGTAAGAAAACTACATTTCATTGGAGCAAAGAGAGAGGAAACGAACAATGGATGGCTTTCCCTTCTTTGCTTGATACTAACTCTCAGGCTTGACGCTTCCTGTGTGATGAATAATAATAGCAACAAGTAGATCATAGACTAACTCATAGCTATAATCCTTCAATTTGCTATGATCTTTCTGTTCTTATTCTATTTTTAGTGCTTAAGAAAGCGTAGCAAACATATAAAAGCATCTTACATCCCAATTAAGGTACGTATGTGCCCCCTTCTCACCCTTGCTTCATTCTCGTGCTCACAGGCTTGTTGGTAGAGCATGCTCACAAGAAGCTAACTTGCTTTCCCTTTCCTACTTAAATTGGCCTTTATCATCACTGTCTTGAGAGCTTGCCCGTTGCTTGCTTATACTTTTAATGACAGCTTATGGCTTTCCTTATGTGCTTGCCTTATTTCCAGTTCCTTTTGCTCGAGCTCAAGCTATCGCTTTCCTAAGAGTGTAGGATACTATCTTGACTTTGTAGGAGACTAGGATTGGCATATAGAAAGGAAGCCTTTAGTTAGGAAGGGTAATAGTAAGACACTTTTGCCGCAAGGATAGGGTGAAAGAAAGTACCATGTAGATGTCAAAGAATTACGACTAGCTTGCCATCGAACGACTTACATCTGGAATGGAACTAGAAAATAGGTCCTACAATGCAACTTAAGAGAGGTAAGAAAGACTACTTATTTAAAATAAGAAATCTTTCTCTCGCTCTTTAAAGTATGAGATTTTCATATTGACTATCTCGCTTTAAAACTGGCTTGAAGGGGACTCACAAAAATGAATTCCCTCCTCAGACAATGTCAACTAATAGACTCGAGCTAGAAAATAGACCTACCTAGCCCTTTCCTTTATCCTCGTCTGGTAGGTAAACTTCAAAAAAATGCAAAAGGAGCCTTCATCTTTTTGAAAAGACCAAAGTTGACTTCAAACTTAGGTTTTTCCTAAGTTCCCGATATACTTTAAAAGCTTACGACATTCATTCACTATAACAAAAGAATCCAGAAGAAATCAACCTCTCGTTCAAAGAAGACACCATTTAGCAAGCTGGAAACATTTTCAGCCCAAGTGCATCAAGAGTCACGACAATGCTCTGAGTGAATCCTCTAGCCAGGACTATGATGGCCTTCTTAGTGGTCCTAGTTGATTGGCTTGATTGGACCTCCCTTTCTATCACCTAGGGTGGTCTAGATAACTCGCTCAATGCGTCACTCCCTCAGTCTCTTCGATAAGATTCTCACCAATACACCCAACAAGCCAACAAAGGGCATCATAGGCTGAACTTTGAACTTGGAGATCGGGTGTGAGTGCACATGAGAAAAGTGCATTTTCTAGAACATAGAAAATCAAAGTATCTACAATGAGGAGATGGTCCATTTCAAGTCATCGAAAGGATCAATAACAATGCCTACAAGCTAGAATTGCCTGGTGAGTATAATTTCAACACTTCCTTTAATGTTTCTGATCTTTCTCCTTTTGATTATGCAGGTGACAATTCGAGGATGAATCCTTTTGAAGAGAGGGAATGATGAGAATCATGGAGCCACACAAATCCCAAGTGGACAAATAACAAGGTCCGGGAGGGCACAACCTGAGTGAGGCTTTAAATGGGATGATTCAAGAGGATGAGTATAACCAAAGGACCCAAAATGGGAGTTCAAGGATTGGGATAAGCCTAGTATGGAAATTAGGGCAAAATTGGGAAAAGAAAACTAGACACTTTACGTAGTCGAGAATGAAATGAGTCAAGGATCTAGAATGACTTCATTGACTGATCACCAAGCAAGAAAGACTCTTTACGTGGTCACAAAACGCTATACGCGTGTCATCAAGTTAGGTTAGGCCAACCTCGAAACTAGATTTGGTCACCTTTTTATCTAACACCATAGACGATGACCAAGTATCATCCTCTCAACAGGACAGAAAGAAGGAAGATTCCTAGGAAGAATCTAGATGGTTTTTGGAAGCATCCTTCACTTTGTTGTTCACAATAACAACTTGCCAAATGAGAGAATGAGGACCTTCAAATCG
Source organism: Hippophae rhamnoides (assembly GCA_033030585.1). Lineage (NCBI taxonomy): Eukaryota > Viridiplantae > Streptophyta > Magnoliopsida > Rosales > Elaeagnaceae > Hippophae > Hippophae rhamnoides. The sequence continues at coordinate 49,339 of JAVHJT010000070.1, forward strand.
AGGGCATGAATGTATAACATAGAGTTGAAGGCCTTATTTTTGGGACATCCAGAAAAGCCATCCCATTCAAGAAGCCCTTGCTTATACCCCTACTCCCTTCTATCCTTGAGGATAAATTAAACAACTTTACAGATTTCTATTGAATTATGATTCAATGATTTCAACACTACGCTCCTTCTTCAAGGTGGAAAATGGGTATAGAGAACCAAACTACCTCCCAATTTCATTCCAGTTAGCTAAACTTCTCCTGAGCAATGCACGTACCACTTGAGTAGTAGTACGAAACCTTAAGAAAAGGTGATCTAATCGTTGATTCAAGGAGGATCTGTTGAAGAGTTTGTTGTCTTAGTAGGGAAGAGTACTTTTCCAACACTGGTTTGATATGTAAGAGTCTTTTAGAATTGGTTAGAAAAGAATGAGATCAAAAATGCTCTACCAAGGCTTAAGTAGAAAAAGACGTACTTTTTTAAAGGGTCGTGGAAGGCCAAGTCATGGAAGTGTTTTGAACTTTACTAATAGATAAGGGTGGTATTTTTAGAGAGTAGGGGCGAGGTCTCTATACTGTAGAAAGCTATAAGAAGTGGCTCGACGGAGATGGTTCGAATCAAGCGAAACCAAAGGCATTCATTGGCACCTGAGATGCTACTTTTCAAAGACTTTTGGGACATGGTGTACTTTAAGGCTTTTCATGCACCTTTTGATGATCAAGTCACAATGGCAACAATGTCTTTCTCTCTGGGATGTGAAGTTGTGGTGGCGTATGCCATATGAGGACGTTTTGGATGGCCGTTGCAAGACCAACCCCTAAGGGGAACTAAATAGGGAGCTCAAGGATAGGAGCAGTTCCTTTATGGGAAGGTTGCTTGGCTCACAGGAGATTCTCTAATGTTGATTGTCACTCTTCGATAAAATAAAAGCAAACCTTGGAGAACTGACCCGAGCTATAGACAAAGAAGGAATTTGATAGATAGAATAAGGCACTCATACATGAAAAGGAGGGCTACTTCACTATGAATGAGAACATATGAATTGAAACTAATGCGACGGGTGTCAATTACCAAAAATGACTCGACCATTGACTTAGTTCCGTGGGTAACACAAGGCCAAAGATGAATGCAAAGAATATTTGAAACCACTCTTGAACCGTCCCATGGATTTCGATACAAATTTCCATGATACAGTAAGAAAGAAATGGATAGGCAAAAAAGCGATTTTATGCGTAGACGTGAAAGCTCTATCGATAGAAGCATTCTAGCCTATTTTTAGGAACAATTCCCTCGTCTGAGAACCGCCATTCACTAACTATTTCTCCCCACTAAAAAGATTGATTAATAATCTGAATAACCTTAAAAAAATGTAGAAGTGAGCCCCCCTAGTCAACACCATTTTGAACCTTGAATCAAAGCAAAAATGATGATAAAAATGGAAGGAAAGGAGATCTAAAAGATACGTAGATGATTTTACTATAGTATAGGTCGGATGTTTTCTTGAGTAGTAAGTAGATCCCCCCTTATTTTGGGAAAGCTAGTGGTTGTATGTAAATTCTTTCAAGGCAAGGGGCACCCTGATTCAACATTGTTGTTTACTCTAATCCGATCGAGGTGGTTTTCATTTACAGGCGGTCTAACTTCCTATGAACGAGTCTTTTTGTCCCCTATCAACATCCTTTCTTAATGTATTAAAAAGGTCCTTTCTAACCGATGAAAGGTGGAGGGTGTCCACTAACAGCCATTCCTGGCTCGGCTCCTATAACACAATTTTGAAAGGAGTTGATAGTTTGGTACTGGATCCCTTTGGATCTGGAGAACATGTAACACTAGGTTGGGGTTTGCTCAACCAATTGGTCACTCCTCTAGTTGAAGTATCGGGCCCCTTTTTTGTTACCTAGGTTACACCTTCGGAATACCTCATTCTTCACTTTATGCCACGCCGACTCCAACCCAAGGGCAATGTGGAAATATGTACATCAATCGATCTAGATAGACAACTACATAGAGGGTCTCTAAAAGTATGTATATTCTTTGATTTGGTCCCCCCTTAAGATCAATATCACAACCAATAAGGTCTGCAAGTTTCACATCTAAGTAATGCTTGATCTGATAGTTTACGATATAGGTAGATATTGGTAGTTGTCTAGTCTTACCCAAACAGTAATATTCTTGAGGGAAATGCACCTAAGATCAAATATATTGAGCCAACTTCAATGGAAAATTCAAACTTTCTTTTCGATGCTAATCACATAAAAACATGAACTTTGAGGTTCAAATAGCTAAATACATCGAAAATGAATCATGAGCCAAGATCATTAAGAGCAAACTATGAGTAGGAAATTGATATGAACCAAGGGGTTTAGACCTAGCTAATTTCAGATTATATAGCAAAGGGTTTCTCCACCTACCAAATGTGCTTAGTTTTCTTTTGCCAATTTTGCCCTACTTTCCATTCTAGTATTGTCCCAATCCTTGAACTCCCAATTTAGGTCCGTTTGGTTATGCATGACCTCTTGAATGAGCCTATTTAAATTCTTTTCGAGTTGTGCCCTCCTAGACCTTGTGATTGGTCCACTTGGAATTTGTAGAGCTCGATGATTCTCATCATTCCCTACTCTCTTCAAGAGGATTGGTCCACGAATCGTCATCAGCATAATCAAAAGGAGAAAGATGAGAAACATTAAAAGAGGTACTAACATTATACTCACCAGGAAGATCAATTTTGTAGGCATTGTCATTAATTCGCTCAATCACTTGAAAGGGTCCATCTCCCCGAGGTTACAACTTGGACCATCTTTTTTAGGAAATCATTCCTTCCTCATATGCACCCAAATCCAATCACCAGGTTCAAAAATGACTCTTCTTCGCCCTTTCTCTGACCCTACAAGCATAATCCTTATTTCTCTTCTCAATTTGCTCATGAATGTGTTAATGGAGCTTCTTCAGCGTTTCAACCTTCCTAGCACCATCTAAGTTAGTTTTCTCTGAAATAGGTATGCGTAATAAGTCCAAAAAAGTTAGAAGATTGAAACAATAAAGAATTTTGAATGGAGAATGATCAGTAGTTGAATGCACACTCCGCTCTAAGCAATGTGAACAGAGTCCTATTGACTACCTCAATTTTCCCATCTGTTTGGGGGTGACTAGTGGTTAAAAATAAGACTTTAGTGCCCATTTTAGCCCAAAGAGTTTTCCAAAAATAACTAGGGAATTTAACATCCCTATCATACACAATGCTCCTAGGAACTCCATGAAGCCTAACAACCTCCCTAAAGAACAACTCTACTACATTAGTGGTGTCATCGGTTTTATGACACGCTATGAAGTGTGTCATTTTAGAAAACCAATCTACAACCACAAAATGGAGTCTCTACCCTTCTTAGACCTAGGTAACCCTAAACCAAAATCCATGGAAATATCTACCCAAGGTGTGCTTGGTACAGGCAAGGGAGTATATAGTCCTTGTGGTAGGTCTTTGGATTTGGTTTTCTTATAAGTGATGCATCTAGAACATATTCTCCCTACATCCCTCCTTATTGTTGGCCAATAAAAATGCTCACGCAAAACATCTAGAGTCTTTTGAAATTCGAAATGCCCCATTAATCCTCCCCACGGGCCTCCTTAATTAACAAACTCACACATGAAACACTTGGGTATACACAATTGATTTTCTTTAAATAAATACCCATCTAATTTATAAAAAAATTCAAAAGAAGTTTTTTTACATGCATGGTAAACGGCAAAGAAGTCATCATCATTAGCATACATTTCCTTAATATATTCAAATCCTAGCAATCTGACATTTAAAGTTGAGAGTAAGTCATACCTTCATGATAAAGCATCGACTACAACATTCTCCTTAACTCTATTATATTGAACAATATAAGGAAACGTCTCAATGAATTCCATCCATATAGCATGCCTCCTATTCAATTTACCTTGGCGCTTAAGATGTTTTAGAGATTCATGATCGGTATGGATGACAAATTCCCTTGGCCAAAGGTAATATTGCCATGTCTCCAGGATCCTAACCAAGGCATATAGCTCCCTATCATACGTTGGATAATTAAGGGCTTCTCCATGAAATTTCTCGCTACAATAAGCGATAGGTCACCGTTCCTAAATCAAACCAACTCTTATACCTATTCCTGATGCATCACACTGAACTTCAAAGGTTTTAGTAAAATCGTATAACAGGTATAGAACACAAACTATCCTTTAATGCTTTAAAGGCTATCTTCTTATTCTCACCCCATTTGAAACCAACAAACTTTTTAATGACCTTGGTTAGAGGTATATCTAGTGTACTAAAATCTTTGACAAACCTTCGATAAAAACTATCCTAGCCGTGAAAGCTTCTAACCTCGGTTATAGATTTAGGTGTGGGCCATTCTCGAATAGCCTTAACCTTTTCCTCATCTACTTCTATCCCCTTAGAACTAACAACAAACCCAAGAAAAACTAACTTCTCCATGCAAAAAACACACTATTTTTAGGTTCGCATACAATTGTTATTTTCTCAAAAATTCAAGCACATACCTAAGATGTAAAACATGTTCTTCAAGATTTTTACTGTATATGAGAATATCATCAAAATAGACAACAACAAATTTTCCAATAAATGCACGCAAAACATGATTCATAAGCCTGATAAAAGTGTTAGGTGCAATTGTTAGACCAAAGGGCATGACTAACCACTCATAAAATCCATGTTTAGTTTTAAAAGCTATTTTCCATTCATTACCCTCTCTCATCCTAATTTGATGGTATCCACTTCTCAAATCATTTTTCAATAAATGCAAGAACCATGCAACTCATCTAACATGTCATCTAGTCTAGGGATAGGATGTTGATATATTAACGTAATGTTGTTTATGGGTCGACAATCAACACACATCCTGCTTGATCCATCCTTCTGGGGAACGAGTAGCACGGGAACCTCACATAGACTTAGGCTCTCCCTGACTTGACCTTTGATCGATTACTCTTCAACCTACCTTTGAATCTACTCAGTGTATTCGGGGTTGGTCCTATAGGCAGGTCAGTATGGAAGAGAAGCTCCCGGTATGAAGTCAATTTGATGCTAAATACCTCTAATTTGTGGCACCACAACTGGAATCTCTTTAGGGAACACGTCATCAAATTCCTACAAAAGAGAGGTTTGATCTTTTGAATCCATTATATTAATTCCACTTCTAATGAGAATCATCGAGCTCTACAAATTCCAAGTGGACCAATCACAAGGTCTTGGAGGGCACAACTCGAAAAGGCTTTAAATGGGCTCATTCAAAAGGTCATGCATAACCAAGGAGACCTAAATTGGGAGTGCAAGGATTGGGACAATCCTAGGATGAAAATTAAGGCAAAATTGGCAAAAGAAAACTAGGCTTTTGGTCCATTTTTCAGCCCTTGGATGAAATCAATGGTAAAGATGTAATATTTTCATAGCATTTCTTTGTAGTCACTGCCCCATTTTTCTCCATATTTTCTACTACCTTTTGTGCTTTTTGGTTGTTTTTATTTTGAACCCTTGGATGAGATCAAGGGCTATGATGTAGTAGAGCTTAGGATTGTTTGTATCCTATTAAGAGCAACAAATTTCTTTGGAAAATACAATTTTGAATTAAATTTGAATTTTTAGATAATTTGAGACCTCATTCATGCTCTTTGTTCCTCTTTAAGCAACTTGTCAAGAGATTGGAAACCTTTGTGGCGTTGTTTAGCATCCAAGCATTTGTGGTAAGTAATATCCATACTTGTTAGGGTGTCATATATGCTAGACTTATCAAGGAAATAGCACCTCCTTGTGGCGTCTTTTTCCCTCATAAAAATGGTGAGTAATATCCATTAATTTGTGGAGAATATCCTATCTTTTTATATTTGTTCTTGTTCTTCTTTCTTTCCACGTTTCTTCTTCATTTCCCTTGCAAATTCTGCTATTTCTGTAACTATTTTGAATTTTTACTTGCTTATTTTGCAATATCTAATATATTCTGCAGTTTTTGGTTGTTTTCTAGTATTTTTGTGGTAGTTCTTGCAGAAATTTCATTTCCCCTTTGTGTCGTAATTTATGTGCTATTTTACGTATCTTAAAAATCCCTTAAACTCATATTGAAGGTGTTGTATTGATTAACTCTTGAGTTATTATCATATTTATTCCAAAAAAAAACAAAGAAAAAAAAGGTAAAAATTGCATTTGCTAATTTCTAGTGAGTATTGAACTCATAGTTCCAAGAGTTTTACCCTTTGATTATAAATCTCCCATTGTGTGCTTAGTTCCTTTGGGGAAATTGTTGTTTTCCAATCGTGTTGATCTATTGATTTTCCTTGTGCTTACTACCCTAAACACTTTGAGTTAGTTTCCTTTGTGCTTTAACAGGTGGGATATTGTGAACTACTTTTTTTGGGTGTTTGATAATTCTATAATTATTTGGAATTCCTGGATTTGGTTGCTTTAATTGAGGGTTTGAGCGATCAATCCAAGCACTAAACACGTGAGGTATTGTGTGAATTTACATTAGTTCTATTTTATTACACTAACCTCTTGTTGTGTAGAATTGAAAAAAAATTGTCCAACAGGTGTAGTACCGAAGGAAGACCAGATTTGATGTTCATGATGAGGGTGCTGCAATAATCTTTTGAGAGGATGAACAACTTGAGGGTTGATAATGAAAGATTGGAAAGGCAAGAAAATTCCTTAGCAGCTTTACAATGAGAAACAACTTAGCAGCTTTGCAATGAGAAACACCTCCACCTATTGTTAGGAGGGTTAATAGGCAAGCTCATGTTGAGGATGATATAGAGGAAGAAGATTGGGAAGAATAAGTGGAGGAAGAAGATAGAAGAATGCCTAGGGGAGGAAGAAATGGGAATAGAGGAGGAAGAAATGGAAATAGAGGAGGAAAAAATGGTAGAAGAGGTATGTGGAGACCCCCACCTAGAGCCCAAGGTGGAGTTGATAGAGATCTAATGATATGAACCAAAGGGAAAGGATCTAGCTAATTTCAGATTATATAGCAAAGGGTTTCTCAACAAATCAATGGATATTACTAACCATTTTTCTGAGGAGAAAAGACGCCACAAGGAGCTGCTATTTCCTTGATAAGTCTAGCACAAATGACACCCTAACAAGTATGGATATTACTCACCACAAATGCTTCGATGCTAAACAACGTCACAAAGGTTGCCAATCCCTTGATAAGTTGCTTGAAGAGGAACAAAGAGCAAGAATGAGCTCTCAAATGATCTGAATATTCAAACTTCATTCAAAATTATGTTATACAGCAGCTGAGCTGCTCTTAATAGGATACAAACCAACCCTAAGCTCTACTACATCATAGCCCTTGATCTCATCCAATGGTTCAAAATAAACACAGCCAAAAAGCAGAAAACATTGACCAAAACATGGAAAAAATGGGGCAGCTGACCACAAAGGAATCCTATAAAATATTACATCTTAACCCTTGATTTCATCCAAGGGTTGCAAAGAAAGCTTCCCAAAAAGAGTCCAAATGGCACATGGAAATTGGAGCAAAATATGGAGCATCTGAGAACAAAAGAAAACCCTATAAAATATTACATCTTAACCCTTGTTTCCATCTAAGGGCTGAAATTGAAGCTGCCAGAAAAAAGTCCAAATGGCACAACAATGTGCCTAGTTTTATTTTGCCAATTTTGCCCTAATTTCCATTCTAGGATTATCCCGATCCTTGAACTCCCAATTTAGGTCCCCTTGATTATGCATGACCTCTTGAATGAGCCCATTTAAAGCCTTTTCGAGTTGTGCCTTCCTAGACCTTGTGATTGGTCACTTGGAATTGGTAGAGCTCGATTATTCTCATCATTCCCCCTCTCTTCAAGAGGATTCGTCCTCGAATTATCACCTGCATAATCAAAAGGAGAAAGATCAAAGACATTAAAAGAGGTACTAACATTATACTCACGAGGAAGATCAATTTTGTAGGCATTGTCATTGATTCGCTCAATCATTTGGAAAGGTCCATCTCCCCGAGGTTGCAACTTGGACCGTCTTTTTTCAGGAAACCGTTCCTTCCTCATATGCACCCAAACCCAATCACCAGGCTCAAAAATGACTCTTCGCCTCCCTTTGTGGGCTCTGTAAGCATAATCCTTATTTCTCTTCTCAATTTGCTCATGAATGCGTTCATGGAGCTTCTTCACCGTTTCAGCCTTCCAAGCACCATCTAGGTTAGTTTTCTCTGAAATAGGAATAGGTAATAAGTCCAAAGGAGTTAGTGGATTGAAACCATAAACAATTTTGAATGGAGAATGATCAGTAGTTGAATGCACACTCCGGTTATAAGCAAATTCAACAAAAGGTAAACAATCCTCCCAATTTTTCAAATTCCTTTCTATTACCTCCCTAAGCAACGTGGACATAGTCCTATTGACTACCTCAGTTTGCCCATATATTTGAGGGTGACAAGTAGTCAAAAATAAGAGTTTAGTGCCCATTTTAGCCCAAAGAGTTTTCCAAAAATAACTAAGGAATTTAACATCTCTATCAAACACAATGCTCCTAGGAACTCCATGAAGCCTAACAACCTCCCTAAAGAACAACTCTGCTACATTAGTGGCATCATCGGTTTTATGACATGCTATAAAGTGTGCCACAAAAATGGAGTCTCTACCCTTCTTAGACCTAGGTAACCCTAAACCAAAATCAATGGAAATATCTACCCAAGGTGTGCTTGGTACGGGCAAGGGAGTATATAGTCCTTGTGGTAGGACTTTGGATTTGGCTTGCTCACAAGTGATGCATCTAGAACATATTCTCCCTACATCCTTCCTTATTGTTGGCCAATAAAAATGCTCACGCAAAACATCTAAAGTCTTCTTAATTCCAAAATGCCCCATTAATTCCCCCCAATGGGCCTCCTTAATTAACAACTCACGCATGGAACATTTGGGTATACACAATTGATTTTCTTTAAATAAATACCCATCTAATTTATAAAACTTTTCAAAAGAAGTTTTTTCACATTCATGGTAAATAGCACAGAAGTCATCATCATTAGCATACATTTCCTTAACGTATTCAAATCCTAGCAGTCTAGCATTTAAAGTTGAGAGTAAGGCATACCTCTGTGATAAAGCATCGGTTACAACATTCTCCTTACCTCTCTTATATTGAACAATATAAGGAAAAGTCTCAATCAATTCCATCCATCTAGCATGCCTCCAATTCAATTTACCTTGGCGCTTCAGATGTTTTAGAGATTCATGATCGGTATGGATGACAAATTCTCTTGGCCAAAGGTAATGTTGCCATGTCTCCAGGGTCCTAACCAAGGCATATAGCTCCTTGTCATACGTTGGATAATTAAGGGCCCCTCCATGAAGTTTCTCGCTGAAATAAGCGATAGGTCGCCGTTCCTGCATCAAAATAGCTCCTATACCTATTCCTGATGCATCACACTCAACTTCAAAGGTTTTAGTAAAATCAGGTAAAGATAAAACAGGTACAGAACACAAACTATCCTTCAATGCTTTAAAGGCTCTCTCCTGATTCTCGCCCCCTTAGAACTAACAACAAAACCAAGAAAAACTAACTTGTCCATGCAAAAAACACACTTTTTAAAGTTCGCATACAATTGTTCTTTTCTCAAAATTTCAAGCACATACCTAAGATGTAAGATATGTTCTTCAAGATTTTTACTGTAAATGAGAATATCATCAAAATAGACAACAACAAATTTTCCAATAAATGCACGCAGAACATGATTCATAAGCCTCATAAAAATGCTAGGTGCATTTGTTAGACCAAAGGGCATGACTAAACACTCATACAATCCATGTTTAGTTTTAAAATCGGTTTTCCATTCATCACCCTCTCTCATCATAATTTGATGGTATCCACTTCTCAAATCAACTTTTGAAAAATGCAAGAACCTGCAACTCATCTAACATGTCATCTAGTCTAGGGATAGGATGTCGATATTTTACCGTAATGTTGTTGATGGCTCGGCAATCAACACACATCTTGCTTGATCCATCCTTCTTGGGAACGAGTAGCACGGGAACAGCACAAAGACTCAAGCTCTCCCTAACTTGACCTTTGATCAAGTACTCTTCAACCTGTCTTTGAATCTCCTTAGTTTCTTCGGGGTTGGTCCTATAGGCAGGTCGGTTTGGAAGAGAAGCTCGCGGTATAAAGTCAATTTGATGCTCAATCCCCCTAATTGGTGGCACCCCATCTGGAATCTCTTCAGGGAACACGTCTTCACATTCCTGCAAAATAGAAATAGTGGTACTAGGCAAAGACTGGTTAAGATCGTTAATAGAAAAATTTGCCTCCTTGTACAAAAGTACAAGTATGGGCTGTTTTGAATAAAAGCCCTCTTGACCTCACTTGCCTTAGCATAAAAATTCATATTTTTTTTCTCTAGTATTTTTCCACTCTCCTCTCCTTTTTCTTCACTCTTTTTTTTCTTTCACTCTTTTTTTCCTTTTCATTCTTCTCTTTTTGTTCTTTTTCCCTAACCATCCTCAATTGCTCTTCAAAGACTTGCTTGGGGGAAAGGGGTACAAGTGTGATGTTTCTACCATTCTTCACAAATGAATACTTGTTTTTATATCCGTCATGTGTAACCCTCCTATCATATTGCCAAGGCCTACCTAGCAAGATGTGTTCGGCTTGTATGGGTTGGCACATCACCTCATCCTTGTACTTTCCAATGGAGAAGCTCACTAATACTTGCTAATTAACCTTCACTTCTCCACTATCATTTAACCATTGCAACTTGTAAGGATTAGGGTGTTCAAATGTAGCCAACCCTAATATCTCAACTAAGGTAGTACTAGCCACATTGGTGCAACTTCCCCCATCTATGATAACACTACACACTTTGTTACTCACATGACATCTTGTGTGAAATATGTTATCTCTTTGTTGTTCAAGGTCATCCTCCTTGACTTGAGTGCTCAAAGATCGCCTTATTACAAGTGCTTCCCCATCCACGGGTCTTATCTCCTCTTCACTAGCTTCCCCTGCAGATGGCATCTCATCTTCTTCACTTTCATTATCGGTACCAACCTCTCCACTCGCTAAGGTGATCATTGCCTTCTTGTTGGGACATTGAGAGGCTATATGACCATTACCAAGACACCGAAAACACTTAAAGTCACGATTACAAGTTGGGGTGTCGATTTTACCTTTGTCCTTGCTAGCCCCCATCTCTTTGGCTTTGAAAGGCTCAAATCTTGGTTTGGATGTAGCTATTTCATCTTTTTTCTCATTGGACTTCCAAGGACTAGTAAGGTTTGGTTTTTGAGTAAGAGGACTAGACCTTAATGGTTGGGATCGAAAACTTCGTTTCTTTAATTGCCTTTCCACCTTGATTGCCATGTGGACCATGTCCTCATTCTCCACATAATGATGAAGTTCCACAATGTTGGCAATGTCCGGATTCAACCCACTAAGAAACATAGCCATGGTTGCCTCTCTATCTTCCTCGACGTTAGCTCTTGTCATAGCCACTTCCATTTCCTTGTAGTACTCATCAACACATTTATATCCTTGAGTCAATCTTTGTAAGCGTTGGTGTAACTCTCTATAGTAGTAGCTAGGCACAAACCTCTTTCTCATGATAGCCTTCATGTCCTCCCAATTATCTATGGGCCTTTCATGGTTTCTCCTCCTACTAATGACAAATTGATCCCACCAATTTAATGCATAGTCAGAAAACTCAATTACAACAAGTTTTACTTTTTTTCTGTGGAGTAGTTGTGACATTCAAAAATATGCTCCACTTTCTTCTCCCACTCCAAATATAACTCCGGGTCATTATTTCCCTGGAATTGTGGTATCTTCATTTTTATACTACTTAAATCTCTATCAACTCCATCTTGAGCTCTAAGTGGGGGGTCTCCACATACCTCCTCTACCATTTCTTCCTCCTCTATTCCCATTTCTTCCTCCTCTAGGCATTCTTCCTTCTTCTTCCCAATCTTCTTCCTCTATATCATCCCCAACATGAGTTCTAATACTCACTAGAAATTAGCAAATGTAATTTGGCCTCTTTTTTTGTCCTTTTTTTTCAATTAATTCTGGCCACTATTTTTTCTTTTTTGCCTTTTTTTTGGAACAAGTATGCTAATAACTCAAGAGTCAATCAATACAATACTTTCAATATGAGTTTGAGGAATTTTTAAGATAGATAAAATAGCACATAAATTACGACATGAAGGGAAAACGAAATTTCTGCAGGAACTACAACAAAAATACTAGAAAACAACCAAAAACTGCACAATATTTCAGATTTTGTAGAATAACCAAGGAAAATGCAGAATATGAAAGAAAATTTCAGAATACTTTCAGAAACAACAGGATATGCAAGGTTACTACTGAAAAAATTTAGACACAATAGAATTTGAAAAGAAAATTCAGAAAAAAATGTGGAAACAAAGAAGAGCAATATTTTTAAGGTATGGAGAATAAATTTCAGCAAGAAGAACACAAAGAGAATGATATATTTTTTTTCGTTTTTTTTATGTGTCAGATTTACAACAAGAACACAAGATCAAGAACAAATATAAAGGATAGGAATCTGAAAATTAGCACCAAAAAGCTCTGATACCAAATGATATGAACCAAGGGGATAGGATCTAGCTAATTTCAGATTATATAGCAAAGGGTTTCTCCACAAATCAATGGATATTACTGACCATTTTTCTGAGGAGAAAAGACGCCACAAGGAGCTGCTATTTCCTTGATAAGTCTAGCACAAATGACACCCTAACAAGTATGGATATTACTCACCACAAATGCTTCGATGCTAAACAACGCCACAAAGGTTTCCAATCCATTGATAAGTTGCTTGAAGAGGAACAAAGAGCAAGAATGAGCTCTCAAATGATCTGAATATTCAAACTTCATTCAAAATTATGTTTTACAGCAGCTGAGCTGCTCTTAATAGGATACAAACCAACCCTAAGCTCTACTACATCATAGCCCTTGATCTCATCCAAGGGTTCAAAATAAACACAGCCAAAAAGCAGAAAAGCTAGCAGAATACATTGACCAAAACATGGAAAAAATGGGGCAGCTGACCACAAAGGAATCCTATAAAATATTACATTTTAACCCTTGATTTCATTCAAGGGTTGCAAAGAAAGCTGCCCAAAAAGAGTCCAAATGGCACATGGAAATTGGAGCAAAATATGGAGCAGCTGAGAACAAAAGAAAACCCTATAAAATATTACATCTTAACCCTTGTTTCCATCTAAGGGCTGAAAATGAAGATGCCCAAAAAGTCCAAATGGCACAACAATGTGCCTAGTTTTATTTTGCCAATTTTTCCCTAATTTCCATCCTAGGATTATCCCAATCCTTGCACTCCCAATTTAGGTCCCCTTGATTATGCATGACCTCTTGAATGAGCCCATTTAAAGCCTTTTCGAGTTGTGCCTTCCTAGACCTTGTGATTGGTCCACTTGGAATTTTATAGCTCGATTATTCTCATCATCTAAGTAGTATAAAAATGAAGATACCACAATTCGAAGTAAGGAATGACTTGGAGTTGTATTTTGAATGGGAGAAGAAGGTGGAGCACATTTTTGAATTCCACAACTACTCAACGGAGAAAGAAGTAAAACTCGCTGTAATTGAGTTTTCTAACTATGCATTGAATTGGTGGGATCAATTGGTCATTAGTAGGAGGAAAAATCGGGAAAGGCCCATATATAATTAGGAGGATATGAAGGCTATCATGAGAAAGTGGTTTGTGCCTAGCTACTACTATAGAGAGTTACACCAATGCCTACAAAGTTAGACTCAAGGATAAAAATGCGTTGATGAGTACTATAAGGAAATAGAAGTGGCGATGGTAAGAGCTAATGTCGAGGAAGATATAGAGGCCACTATGGCTAGGTTTATTAGTGGGTTGAATCCGGACATTGCCAACATTGTGGAACTTCATCATTATGTGGAGATGGAAGACATGGTCCACATGGCAATCAAGGTGGAAAGGCAATTAAAGAAAAGGGTTTTCGATCCCAACCATTAAGTTCTAGTCCCATTACTCCAAAACCAAACCCTACTAGTCCTTGGAAGTGCAATGAGAAAAAATATGAAGTAGCTACATCCAAACCAAGATTTGAGCCTTACAAAGCCAAAGAGATGGGGCTAGCAAGGATAAAGGTAAAATTGACACCCCAATTCGTAATCATGACTTTAAGTGTTTTCGGTGTCTTGGTAATGGTCATATAGACTCTCAATGTCCAAACAAGAAGGCAATGATCACCTTAGCTAGTGGTGAGGTGGGAATCGATAATGAAAGTGAAGAAGATGAGATGCCATCTGTAGAGGAAGCTAGTGAAGAGGAGATAGTACTCGTGGATGGGGAAGCGCTTGTAATAAGGCGATCTTTGAGCACTCAAGTCAAGGAGGATCAACATGAACAACAAAGAGATAACATCTTTCACACAAGGTGTCATGTGAGTAACAAAGTGGGTAGTGTTATCATAGATGGGGAAGTTGCACCAATGTGGCTAGTACTTTCTTAGTTGAGAAATTAGGGTTGCCTACATTTGAACATCCTAAGCCTTACAAGTTGCAATGGTTAAATGATAGTGAGGAAGTGAATGTTAATAAGCAAGTATTAGTGAGCTTCTCCATTGGAAAGTACAAGGATGAGGTGATATGTGATGTAATACCAATGTAAGCTGGACACATCTTGCTAGGTAGGCCTTGGCAATATGATAGGAGGGATATAGAAACAAGTATTTGTTTGTGAAGAATGGTAGAAACTTCACACTTGTACCCCTTTCACCTAAGCAAGTCTTTGAAGATCAACTGAGGATGGTTAGGGAAAACAAATAGGGAAAATGAACAAAAAGAGAATAATGAAAAAGAAAAAAAGAGTGAAAGAAAAAAAAGAGTGAAGAAAAAGGAGAGGAGAGTGGAAAAATATGAATTTTTATACTAAAGCAAGTGAGGTCAAGGGGGCTTTGTATTAAAAACAGCCAATACTTGTACTTTTGAACATGGAGGCTAATTTTTATATTAACGATCTTAACCAGTATTTGCCTAATGCCACTGTTTCTCTTTTGTAGGAATTTGAGGACCTTTTTCCCGAAGAGATTCCGGATGGGGTGCCACCAGTTAGGGGGATTGAGCATCAAATTGACTTCATACTGGGAGCTTCTCTTCCAAACCGACCTGCCTATAGGACTAATCCCGAAGACAATAAGGAGATTCAAAAGCAGGTTGAAGAGTACTTGATCAAAGGTCAATTTAGGGAGAGCCTAAGTCCATGTGTTGTTCCCGTGCAACTAGTTCCCAAGAAGGATTAATCAAGCAGTATGTGTGTTGATTGTCGAGCCATCAACAACATTACAATAAAATATCGATATCCTATCCCTAGATTAGATGACATGTTAGATGAGTTACATGGTTCTTGCATTTTTTAAAAAATTGATTTGAGAAGTGGATACCATCAAATTAGGATGACAGAGGGTGATGAATGGAAAATCACTTTTAAAACTAAACATGGATTGTATGAGTAGTTAGTCATACGCTTTGGTCTAACGAATGCACCTAGCACTTGTACGAGGCTTATAAATCATGTTCTGTGTGCATTTATTGGAAAATTTGTTGTCTTTTTTGATGATATTCTCATTTACAGCAAAAATCTTGAAGAGCATGTGATGATAAGTATTAAACTTTACAAATTTCAAGTGGACCAATCACAAGGTCTAGGAAGGCTCAACTAGAAAAGGCTTTAAATGGGCTTATTCAAGAGGTCATACATAACCAAAAGGACCTAAATTGGGATAATCCTAGGATGGAAATTAGGGTAAAATTGGAAAAATAAAACTAGGCACATTGTTGTGTCATTTGGACTTTTTGGGCATTTTCATTTTGAGCCCTTAGATGGGAACAAAGGTTAAAATGTAATATTTTATAGGGTTTCTTTTGTTCTCAACTCTTCAATTTTGCTCTAAATTTTGCTCCACATTTTGCTCCAATTTTGGAGTGCCATTTGGACTGATTTTGGGCAGTTTCTTTTCACCCCTTGGATGAAATCAAGGATTAAGATGTAATATTTTCATAGGATTCCTTTGTAGTCAGCTGCCCCATTTTTTCCATGTTTTGGTCCATGTTTCTACTACCTTTTGTGCATTTTGGCTATTTTTATTTTCAACCCTTGGATGAGATGAAGGCTATGATGTAGTAGAGCTTAGGGTTTGTTTGTATTCTATTAAGAGCAGCTCAGCTACTCGAAAATACAATTTGAATGAAATTTGAATTTTCAGATCATTTGAGAGCACATTCATGCTCTTTATTCCTCTTTAAGCAACTTATCAAGGGATTAGCAACCTTTTTCGCATTGTTTAGCATCCAAGAATTTATGGTGAGTAATATCCATACGTGTTATATCCATTTGTGGTCAGTAATGATGAGAATAATCGAGCTCTACAAATTCCAAGTGGACCAATCACAAGGTCTAGGAAGGCACAACTCAAAAAGGCTTTAAATTGGCTCATTAAAGAGGTCATGCATAATCAAGGGGACCTAAATTGGGAGTGCAAGGATTGGGACAATCCTAGGATGGAAATTAGGGAAAAATTGGCAAAATAAAACTAGGCACATTGTTGTGCCATTTGGACTTTTTTGGGCAGCTTCATTTTCAGCCCTTAGATGGAAACAAGTGTTAAGATGTAATATTTATAGGGTTTTCTTTTGTTCTCAGCTGCTCCATATTTTGCTCCAATTTCCATGTGCCATTTGGACTCTTTTTGGGCAGCTTTCTTTGCAACCCTTGGATGAAATCAAGGGTTAAGATGTAATATTTTATAGGATTCCTTTGTGGTCAGCTGCCTCATTTTTTTCCATGTTTTGGTCAATGTTTTCTGCTAGCTTTTCTGCTTTTTGGCTGTGTTTATTTTGAACCCTTGGATGAGATCAAGGGCTATGATGTAGTAGAGCTTAGGGTTGGTTTGTATCCTATTAAGAGTAGCTCAGCTGTTGTAAAACATAATTTTTGAATGAAGTTTGAATATTCAGATCATTTGAGAGCTCATTCTTGCTTTTTGTTCTTCTTCAAGCAACTTATCAAGGGATTGACAACCTTTGTGGCGTTGTTTAGCATCAAAGCGTTTGTGGTGAGTAATATCCATACTTGTTAGGGTGTCATTTGTGCTAGACTTATCAAGGAAATAGCAGCTCCTTGTGACGTCTTTTCTCCTCAGAAAAAATGGTGAGTAATATCAATTGATTTATGAAGAAACCCTTTGCTATATAATATGAAATTAGCTAGATCCTATCCCCTTGGTTCATATCAAGTAATATCCAAGCATTTATGCTAGGCTTATCAAGGAAATAGCACCTCTTTGTGGCGTCTTTTCCCCTCAGAAAAATGGTGAGTAATATTCATTGATTTGTGGAGAAACCTTTGCTATATAAATCAAAATTAGCTAGGTCCTAGCCCCTTAGTTCATATCATTTCGAATCATAACTTAAGAATAGTTGCTAACCATTCCTACCAAAAGCTTAAGCTGTGAGCCGCCAGCAATCCCTTTATAACCATCACGCTTAAACTAGGTTCGAGACCACACCAGGTCACATGGACATTACCCACCATACGCCACAAAAGCGGCTTCTAAATGACCCTTGGATGTTACCCACAAAGGTTACCCATACCAATGGGCCCATGGATGTGACAAACCATAGTCGCATCATTCCCTCCTTCGCAAAGGAAGTTCTTCCTCGAACTTGTACTTTTTGAGACTCGAACCCAAGGCCAGGCTATAATACCAAACTTAGGAACAGTAGCTAACCATTCCTACCAAAAGCTTAAGCTGTCAGTTGGGGCGTTAACAATCTCTTTATCCATAACCATCACACTTACCCTAGGTTCAAGGCTATACCAGGTCACATGGACATTACCCACCATGCGCCACATAAGCGGCTTCTAAATGACTCTCGGATGTTACCCACCTAGGTTACCCAAACCAATGGGCAGATAGATGTTACTCATCATAGTCGCATCAGCATGTTTTACATCTTAGGTATGTGCTTGAAATTTTGAGAAACGAACAACTATATGCGAACCTATAAAAAAGTGTGTTTTTTGCATGGACAAGGTAGTTTTTCTTGGTTTTGTTGTTAGATCTAAGGGGATAGAAGTTGATGAGGAAAGTTTTAAGGCTATTTGAGAATGGCCCACATCTAAATCTGTAACCGAGGTTAGAAGCTTTCACGGCTTGGTTAGTTTCTAATGAAGGTTTTTCAAAGATTATAGTACACTAGCTGCACCTCTAACCGATGTCATTCAAAATGTGTTGGTTTTAAATGGTGCGAGAATCAGGAGATAGCCTTTAAAGCATTACAGGATAGTTTGTGTTCTGAACCTGTTTTATCTATACCTGATTTTACTAAAAGCTTTGAAGTTGAGTGTAATGCATCAGGAATACGTTTAGGAGCTATTTTGATGCAGGAACTTATTTTAGTGAGAAACTTCACGGAGCAGCTCTTAATTATCCATCGTATGACAATAAGCTATATGCCTTGGTTAGGACCCTGGAGACATGGCAACATTACCTTAAGGCAAGGGAATTTGTCATCCATACCGATCATGAATCTCTAAAACATCTTAAGCGCCAAGGTAAATTGAATAGGAGGCATGCTTGATGGATAGAATTCATTGACACATTTCCTAATATTTCAATATAAGAGAGTTAAGGAAAATGTTGTAGCCAATGCTTTATCACAGAGATATAAGCCTTACTATCAACTTTAAATGCTAGATTGCTAGGATTTGAATATGTTAAAGAAATGTATGCTAATGATGATGATTTGTCAGCATGTGAAAAAACTTCTTCACAAGGAGAGCCCTCAATATACAGCCTAAAAGTGAAGGAGATGAGGAGCAACGTGAGCATATTTTTCACACAAGATGCCATGTGAAGGATAAGGTATACACAATTATTATTAATAGTGGGAGCTGCACTAAAGTAGCTAGTATTTTGTTGGTAGAAAAGTTGAATTTAAAGTGGAAAAGGCATCCCAAATCGTACAAGCTACAATGGCTAAATGATTGTGGAGAAGTGAATGTCAACAAACAAGTTTGGGCTCCTATTTCAATTGGCAAGTATGAGGATGAGTTTCTTTGTGATGTGGCACCATTGTATGCTGATCATATTTTGCTTGTGTAATCGTGTTAGTTTGAGAGGAGCGTGATACATGATGGGTATAAAATCAGTACTCTTTTGAAATGAACAACTGAAAAGTTGTATTAGCCCCTCACAAACCTTTTCAAGCTTATGTGGACCAAAAGTGTGAGCAAGGTGAAAATCACAAAAGAGAGAAAAGTAAGCACAAAAGAGATAAAAGTGAGCACAAAGTAGAGAAAACTGAGCAAAAAGAAGAGAAAACTTAGCAAAATCTAAAGTTAAACCACATGGCTTGTATATACCTGTACCAAATCAACCTTGGATTGATATATCTATGGATTTTGTATTAGGATTAGCAAGGTCTCAAAGTGGTGAGGATAGCATCTTTGTTCTTATTGATAGGTTTAGTAAAATGACTCATTTTATTGAATGTTCTAAAACCAATTATGGAACAAATATTGTCGATTTGTTCTTTAAAGAAATGGTTCGTTTGCAAGGGTTGCCTAAAACAATTGTTATTGATAGAGATATTAAGTTCCTAAGTCATTTTTGGTGCACTTTATAGAATAAACTAGGAACTAAACTGTTATTTTTCACTGTTGCACATACTCAAACGGATGGTCAAACTGAAGTAGTTAATAGGAGACTCACTACTTTGCTACGAGCTATCATTCAAAAGAATATAGGGCAATGGGAGAAGTGTTTGCCGCACATTGAGTTTGCATATAATAGGACTGTTCATTCTACTTCTTCATTTTCTCTTTTTGAAGTTGTTTATAGCTTTAATCCTTTAACACCTATTGATATTTTACCTTTACCTACTAATGAGCATGGTAATCTTGATGGTAAGAAAATTGCAGCTTTTGTGAAGGATTTACATGCCAGAGTTCGGGCCAACATTGAAAGGAAGAATGAACAATATGCTAAGCAAGCCAATAAAAGGTGTTTGAAGATTTTTTTCCACCTTGGAGATTGGGTTTGGGTGCATATGCGTAAGGAGAGGTTTCCCACACAATGGAAATCAAAATTACAGCCTTGAGGAGATGGACCTTTTCAAGTCTTAGAACGGATCTATGATAACACCTACAAGATAGATTTGTGAAGTGACTATGGTAATGTTAGTGAAACTTTTAATGTCGTTGATTTATCTTTGTTTGATATAGGTGATTCAAGGATGAATCTTTTCGAAGAGGAGGGGAATGATGGAGATTAAGGTGCTCATCAAGTTGATATTCTCAAATATTCTCAAGATTCTTTGCAAGGAATTGGTTTTCCAATGACTAAGGAAAAGACTAAGAGGATGAAGGAAGTTCTGCAAGGCTTGATCATGGAAGTGCAATACAAAGAGGTCGTGTTAGAAAAATCAAAAACTAAATTCAAAGATTTTAATGATTCACTAAGGATGGTCTATTAGCTTTCTATGCAAGGGATAGATTTGGAAGATCAAGTTGGAAGCAAAGATTAATTTAGGAAGTAATATTTTTATTTTAGCTAATTATGGGCTTTTATGTTTAGTAATTTTTATTTTATTAAATTGTGGGCTTTTTTATGTTAAGTCCTTTAGTCTTTTATTTTTTAAGGTTGGATTAGGCCCAATCCATAACTAAATAGGCCCATTCCATCTAAGGTTTTTTTATTTTAGGGTTTCTTGCTTATTAATAAGAAGAGCTATGTAATGGAGGCAAGAACGAATATTCATTAATGAAAAGAAAATTTCAGAAAGCTTTTTGCTTTGCCTTCTTGTGTTCTTGATTGAATGCTTGAATTCGACTTATCAAAGGGAGTGATCATCCTTTATGGCATCTCAAGATTTAGGTTTTAAGAACTTTGCTTTCTTAGGGTTCTAATATGATCATATTCAACACGTTCTTAGCTAATCAATCATTACAATTCCCTTGAGTTAGTGGGCTCCTAGGTTGTTCGCCTAAAAGGTCAGCATCACAAACTCAAATTATACTTGCGCAATAAGAGATCATGCATAACCCTTGATATAATAAGTTAATCACATAAAGAGACAACATATGTATGGTAACATCCTTGGGTTTCCTAAGGAAACCACTCTATTGCAAATAGGTCACAAAACATTAAACAAGTTACAACGGTAATAATAGAAAGTAAAATCACTATGACCTCTATCAATTAGAACTCCGTCCAAACTGCCTAGTGTAGCGCTACGTCTGCAACTGTTTTTGGTTCAACAGTGACAACCAATATGGTGTGATTGGTAACCAATTACCAGTAATCAGAAGTGTATCAAGTTATAGCCTCATTGGACACACAGTCTACTATTAATGTCAAATCATGTTCAAAGAACACACAATCAAACCACATACTCACACAGATAATTATTTGATAACTAATCAAAAAAGTGACCCACTCTCAAATGTATGCTCTCCCATATAGCTTGGGAAATATATAGAAATCTTAGAGTGAATTTTGGCAAAGATTTGTCTTTTAAATAATAGGTAAAGATAATATAAATGAGTGAGGTACATATAGGGCTCGAAAGCCATACTAGCCATCCATTTTTCAAGCCACTGGCCCACTACCTTACCAAGGATAGTGGTGAAGGTGGTGGTGAGCTTATTAGCAAGCTTGGTGGTAAGGCTCTAAAAAATTTCATTTTACCATTTCCAAAAATACCGAGTACTATCTATAAATAACCGCACCTAAAACATGCCAAAAACAACAATTAAAAATGTTCGCTCGCTTGCATTCTTGCTTAACGAAAACCAACACTATACTTAGGATCAACACTGTGAAAACCAACCCAATGGTGTGTGTAAACATGCCTACACACAAAATGTCCCTAACTATGGGCTTGTATGAGCTACTAATCCATAGTAACCAATCATGCACAAAGGAAGACAAATAAACTAATTAAATTAAATTAAATAGACACCATGTTTTGTATACCGGAAGTCATAACATAGTCCTAAGTACAATGGGACTTACATTATCTTCAATTGGCTTTTAGTGTCTGATGAGTGCTCAAAAAGCACTAAAATAACCATGATTTTATGCACATTAATTGATTAAAAATATATATATTTATATGTTTTATCATATATTTATATAAATTTGTCTTTTTCGGAATCACGGGTATTTTTATTGTTTTTCAGGTATTTTGGCTTAAAAACGCAATTTAAAGACTCAAAGAAGAATACTTGAAGCAATACATCACAAATAAATTAATAAATAAGTGGGAAAAGGTCAACAAACATGGAAAAATTGGACAAAAATGGGTCTAAAAGGTCAAAAATGTCAAAAGATCTGGTAGACCCATAATAATAAGAAATTTTAAATAAGGCTTTCAATGAATACCAATATCAACATTACACATAACAATACCATGTCGTCGCTGGCCACAAGCACCTCTGCCCGTTGAATCAAGACAAGAAGGAAGCGTTATAGTCACTAAAGAATAGCTTCAGCCTGCCAAGGGCGCCTAACGTTGCTTTTCACCCCATTTTTTCACGCAGCAAGATTTCTCAGATCGTGCCATGCTGACGCCATTGATGACCAAGATGTCCATTGCTATGAATGCTTTTTAATTTTTTAACATTTTTTACCATTTTTTACTCATTTTTTTCTCTCCATCCTCACCTATAAATACCCCCTTCCATTCACTTCAAAACACACCTCAAAACCATCTCTCTCTTTCTCTTTCTTTCTCTCATTTCTTAGTTTTTGAGTTTTTCTTACTTTCTTTCTTAGTTTCTAAGCTTTTCTTAGTTTTTCTCTCTTAGTTTTGGTTCAATTCTCTTAGGTTTAGAGTTCTTCTCTTTTTTGAGAGTAGGAATTGTGGCCGTTTTTGTAATAATTTAGATTTTTGATTCAATAAATGGAAGTGGTAAATCGGCTTTGAGGTTTTCTAGCAACGGAATAGCTGTCAAGTTCAGAAGGATTTTATTTTCTTTACGCTATTTTTATGTTTTATTCTTTACATGTTATATTTAATTCGGTTCTAGTGATTAAATTTAACTGTATACTGCTTATAATCATGATATAATAACGTTGTTATGTTTAAGTAAATATTAAATAGGTGAAAATTTCTAAAAATGAATTGATTTTATTTTATTCAAGATTTTATATTAAGGATACAGAGAGGAAATATATTATTTTTCATTACAAACTTAAATCAAAATTAGATTTTAAGCTTTAGTTATCCTATTTAATTCTGTAGAGCGCTTTATTTGTTTGCATAATCGCCTAAGAATAGAAAGAAACTCTATTTCAAAAATTTTTTATAAGAATTATTATAGAAAATGTATTGACAACATGTTTTCAATAGTGGTTTTAAAACTTGAAAGTTAGTACCTGATAACTAAATTCTTAGGTTTAATTTGGACAATTCTTGAATAAAGTTTAAATCAGTTTAAATCCCCACCAAAGGTGGCATTTAAATGGTTCATTTTCAATCTCTTAGAAAAAGGAATTAATTTAATTAACCAAATTAGTTATCAACCCCACCCATAAAGTAATTGATTTGTTTAGTTAACAAAGAATATCTAACCCCACCAAAAGCGGTATTCATACAAAAGAGAGAATCAACAAAATATCAATTTATATCTTTAATAACCTAGATAATACAGCAAGCATAATTAATTTAGCTATTATATCCATAAATACTCCACTAATATAAACGATAAAATTTGCATGAATATTTATTGAATCAGATTATTTCATTTTTAGATAAATATTTATCAATTTGTATCTATGTTTATTTTTATGTTTTTAGATTATATTTAATTAATCAGATATGTTTATTTTATGTTATTAGATTAGGGAACACAAAAACCAAACTATCGTGACAGGATGTTTAGGATTGCTCGCTTTTAAAGTTTGAATAATAAATTAAAACCACATACCTTCCTTAGATCGACTCGTGAGTATACTTATCACTTTCTACTAAAATGATTCAGCGCATCATGGTAGCTTACAAATATTAAAACCAAAGTATTTCATAGAATTCCATAATTTCTATTGCTCATCAAGTTTTTACAATACCGCTTTACTTTAATAAATGCTTTTAATTTATTTATCAAAAATTTTAAAAAATATTTTTGTTGTAATAATTGTGATTTTTTTTAAAATAAAAATAAAAAAAAAATACCCAAATTTCAAATTTCATAAGAAATAAAAATAAATAAAAAAAAATAAAAAAAATATAAAAAAATATAAAAAAAAAAAATAAAA
The DNA here is from genome assembly GCA_033030585.1 of Hippophae rhamnoides. Taxonomy (NCBI): domain Eukaryota; kingdom Viridiplantae; phylum Streptophyta; class Magnoliopsida; order Rosales; family Elaeagnaceae; genus Hippophae; species Hippophae rhamnoides. The sequence goes on from JAVHJT010000070.1 coordinate 73,665, forward strand.
AAAAATAAATATAACATAAATAGTAAAATAATTTCTGTAAATTAAATTTGAAGTAAAAATGTTTTTACCGGCACGAATAGTAAAAAAAGAAGAAGAAAATTTTTAAATAAAAATTGTACCGTGAATAATAAAATAATTTAGGAATTTAAAATTTGAATATAAAATTACCGTTCATGAATAGTAAAAAAAAAATTAAAGTTAATAAGAAATAAGATAGCGTAAAATAAAATAAAATTACCGTTAGTAAAAAAAAAATTAAAGTTAATAAGAAATAAGATAGCGTAAAATAAAATTACCGTTCGTAAAAAAAAAAAAAAAAACCAAAATTTTAATTTTTTTTTTTAGTTTAATTTTTACTTTTTTTTATTTTCTTTTACCTTTTTCAATTTTTTTTATATTATTTTTTATTTTTCTTTTTTTTTAGCTATTTTTTTATTTTTCTTCTTGATTTTTAGTTAACTTACTTAACTTAATTTTTCTTTTACTAACTTAATTAACTTAGATTTTTTTTTAACATGAACTTAGGTTTTTACTCAAATTTTCATTAACTTAATTAACTTAGATTTTTTTACTTCACTTAATTTTAATTAATCCTTTTTTACTAACTTAATTAACTTAGATTTTTTTAACTTAATTAACTTAGATTTTTTTTAATTCACTTAACTTAATTAACCTTTTCTTTAAACTTAATTAACTTAGATTTTCATTAACTTAAAGTTTTATGTAACTTAACTTAATAACATGAAAAAGTAAAGATCTAAGCGCAGCTCGCCTGCATCAGTCAGTTCTCTGTGCCACTAGTCTTTCCCTTTTAACGCTTGTTCGCTCTGGTGAGGATGGTTTTTAAGAGCTCACACTCACCATTCTTTCCTGGTTGACTCTTGGTTAATACCGATTATGTTATTTAAATAAAACAAAAAAAAAAATTAACTATCTCCAAAATTTTAAAGTTTTAATTACAATCTGGATGAGCTAGTTTCTTTGTTTAATTCAGTAATAATTGTGTTTTTATGCCTTTTAATTATTTGATTTGTACCTAGACGCTGGTTATCTAAAACTCAAAATATGCCTCTAGTTTTAAGTACGTAAAGAAATCAAAATCAATAAAGTATGACCGAAAAAGTATAGGTAGACAAACTTTGTCTTACCTGGCAGTTTGATCGACCAAATTCACGCAGGGACATCGAGTTTACTTAAAATGTAATCCTAAAGTTACGCTCACAAGACGTTAACCAGTTACTGACGGGAGGCAACCCATCATTTTAGGTAATTTTCTTTTATTTGTTTCATTTATTTAATTTTTTAATTAAGTAATGGAATAATTTTAAATTGTTAAAAATCAAAAATATTTGTCGTAGTATGTTGGGTTAAATGTTTACTGGTTCGTATACACTTTAATGATGAATAAGTGACTGATGCACCTGGCATTTTCCATTACCATTGCACTTTCTCAAGAATAGGTAATCTTTTCTTCTCTTTTTCTTTATCTTTAATTTACAGCTTGTTACATCGAGGACAATGTAAGTTCTAGGTCAGCGTAAAAGTTACCAATTAAAAAAAAGTTTTACCACTTAAAATAAAAAATAAAAAATTTAAAAATAAAAAATATACTTTTTTTCATTTTTTTGTGTTTGGTTTTATTTCTATTTTGTGTGATTTAGTAATTTTTGGAATAAAAAAAATTTCACAAAATTTATCTTTTTCTTTAAATCAAATTCTATAAATAGCTAAGTCTTTCAGATCGTTAGATTAATTTTTGAAAACATATCATGAAATATTTGTAATTATTTTTGATAATAGTTAGTTTTTGTCATAAACTAGTATTTCGATAAGATGTAGAAATTATAATAAACCCAAAATCTATGGTTATGAATTTTTTTAGGGGAGACTACCTTGTGAGATATAATTGAGCCTAATTTCCTTTATTCAGTGAAATATATATTTTTTCTACTCCAAAACACATTTCTTATTTTTTCAAATTTTTAGATGATCTCTATAGGTATTAGCATTAAATGTATGAATTTTTTCATCTTAATAGAGTATCACATATTTTTTATTATTATTTTTGCTTAGATTAAATGATTTGAGTAGAAATTCGATAAAAGATATGCTTATATCTCTGCTCATTTAATGATCGCTTACACAAAAAAGACATATACGGGTTACCTAAACCAAGATCAAAAGCTACAAAAATTAACCACTCACCAAAAATCCAAAAAAAAAATGTACAACTGGTGCATATGGGGTTGACTTTCTAAAATACATATATTGAAATATCTTCTTAAAAAATAGAAGAGATGTTAATATATAGTATAATCTACATACCATAACCCACATTGCCTACAAAGTTTGAGTAAAGGCTAATTACAAAAGAAGGACATAGAAATAATTCCCTAAAAAAAGTCATTGCACTCTCTTCATTTGTAAAAGGTATATATCTTGAAATTCTTCTTAATGAGTTTGATTTATGCACGAAAATAATTTTTATATATGATATCTTTATAATTTATACATTTTTTTTTTTTTTGATTCCTTTCATGAGATCAATGTTAAAATAACACTTTGAGCCTTTATCTTATACATATGCGAACATATTAGTTCATTTCTATACATCAACTTTCGCATATAAATTAGTACGAGTGTTTGGAACCCACAGATTCAGTGTTTTGGAGAGTATTGACTTTGCAGGAACAGAGTCAAGCGACCGATCTGGCTATTAATCGAAATTTGGGTGAAATTAAATTGATACATTTTTTGACATGAAATATGAGAATGATTTTCATCAATTATTATAATAAATCATGATCACAGCAGTATTAAAATAACTTACGCTTAGATTTTAATTATGATCTTAAAGAAGATTAAATAGTACGACATTTTTTATGGAGATGTTGTTAATTTGTGATTTTGTTGTAAATTTAATTTTGTTGTTTGTTTTTATTGCTTTTTTGTTTTTACATTTAGTTCAATGTTCAAGTATCATTATCGAAACCCTCACGAGACTCAAACTCGGCCCACTAGGGCAACTCAGTGGGTTTAAAGGCTTGTTGCATAGGCTAAATGCAACTGTCAATCCACTAAGTGATTTAGATAGTTTAATTTTTAGTTTTTATCGCTTTCATAAGTGGACTAGCAAGAAGCTAGTCGGGGGTTGTGATGAGTACTAAAAAGCACCAAAATAACCATGATTTTACGCATTAATTCGATTAAAAAATATATATATATTTATATGTTTTATCATATATTTATATAAAATTTGTCTTTTTCGACCACGTATTTTTATTGTTTTTCGTGTATTTTGCTTAAAAATCCAATTTAAAGACTCAAAGAAGAATACTGAAGCAATACATCACAAATAAATTAATAAATAAGTGGGAAAAGGTCAACAAACATGGAAAATCGGGATGTATCGGGTCGGTGGTCAAAATGTCAAAAGACGAAAATCGCGGCCGTTGTACCGAAGCCGCTGTCACTTCGCCCCCGTCATTTACGTCACATCGCTACCGCTGCTGATTTCTCTATCCTGGCTGCCATTGCTGGAATCGCTTCATCACATACTGAAGGCGCTGTTAGCTACCAAAGAAATACCACCAAGGCTACCAACGTTGCTTAATTTATTACCGCAGTTACCAGGACGCCATACCGACGCTATCGATGACCTCGGGGTGACGCTCCATTACACGCTTTTTTAATTTTTTTAACATTTTTTTTAACATTTTTTTACCTATTTTTCTCTCCATCCTCACCTATAAATACCCCCTTCCATTCACTTCAAAACACACCTCAAACCACACTCTCTTCTTTCTTTTCTCTCATTTCTTAGTTTTCGAGTTTTTCTAGTTTCTTTCTTAGTTTCTAAGCTTTCCAGTTTTTCTCTTTAGTTTTTAGTTCAATTTCTTAGGTTTAGAGTTCTTCTTTTGGAGAGGAACTTGTAATGTTTTTGTAATAATTTAGATTTTTTGATTCAATAAATGAAGTGCAAATCTGGGCTTGAGGTTTTCTAGCAACTAATAAAGGCTGTCTGTATGATTTTATTTTCTTTACGCTTATTTTTATGTTTTTATTCTACATGTTATATTTAATTGCTCCATTAAATTTAACCTGCTAGTCAAGTATAATCATGATATAATAATAACGTTGTTATGTTTACAACATTAAATAGGTGAAAATTTCTAAATGAATTGATTTTATTTTTTATTCAAGATTTTATATTAAGGATGTTGTAGTAGAAATATATTATTTTTCATTACAAACTTAAATCAAAATTAGATTTTAAGTTTTAGTTATCCTGGCTTAATTTAGAGTAGTGCTCTTTATTTGTTGGTACAATCACTTAGTTAGAGTTGAAACTTATTTCAAAAAGTTTTTATAAGAATTATTATGTGAAAAATGTACTACAAATACTGCTTTCAATAAAATGTTTTAAACTCGAAAGTTAGTACCCTGACAACTAAATTCTTAGGTTTAATTTCAATAATTCCTTTAATAAAGCTTTTTTAACCTGCCTAACCTCACTAAAGGTGGCATTTAAATGGTTCATTTTCAATCTCTTAGAAAAGGAATTAATTTAATTAACCAAATTAGTTATCAACCCCACCCATAGTGTTAATTGATTTGTTTAGTTAACAAAGAATATCTAACCCACCAAAGGTGGTATTCATACAAAAAGAGAGAATCAATAAAATATCAATTTATATCTTTAATAACTCAGTATAATATGAGCAAGCATACTGACTTAGTTATTATATCCATAAATACTCCACTAATAATAAACATAAAATTTGCATGAATATTTATTAACTGTATTTATATTTATTTCTAGATAAATATTTATCGAATTTGTATCTACGTTATTTTTATGTTTTAGATTATATTTAATTAATCAGATATATGTTTATTTTATGTTGTCAGATTAGAACACAAAACCAAACTATCGTGACAGATGTTTAGGATTTAATTGCGTTTTTTAAAAGTTTGAATAATAAATTAAAAAACCACATACATTCCTTCCTTAGATCGACTCGTGGGAGTATACTTATCATTTTCTACGAAATGATTCGTACTTGCGAGTTTTACAAATATTAAAACCAAAGTATTTATATAACGCGATGCCGGTTTTCGTTCACTGTGCTGTCAAAAACTTGCACAACTAGGGTATAGACACTCAACAAACATGATATCATTATGAGGACGACCTAAAGTTGTTTGTTCTCATGAATAACATAGCAACACACAATAAACCGGAAAAGATGCACCTACACCAACTGTGTCCATCTTATGAACTCCATCTCCATTATCTCACCCTAAAAATGCGAGTCCCTGTACAATTGCACACTAAACATCTGAAGGTCGAAGACTTCATTGTACACCTATAACCGACACAAAATAAATAAACACATACCCCATAAAACATATCATGTGGAAACAACATTTAGTCAAGTTGCATACTATCGTGTTACCGCTACACAGGAATACACAGTTTGTCACAAACACAAGTAAACTACACAACTCCCCATGACATCATGCAACACTTATCTTGAATGTGTACAAGTCAAGCAACAATATGTAGTGTATTCCTACACTCAAACCCCATACCATAGCAACAATCATATAGGTGTGCATAAAAACTTATCTCCCTTTTTTATATTGAAAGTCAAAGGAACACACCTATATGAGGGGTGGAAGGCATAAAAATATGCTATAATCTTAACACTAATGCAACTCAATAGGTAAGATTAAAGCAAATACAATAAGAATTACTACAAGATTTAAGAGAAAGGCACAAAAATACCCCAAGATATTAGTAGGGTAGGAGCATGCTGTTTGCAACAAACTAAATGCATGGGCAACCAAAGATAAGTGTAGATAGAAAACATCTCAATCTACCCAAGAAAGCATATGTCGTGCATTCCAACAATAGTTACTAGGCAATGAATGGAAAGTAAGAAGTATGAAAGAAGGATGCAAAAGCAGGGAAATGCAAAAGTTTGACATGTAAAATAGAGATTGCATACAATACATGCAACATGTTATAGTAACACTCCAATTTATATATGGTTCATACAGTGATACTTTATAGGAAAGCAAGCACCACATGAATGTGCCTCAAAGCAAAAACTCACAAATAGAACAAACAATATGAAACAAAACAAACACATCACTTCCCTTGACACCATACACAAGACATACACCTCCCTCCCTAAACATAAGCATGTGAAATAATAAACAAGTTATGTATTCTACTTGCAAACCCTCAATACAAATGAGAACACAATAGTCATCATGAAATACAGAATGAGGGAAGTAAACAAAACATGTTCAATGAATTAGAGGGTCTGTAAAGAATTAACAATACATTCAACCCAAAAGTCTACATGCCCATCAATCCATGCTTTATTATTGTAAGAGTATGACAAAATATTTGATGCCACACATAGTGTTTGATATGCAAAATTTGTTTAACATACCTTTTTTCATCCAAATAAAAAAGATATGTCCAAATGCAAGACACTTATACCCTCAAACAAGGGTTCTTTTGTCTTTACTTCCGAAACTTTAGCCAATGATGTTAAAGAAATAATACACAAATATGATGTTTATGTAGAAGCACCTCAACATACTCATCATTAAGATTTTTCTTTTCGTGTCCTCTATCCTTTGTTTTTAGGCAAACAAATATCAATTTTTATTTTCCTTTTCCTTTTGTTTATTTTCCCATTTTTAATATATGTTCAACACTTCTTTAAGATCCTTATTTCACCCCTTTTTTAAAATGAAACAAAGTGAGTACAACAGACAAACCCAAAATAGACAAGCTTAACAAAGGGTGTAAAACCTAAGTGAGAATAAATATTTAGGCTAACCCATATTTAGGATCAAGAGATACTAAAGGTGGATTCTAGAACTTGGTAGAGATGCAAATCATCAAAGCAAGAGATCCACACAAACTTCTCAACAATAACCATAGAAATTTACATAGATATAGAAAGTGTAAAGAAGAGATGTAATAATGAGAAATGGACAAGAAAAATTTAGCCATAACTGCTCTCAGGAAATACATATGTCAAACATCCATATTTCAATTCAATTCAAATTCATGCCAAACAAAAATCAGTATGATTCCTCTAGAATTCATTTTACCTAAGTACGATAGCAAAGAGTAGAGATGCTAGTTCCATGAAGCATAATAACAATAATTTAGAAGTAAGGAGACATAGAAGGTTTGAAAGTAAATTAAGGGCCTAAGAAAATGAAAAAGGCATTGGTTCCAACATTGAAAACATGCTTGGATAGAGACAACAACTGATAAAACTAATTTACTAACAGATCACACAAGTTTAGATAAAGCATTGCAAGTATGTCAAAATTCCTGAAGTTATGTATGTAAACCATATGACATGTGGATCCACAAGGAAAAACAGAGTAAGCACAGAAGTGAGACACACAAAGGTATAGGTATCAAACAACACAACAAAAATCTCCAATGATACATATAAAACACACGAGAAGGAACATAAGGAAAAATAAGAACAAACACCAACAAGAGATAGACACGGGACTAACACACAAAAACTAGGTAAAGGAGAGAGAAACCTAGTAAAAATAGGTGATATGCCATCTATACGACATGACATGAAGGATATGATACTAGAAAGAAAAAATCTAGTACTTTAACTCTACATGATGATCATGTGATGCGATGAGCATACAAAAGGCCATAGTGGAAGAAACAAGCAAGATGCAAGAAAGAAGCACATACCAAACATTTCAAAGTAACTCGTATGTGAGGGAACTAGTAAAGGATCAGTTAGCCATGTAAAGGAAAAAATATGATATTTAACATAATGTGCATGCTATTGAAATAGTAAGAGTGAGAGACAAGAAAAGGTGTAAAATAGATAGGCATAATTAAAAAGACATATATTCACATACAGAAAGATAACAAACAAATAGGGGAAAAAATTAAGCAACTCAACCCCAATAGTTAATTATGGGCTTTTAATTATAGTTAATTGTGGGCTTTTTATTTTATGTTTTTTAGTTTTCTCAAGGATGGATTAGACCAAATCCACAACTAAATAGTCCCATAGGCCCATTTCATCTAAGATTTTGTTTCTTTTAGGGTTTCTTGCTTATAAAGAAGAAGAGTTATGTAATTTAAAAGAAAGAATATCATTAATGAAAAGTATATTTCATATAGCTTTGGGTTTTCCTTCTTGTGTTCTTGATTAATTGCTTGAATTTGACTTATGAAAAGAAGTGATCATCCGTTGTGGCGTCTCAGGATGGGGGGTTTTAAGGACTTTGTTTTCTTAGGTTCTAATCTGATCATCTTCAGCACATTCTTAGAAAATCAATTGTTCCTATTCTTTTGAGTTGGTGGATTCCTAGGGTTGTTTGCATAGAGGGTCCGCATCATTTGGCATCAAAGCCATGGTTGTTGAAAACAAGTTATGATATAAACCCCACCAAAAATTGTGATGAAACTAGATAATAATGATGGATCAAAAATGCCAAGATCGTGAGGATAAGATTTGTTGAATCTTAACCCATCACCTAACAAGATTAAAATCAAGACTACAAAGGATTGAAATTCCACACCAAGAAAACCAAAGGATTCTCTCAAGAATTCAAGGTGATAAGTTTGGTTGTTTAAATGCTACAAGATTCACTTGAAGTTTAAGAGGAACACAAGACCTCACAAGAAGATAATTTTCTTAATATTTCCAATCCATCCTTTAAATTCATAGTACTTCTCTTATACTTGGAACAACCCTCCAAGAATAGGAAAAGTCAAAAATTAGACTAAACAAGTTCTTATCTTTTTTGGACCCTTAGTCTTCAAAAAACAGCTAATAAATAGCTATTTATTGAATTTTAAACATAATTAATAAATGGCTATTTTGGACTTCTTAAGACAGCCAATTTTGATTTCTAAAGACAACCAATAAATAGCTAAATAAATAGATTAAATGTATTTTAACATGCCCATCCAAAACCGAGTTATTCTCCTATTTAAAATTCTTGAAACTTTTCAAATTCACACCCTTTAATGGTCAAACTATGTTGGCTACAAATTTGCATGCTAATAAGCCTCTTCAATTGCTTTGATTATATGGACTAGGCCTTGATTATTATTTGAGCCCATCTTTGTCATTTTAGAATTAGCCTAATTCTCATGGATCAGCCCATTTAGTGCTTGATTGAAACATATCAGACTCGACCATGTCGTGTATGAACAGCGTAAGATCCATTAGAAAGAATAAGCGATGTGGCATAATCAATTCTAGAATATGTTCTATATATTTCACTTATTGAATACTATGGAAATGTATTCATTTCCTCTACATTGACTTGATTTATTATACTATTGGAGTGAAACAAGGGATCTAAAGAAGTACACAGGCTAGAAAAGGGTTGTTTTTTTTGTAAATTTCTTAGCTTTCCCTTGATCTACTTTTGCTTAAATGCAAAAGAGAGTGCTTACAAAACTATCATGCAATAGCTCGGTGGCTGTTGAAGAAACTTGTCTTTAGCATGCGTGGAATTTAGAGCATGTGCTAGACAAATGGTTACCTAATATTGCTACACTTGTCTTTATATACATAATATTATGACAATTGTCATGACACATAGCCAAAAAGGGTACAAACAACTATCGAAAAAAATATACGCAACTTCCTAGTGACAGTGCATGTGCGGTGCAACCATTGTAGTATACAAAAAATAGAGCGCAATGGTCGAGTAGCTATGTGCACAATGACACCCTTCATACACACAATGGCGAAGTAGTTCAGTGCGTAGTGACATCCTTCTTACGTGCATTAGTCGACAGAGATGTTTTGTTCAATTATGAGCTATCTTTCGTCCGAGATTGGTGGTAATTCTGGACTTGAAACTTGACCTTCACCTATGCATTTTTTTAGTATGGACACATGGAAAACTGGATGTATTCAAGAATTTGAGGGTAGTTTCATTTTGTAAACAACCTATCCAATTCGTTCCACAATTTCATAGGGTCCATAGTAGCGACTGGCAAGTTTTTGATAGGGTCTTTTAGATACCGAATGTTGACGGTAGGGGTGTAGTTTGAGAAAGATAAGATCGCCAATGTTGAATTCAATTTAACTCCTTGTATTTGCTTGTTGTTTCATTGTATTGTCCACAGCAAACAAATTCTCTTTAAGCTGCTTAAGGATTATATCCTTGGTTTTTAATTGTTGATCTACATCATTAATAGGACAATTATTTTTATTATAGCATGGAATGATAGGAGGAAGACGTCCATAGTGAGCCTCAAAGTATGTCATTTTGATGGAAGCACAAACATGCATACATCTTTTGGTAGAAAAATTCTCACAAGAGGAATCACAAGTGTGCATAAACATGCATATATCTTTTAGCACGACAGAAAACATATATGTTGGCTAATGCGCACAAGAAGGATGTCGTTGCGCACAAAGCTACTCATCCACTGCACGCTATTTTTTGTGTACTGCATCACTCGCGCCCTACCACTGGACGTTGCATGTATTTTGTTTCCAACAACTGTTTGTACCCTTTTTGGCCATGTGTCATGACTAGTGTCATAAAATTGTGTTCATAAAGACAACTTTAGCAATATTATGTAACCATATGTCTAGTGGCATGCCCTAAATGCCATGCATGCAAAAGACAAGTATCAGGAATAGCCACCATGTTGTTGCATGACAGCTTGGTAAGCAAAATTTTCTGCAGTTAAGCATAAGCAGATCAAGAGTAAAGCTAAGAAATTTACAAACAAAACAACCCTTTTCTAACTCTTGGGACCTATCAATTGGAATTAGCTTGAGAAAATGGTGACAAACCGAGAAAGGATAGTAAGTCTGGAAGCTGGTTTCGGTGGACTGTAGAACAATTTCACACGAATGGAAGTAGGAATCAATGAAAAGTTGTATCAGCTTAAGGAAACCCACCCTTTGTCTCCAAGTTAGCCAAATTTGAGATTCCTCGGTTTTCAAGAAATGATCCTATGGAATGACTAACTTTAGTGGAGTAATTCTTTGAGTATGAAAGCACAACAGAGATGCAAAAGGTTTCACTAGTTTCCTTCCATCTTGAAGGAAAAGCAAACATGTGTTGGTAGTGGCTATGTCGTATTTACAATTTTATTAATGAAAGAGTAGCTAACATTCTTCGACTTACAGTGCAACCTATAGAACCTTTTAATGTAAGGATAGCAAAGGGTGTTGTCACATTGACATGCATGGGAAGATTTAAAAATGTTTCGATTTTGATTCAAGGTATTTCATTTACCCTCATACTATATGCCTTACCATTAAATGGCTTAGATGTAGTGTTAGGAGTACAATGGTTGGAACAATTAGGAACAATTTCTTGTAACTGGAAACAATCAACCATGGAATTCAGAAGGAAAAACTAATTTCACAAGCTTCTTGGACTTGATAATAGAGCCATAGGAAGAGCCTCAATAAACTCGATTTTTAAAGATATTGGACAAGGGGGCACAACCTTTGTTATATGCCTCCAATCCTTATCAATTCATCCCTACTACAATCCCAACATGATCTCCAACAATTACTACATGACTTTGAAGACATATTCCAAGAGCCTAGGAAATTACCTCCCATCCGAGAGATAGACCATCATATTAATCCAAAGAAAGGAATTTAACCTATTAATGTTAGACACTATAGGTATGCTTACTTTCAGAATGCTGAAATTGAAAACAGGTTCATGATATGGTAAAATTAGGGTTTATACAGCCAAGTACTAGTCCATTCTCTTCACCTGTGTTGTTGGTTAAGAAAAAATGGTACATGGCAATTTTGCACTGATTATAGGGCTCTCAATAAAGTAACCATCATGGACAGATTTCCTATTCCAACTGTTGATGGTATGCTTGATGGACTTAATGGAGCTTCCTACTTCACAAAGCTCAATTTGAAAGCTAGTTTCCATCAAGTACGAGTACACCCCTCACATGTGCATAAAAATATATTTCGTACTCATAGTGGTCATTATGAATATGTGGTTATGCTCTTTAGTCTTTGCAATGTACAATTCAAGACCTTATGAACTCTATCTTTCACTCTTATATCCATAAGTTTATATTGGTTTTCTTCAATGACATATTGGTATATAGCCCTTATTGGAAACACATATCAATCATGTCAAAACAACATTTGAAATATTGAGACAACATAAGTTCTTCCTTAAATTAAACAAATATATATTCAGATAATAGGAGTTAGAATATCTTGGTCACATAATCATACCACAAGGTATAAGAGTGGACTAAGACAAGGTTAGAGCAATGCTTGATTGGCCTAAACCTACTAAAATTTATGAATTACGAGGATTTTTAGGCCATACTAGATACTACATAAAGTTTGTTTGTGATTATGGCATCATCGCTCGACCTCTGACCAATCTCCTCAAAAAAGGGAACTTTGGATGGTAAAATGAAGCCAATGATGCCTTTCAAAAACTCAAGCAGGCAATGACTATAACACGAACTCTTACAATGCCAAATTTCAAAGAAATTTTTTTTATTGAAACAGATGTTTCTGGTGAGGGCTGATGAGCAGAATCGTGATCGCCAAATACTTTGATGAACGAAAACTTGATGAACGAAAACCGGCATCGCCGATCCTGCCAATACTTTGGTTTTATACTTATAAAACTCTCGCAAGTGCACGAATCATTTCGTAGAAAATGATAAGTATACTCCCAAGGTCGATCTAAGGAAGGAATGTATGTGGTTTTTAATTTATTATTCAAACTTTTAAAAACGAAATTAAATCCTAAACATCCTGTCACGATATTTTGGGGTTTTGTGTTTTTAATCTACTTACATAAAAATAAACATAGATTCAATAAAGATTCATGCAAATTTTATCTTTTATAAATAGTGGAGTATTTATGGATATAATAACTAAGTTAATTATGATTGCTCGTATTATTTAGGTTATTAAAGATATGAATTGATATTTATTGATTCTCCCTTTTTTGTATGAATACCACCTTTGGTGGGGTTAGATATTCTTTGTTAACTAAACAAATCAATTAACACCTATGGGTGGGGTTGATAACTAATTTGGTTAATTAAATTAATTCCTTTTTCTAAGAGATTGAAAATGAACCATTTAAATGCCACCTTTGGTGGGGTTAGACAGTTTAAACTTTATTCAAGGTGTCCAAATTATACCTAAGAATTTAGTTATCCGAGTACTAACTTTCAAGTTTTAAAACCACTACTGAAAACATGTTGTCAATACATTTTCATATAATAATTCTTATAAAAACTTTTGAAATAGAGCTTCACTCTAACTACCTAAGCGATTGTACCAACAAATAAAAGAGCACTACTCTAAATCAGACCGGATAACTAAACCTAAAAATCTAATTTTCAGATTTAAGTTTGTAATGAAAAATAATATATTTCTCTCTAACATTCTTAATATAAAATCTTGAATAAAAATAAAATCAATTCATTTTAGAGATTTTTACCTATTTAATATTTCGCAAGCATAACAACGTTATTATTATATCATGTTTATAAACAACTAGCACAGTTAAATTTAATCACAGACAAATTAAATATAACATGTAAGAATAAAGCATAAAAATAACTGTAAAGAAAATAAAATCCTTACAGAACTTCGACGTTATTCCCGTTGCTAGAAAAACTCCAAGCGGAATTGCACTCCCATTTATTGAATCAAAAAGCTAAAATATTACAAAAACATAACTAGTTCTTCCCTAAAAAGGGAAGAACTCTAAAACTAAGAGAAATTAACTAAGAAAAGCTAAAAACTAAGAAAACATAAGAAAAACTAAAAATCTAAGAAAAGAGAGAAAGAAAGAGAGAAAAGAATGTATTTGGAAGTTTTGAAGGTGTGTTTTGAAGTGAAGGGAAGGGGGGTATTTATAGGTGAGGATGGAGAGAAAAAATGAGTAAAAAATGTTAAAAAATTAAAAAACGTGTAATGGAAATGCTGAGGTCATCAATGACGTCAGCATGACGTCCGCTGCACGTGAAAAATGGGGTGAAACCGCGTTAGGCGCGCGGAGGGCGGCTGCTGGGCGCTGCGCGCGCGTGCTGGGGCACGCGCGGATGGGCATGTCAACGCCGCGCGGCAGCGCAGCATGCGCGCTGGCTACGCGCGATTTCCGTCTTTTTGACATGTTTTACCTTTTCGACCCATTTTGTCCAATTTTTCCATGTTTGTTGACCTTTTCCCACTTATTTATTAATATATTTGTGATGTATTGCTTCAAGTATTCCTCTTTGAGTCTTTAAATTGTGTTTTTAAGCCAAAATACCTGAAAAACAATAAAAATACCCGTGATTCCGAAAAAGACAAATTTATATAAATATATGATAAAACATATATATATATATATATTTTTAATCAATTAATGTGCATAAAATCATGGTTATTTTAGTGCTTTTTGAGCACTCATCACAACCCCCAACCAGCTTCTTGCTAGTCCCTTAGCAAGAGAAGCGATAAAAACTAAAAATTAAACTATCCTAAATCACTTCCGTGGATTGACACGGTTGCATTTAGCCTATGCAACAAGCCTTTAAACCCCTAGGTTGCCCTAGTGGACGAGTTTGAGTCTCGTGAGGGTTTTCAGTAATGATACCCACAAACATTGAACTAAATGTAAAAACAAAAGAAACAATAAAAACAAACAACTTAAAAATTAAATTTACAACAAAATCACAAATTAACAACATCTCACAAAAATGTCTCATACTATTTAATCTCCTTTAAGATCATAATTAAAATCTCAAGCATAAGTTATTTTAATCTCTTTAAACAATCATGATTTATTATAATAATTAGTCGAAAATCATTTTCATATTTCATGTCAAAAATGTATCAATTTAATTTCACCCAATTTCAGTGTCATGAATCAGAATTCGCTTCGACTCTATTCCTCACAAGTCAATACTCTCAAAACACTGAATCCTATGGGTTCAAACACTCATACTAATTTATATGCGAAAGAGTTGATGTATAGAAATGAACTAATATGTTCGCATATGTATAAAGAATAAAGGCTCAAAGTGTTATTTTAACATTGATATCATGAAAGGAATCAAATGTATAAATTATAAAGATATCATATATAAAAATTATTTTCATGCATAAATCAAACTCATTAAGAAAGAATTTCAAGATATATGCCTTTTACAAATGAAGAGAGTGCAATGACTTTTTAGGGAATTATTTCCTATATCCTTATTTTGTAATTAGCCTTTACTCACAACTTTGTAGGCAATGTGGGTTATAGTATGTAGATTATACTATATATTCTTTATCTCTCTATTTTTTTCCTGAAGATATTTCTCAATATATGTATTTTAGAGAGTCAACCCATGTACAGATTGTACATTATTTTTTTTTTGGATTTTGGTGAGTGGTTAATTTTGTGGCTTTTCTGTTTGATCTTGGTTTAGGTAACCCCATATATGTCTTTTTTTGTGTAGCAGTCATGCATGAACGAGATATAAGCATATACTATCAATTTCTACTCAAATCATTTAATCTAAGCAAAAATAATAATAAAAAATATATGATACTCTATTAAGATGAGAAAAAATTCATACATTCAATGCTAATACCTATAGAGATCATCTAAAAATTTGAAAAAATAAGAAATGTGTTTGGAGTAGAAAAAATATATATTTCACTCTGAATAAAGGAAATTAGGCTCAAATTATATCTCACAAAGGTAGTCTCCACTAAAAAAATTCATAAACACCGATTTTGGGTTTAATATAATTTCTACATCTTATCAAGAAATACTAGTTATGACAAAAACTAACTAATTATCAAAAAATAATTACAAAATATTTCATGATATGTTTTCAAAAATTAATCTAACAGTACAAAAGACTTAACTATTTACTTAAATTTGATTTAAAGAAAAGATAAATTTTTGTGAAATTTTTTTTATTCCAAAAATTACTAAATCACACAAAATAGAAATAAAACCAAACACACAAAAAATGAAAAAGTATATTTTTTTATTTTTAAATTTTTTTATTTTTTTTATTTTTAAATTGGTAAAACTTTTTTTTTAATTAAGCATGGTAACTTTTCACCACCCCCAACCTAGAACTTACATTGTCCTCAATGTAACAACTGTAAATTAAAGATAAAGAGAGAAGAGAAGAAAGATTACCTATTTCCTGAGAATGTGCAAGTAGTAATGGAAAATGCAGGTGCATCCATCATATTCATCATTAAAGTGTATACGTAGACGGTCATGAACTTCTAACATCTCAACAAATATTTTTAGTTTTAATAATTTAAAAATTATTCACATGTAATTAAAATGAAATAAACAATAAAATTAAGTAAATAAAACAAATAACAAACAAATTTTTTTTTTACCTAAAATGATGGGTTGCCTCCCATCCAGCGCTTAGTTTAACGTCTTAGCAAGACGTATCTTTTTGGTGCTAAGGGTTACTCACCAAATGCAATGCATTTGAGGAATGTTGTTTGGTTTTTCTAAATAAGGCTTGACACGATGGCCATTGACTTTGAACGTTTTTTGTGTCTTGGAGTCCAATAGTTCCACTACTCCATGTTCAAATACTTGAACTATTTTGAATGGTCCATCCCATCTTGATCTCAGCTTTCCTGGAAACAATCTCAAACGAGAGTTAAATAAAAGAACTTTCATTCAAGGGTGAAGAGTCTTAGGAACTAGCCTCTTGTCATGATAGCGCTTAGTACGCTCCTTGTATAATTTGGCATTCTCATAGGCTTCATTCCTAATTTCTTCCAACTCATGAAGTCGAGTAATCGTTTTTCACCGCTTTATCTAAATCCATGTTTAACTCTTTAATTGCCCAAGAAGCCTTGTGTTCAAGTTCAACGGAAGGTGGCACGCTTTCCCAAAGATTAACCGAGTGGCTCATCCCAATAGGTGTTTTGTAAGCGGTGCGGTATGCCCATAAGGCATCATTTAGCTTAAATGCCCAATCCTTCCTTGAAGGACGCAAAGCGTTCCAAGTATTCCCTTAATTTGCCTATTACTTACTTCCACTAAACCAGAAGTTTGAGGATGATATGGAGTAGCTACTTTATGTGTGATGTTGTACTTGTTTAGTACTCCATCAAAGAGTTTGTTACAAAAATGGCTACCTCCATCACTTATTATAGCTCTAGGCGTTCCGAACCTACTGAATATGAAATCTTTCAAGAATTTCACAACAACATTAGCATCATTGGTTTTGGTGGGGATAACTTCTACCCACTTGGACACATAATCCACATCAACCAAAATGTATTGAAAACCATTAGATGGGGAAAAGGACCCATAAAGTCAATCCCCCATACATCATAGAGTTCAACAACTAAATTCGATGTCAAAGGCATTTCATCTCTTTTGCTTATGTTGCTTGTTCTTTGACATCTATCACATTGTGCACAAAACATATGAGCATATTTAAAAAGAGTGGGCTAAAAGAATCTACACTATATATCTTACAGGCTATCTTTTCATCACCAAAATGACCCCTCACAATGAAGTTCATGACAAAAAGTCAAAATGCTATTATGTTCATCTTCAGGTACACATCTCCTCATGACTTGATCTTGACCAATCTTGTATACATATGGATCATCTTAGAAATAGTCCTTGACAATTTTAAAGAACCTTTTTTTGTTCTAATATGAAGTGTTTGGTCTCAAAACACCAATGGCAATATAGTTTACAATATCAACATACCATGGGTTCGGACCTATGAAAAATAACTGTTCATCAGGAAAGGTTTCAACTATATCGTCATTACTCTCATCTTTAAGAGAATTGAAGTCATAAATCAACCTAGACAAATGGTCAGCTACTAAGTTTTCACTGCCTTTCTTATCCTTGATTTCTAGGTCAAATTCTTGTAAGAGTAAGACCCACCTGATTAATCTTGGCTTGGCATTTGGTTTACTTAATAGGTATCTTAAAGCAGCATGATCAGAATGCACAATCACTTTAGATCCTACTAAATAAGACCGAAATTTGTCTAAAGAGAATACTATAGCCAAGAATTCCTTTTCAGTGGTGGTGTAATTCATTTGGGCATCATTGAGTGTTTTGCTAGCATAGTAGATGACATGTAAACGCTTATCCACTCTTTGTCCCAGGACTGCTCCTATTGCATAATCAGAAGCGTCACACATTATTTCAAAAGGTAAAGACCAGTTTGGTGCCATTATAATAGGGGTAGATGTTAGTTTATCTTTCAAGGTATTAAAGGAAATAAGGCAAATCATTGTTGAAGTCAAAATCAGCATCTTTGGATAGCAAGTTACATAAGGGACGACTTATTTTAGAGAAATCTTTAATAAATCGTCTGTAAAATCCTGCATGTCCCAAGAAGCTTCTTATCCCCTTCACAAATGTAGGGGAGGTAGTTTGGATATCAATTCAACTTTTGCCTTATCAACTTCAATACCCTTGTTTGAAATTATATGTCCTAAAACTATCCCTTGTTGAACCATAAAATGACTTTTCTCCCAACTAAGGGTTAGATTGCATTCAATGCATCTTTCTAAAACCAAAGTCAATTTATGTAAGCAATCATCAAATGAGTTCCCAAAGACAGAGAAATCGTCCATGAAAATCTCAATGAATTTCTCCACCATGTCCGAGAAAATAGATATCATGCATCTCCGGAAAGTGGCAAGGGCATTGCATAACCCAAATGGCATTCTCGCGAAAAGAAAATGTCCCAAAAGGACATGTAAATGTGGTCTTTTCCCGATCTTCTAGTGCTATGGGTACTTGATAATATCCAGACAGTCCATCCAAAAAACAAGAAAATTCGTGCCCACTAATCTTTCCAACATTTGATCAATGAATGGAAGAGGAAAGTGATCCTTTTTCGTATATAAATTTAGTTTCCTAAAATCTATACACATTCTCCATCCAAAGGATTATTCTAGTGGGCACTAATTCACTTTTGTCATTTTTAACAACTGTTATCCCAGATTTCTTTGGTACCACATGCACTGGACTAACCCACTTACTATCCGCAATAGGATAGATAATCCCTTCTTCTAATAATTTAAGGATTTCCTTTTTAACTACCTCTTGCATGTTTGGGTTTAGTCTTCTTTGGGCCTCTCGCATGTGTTTAGCACCATCCTCCAAGTTGATCTTGTGCATACACATTGTTGGACTAATGCCTCTTATATCCCCTATACTCCAACCTATAGATTTCTTAAACTGTTTAAGCACTTTGATGAGTTCTTTTTCTTGTGGTTTGGTCAAGGTTGAAGAAATTATCACTGGATATGTTTCTCCTTCTCCCAAGTGTACTAGATTTTGAGTTCAAGTTCAGGTGGATTGGCCTCTTTAACAGATGAAGAACTGGGTAGATTTAAAAGTGTACTAGATTTTGTCATCACTTCATTATTGTCTAGTTGTTCAAGGTACCCCTTAATTTCTTCATCTAAATCTTCTTCAACCTTTTCAAGTGTAAGAACGGTTTCAAGCTTGTCTTCTATTCTGGTTTGGAAAAAGGTGTTTTGGACAAGATTATCCAAAGGATCAACTTCGAATATTTCATCGATGGTAGAAATAGAAGGGAAAGGTGAAGAATCACAAACTTTGAAATGAACAGTCTCTCCTAAGAATGTCATTGTCAAATTTCCATCCTGGACATCAATAATAGTTTTAGTAGTTGCCATAAATGGTCTACCAAGCAATATTGTATGCTCTCTGTCCAATGCCGGATTTTCTTGCATATCCGTAACCACAAAGTCAACAGGTATTATCAGTTTGTCTACCTGTACCAAAACATCCTCAACTATTCCCTCTGGATATTTAAGAGATCTATCTGCAAGTTGCAGGGACATAGTTATGGGTTTTAAATCCCCTAGATTGAGCTGTAAGAATATAGAGTAGGGAATCAAATTTATACTAGCACCTAAATCAAGCATTGCTTTAGCAACCTTCCTATCCCCCATAGTTATGTTTATAATAAAACTTCCAGGGTCTTTCAACTTAGGGAGTAGTTTGTCAAATCTGTACGCTAGAAATTTCTCGATACTACTACTTGTTCATTCGGCCATACCTCCTTTTCTTAGTGTTCAACTCTTTGAAAAACTTGGCATATGAAGGCACATTCATGATCACTTATAATAATGGTAAATTGATATTTACTTTAGAGAGAATATTAAAAAGATCATTGAATTGCTTATCTTGTTTGGATTCTTTCAACCAGTGGGGAAAAGGTACTTGCATCTAGTGTGGTTCTCGTTGTCTTTTGAATTTTGGGAGTGTCGATGACCCCCAATGAGTTTTTTCAAGGCTTGTTAAGTTTAACACTTGTTTCTCCTTTTTGCGAGATTAGAATATCACCTTCTTTGTTACATGAACTACAAGGTAGATTGTTAGAGATTTCTAAACCGGTATTGACTACCTTACCACTTCGAAGGGTCCTAACATCTTTTGCTTGTTCTGGCTGACTGGGCAACTTTCCTGGTTCTTTCTTTTGCATTTGTTCAGCCAGTTGCCCAACTTTAGATTCAATTCTTTTAACCGAAGCCTCCATGGTGTTCAACCTTTGATTAGTCATCAATTGGTTGTCACGACTAACTTGAATAAAAGCATTCAAGCTATCTTCTAAGGTTGGTTTAAAAGATTGGCTTGGTGGGTAAGAGTGGTTGTTATCCGACCTTAGTGTTGGATATTGGGTGTAGGTTGGGTGATTATAGGTGTTTGGATGATACTTTTGAAAAGAGTTGAAAACTTTTAATTTTTATTTATTTTTGCAAATCAATATTTTTAACTTATTTATAAGTTATTCTCGTAGTACTGGTATTAAATGTTTTGAATTTAACATTGTTTTACCTCTATCCCATAGAATTTAGATTCCAAACCAATTCTTACATTAAGAAGCATATAAATATCATGTGAAAAATTGAGTTCATGAACCATAGAAATCTTTCTGGCAAGGTAAAAAGATGTTTTTCAAATGATGTATACACCAACGACTAGTCCTGAGCTTTTCCTTTCGATAGGTAGGCAAAATATTTGACTGTATTGGGAATCAACACTTACAAAGTAAAGAAAATAGTGAGAAAACGTGAGTAAAAATAAATGAATGGAAAAGAAAACTTGAACATTTTTCTAGGTCTATTTTACCAAAAAAATGAGTGAAAATGAAGGCTCCAAATTTTATTCTATTAAAATTATCAAATATTTAAATAGAATTAATTATAACTTAATGCGCTAAACAATCAAACTTTGGATATTTTGTTTATTAATTTTTTTATAATAATTGAAAATTTCTAATTTTTATTTATTTTTGCACTTCAATATTTTTAACTTATTTATAAGTTATTCTCGTAGTACTCGTATTAAATGTTTTGAATTTAACATTGTTTTACCTCTATCCCATAGAATTTAGATTCCAAACCAATTCTTAGAGTAAGAAGCATATAAATATCATGTGAAAAATTGAGTTCATGAACCATGGAAATCTTTCTGGCAAGGTAAAAAGATGTTTTTCGAATGATGTATACACCAACGACTAGTCATGAGCTTTTCCTTTCGGTAGGTAGGCAAAATATTTGGCTGTATTGGGAATCAACACTTACAAAGTAATGAAAATAGTGAGAAAACATGAGTAAAAATAAATGAATGGAAAAGAAAACTTAAACATTCTTTTATGTTTATTTTTGCAAAAAAATGAGTGAAAATAATGGCTCCAAATTTTATTTTATTAAAACTATCAAATATTTAAATATTATTACTTCTAACTTAATACGCTAAACAATCAAACTTTAGATATTTTGTTTATTTATTTTTTTATATGAGTTCAATACTTCTCATTTTCATTTATTTTTTCACATCAATATTTTTAACTTATTTATAAGTTATTCTACTAGTACTAGAATTAAACGTTTTTAATTTAACATTGGTTTACGTGTATCCCATAGAAGTTAGATTCCAAACCAAGTCTTAGAGTAAGAAGCATATAAATATCATGTGAAAAATTGACTTCATGAACCATAGAAATGTTTCTAGCAAGGTAAAAAGATGTTTTTCAAATGATGTATACACCAACAACTAGTCATGAGCTTTTCCTTTCGGTAGGTAGGCAAAATATTTGGCTGTATTGGGAATCAACCCATACAAAGTAAAGAAAATAGTGAGAAAAAATGAGTAAAAATAAATGAATGGAAAAAAAACTTAAACATTTTTTTATGTCTATTTTAGCAAGACAAAGAGTGAAAATAAAGGCTCCTGATTTTATTTTATTAAACTTATCAAATATTTAAATAGAATTAATTATAACTTAATACGCTAAACAATCAAACTTTATATATATTGTTTATTAATTTTTTTAAGAGTTGAAAACTTTTAATTTTTATTTATTTTTGCAAATCAATATTTTTAACTTATTTATAAGTTATTCTCGTAGTACTGGTATTAAATGTTTTGAATTTAACATTGTTTTACCTCTATCCCATAGAATTTAGATTCCAAACCAATTCTTACATTAAGAAGCATATAAATATCATGTGAAAAATTGAGTTCATGAACCATAGAAATCTTTCTGACAAGGTAAAAAGATGTTTTTCAAATGATGTTTTTCAAATGATGTATACACCAACGACTAGTCCTGAGCTTTTCCTTTCGATAGGTAGGCAAAATATTTGGCTGTATTGGGAATCAACACTTACAAAGTAAAGAAAATAGTGAGAAAACATGAGTAAAAATAAATGAATGGAAAAGAAAACTTAAACATTTTTTTAGGTCTATTTTAGCAAAAAAATGAGTGAAAATAAAGGCTCCAAATTTTATTTTATTAAAACTATCAAATATTTAAATATTATTACTTCTAACTTAATACGCTAAACAATCAAACTTTAGATATTTTGTTTATTTATTTTTTTATATGAGTTCAATACTTCTCATTTTTATTTATTTTTTCACATCAATATTTTTAACTTATTTATAAGTTATTCTAGTAGTACTAGAATTAAACGTTTTTAATTTAACATTGGTTTACCTGTATCCCATAGAATTTAGATTCCAAACCAAGTCTTAGAGTAAGAAGCATATAAATATCATGTGAAAAATTGACTTCATGAACCATAGAAATGTTTCTAGCAAGGTAAAAAGATGTTTTTCAAATGATGTATACACCAACAACTAGTCATGAGCTTTTCCTTTCGGTAGGTAGGCAAAATATTTGGCTGTATTGGGAATCAACCCATACAAAGTAAAGAAAATAGTGAGAAAACATGAGTAAAAATAAATGAATGGAAAAAAAACTTAAACATTTTTTATGTCTATTTTAGCAAGACAAAGAGTGAAAATAAAGGCTCCTGATTTTATTTTATTAAACTTATCAAATATTTAAATAGAATTAATTATAACTTAGTACGCTAAACAATCAAACTTTATATATTTTGTTTATTAATTTTTTTAAGAGTTGAAAACTTTTAATTTTTATTTATTTTTGCAAATCAATATTTTTAACTTATTTATAAGTTATTCTCGTAGTACTGGTATTAAATGTTTTGAATTTAACATTGTTTTACCTCTATCCCATAGAATTTAGATTCCAAACCAAGTCTTAGAGTAAGAAGCATATAAATATCATGTGAAAAATTGACTTCATGAACCATAGAAATGTTTCTAGCAAGGTAAAAAGATGTTTTTCAAATGATGTATACACCAACAACTAGTCATGAGCTTTTCCTTTCGGTAGGTAGGCAAAATATTTGGCTGTATTGGGAATCAACACCTACAAAGTAATGAAAATAGTGAGAAAACATGAGTAAAAATAAATGAATGGAAAAGAAAACTTAAACATTCTTTTATGTTTATTTTAGCAAAAAAATGAGTGAAAATAATGGCTCCAAATTTTATTCTATTAAAATTATCAAATATTTAAATAGAATTAATTATAACTTAATGCGCTAAACAATCAACCTTTAGATATTTTGTTTATTAATTTTTTTATAATAATTGAAAATTTCTAATTTTTATTTATTTTTGCACTTCAATATTTTTAACTTATTTATAAGTTATTCTCGTAGTACTCGTATTAAACGTTTTGAATTTAACATTGTTTTACCTCTATCACATAGAATTTAGATTCCAAAGCAATTCTTAGAGGAAGAAGCATGTAAAGATAATGTGGAAAATTGAGTTCATGAACCATAAAAATGTTTCTGGCAAGTTAAAAAGATGTTTTTCAAATGATGTATACACCAATGACTAGTCATGAGCTTTTATTTTCGGTAGGTAGGCAAAATATTTGGCTGTATTGGGAATCAACACTTACAAAGTAATGAAAATAGTGAGAAAACATGAGTAAAAATAAATGAATGGAAAAGAAAACTTAAACATTTTTTTATGTTTATTTTAGCAAAAAAATGAGTGAAAATAATGGCTCGAAATTTTATTTTATTAAAACTATCAAATATTTAAATATTATTACTTCTAACTTAATACGCTAAACAATCAAACTTTAGATATTTTGTTTATTTATGTTTTTATAGGAATTCAATACTTCTCATTTTTATTTATTTTTTCACATCAATATTTTTAACTTATTTATAAGTTATTCTAGTAGTACTAGAAATAAACGTTTTTAATTTAACATTGGTTTACGTGTATCCCATAGAAGTTAGATTCCAAACCAAGTCTTAGAGTAAGAAGCATATAAATATCATGTGAAAAATTGACTTCATGAACCATAGAAATGTTTCTGGCAAGGTAAAAAGATGTTTTTCAAATGATGTATACACCAACTACTAGTCCTGAGCTTTTCCTTTCGATAGGTATGCAAAATATTTGGCTGTATTGGGAATCAACCCATACAAAGTAAAGAAAATAGTGAGAAAACGTGAGTAAAAATAAATAAATGGAAAAATAACTTAAACATTTTTTTATGTCTATTTTAGCAAGACAAAGAGTGAAAATAAAGGCTACTGATTTTATTTTATTAAACTTATCAAATATTTAATTAGAATTAATTATAACTTAGTACGCTAAACAATCAAACTTTATATATTTTGTTTATTAATTTTTTTAAGAGTTGAAAACTTTTAATTTTTATTTATTTTTGCACATCAATATTTTTAACTTATTTAGAAGTTATTCTAGTAGTAATGGTATTAAACGTTTTGAATTTAACATTGTTTTACCTGTATCCCATAGAATTTACATTCCAAACCAATTCTTAGAGTAAGAAGCATATAAATATCATGTGAAAAATTGAGTTCATGAACCATTGAAATGTTTCTGGGAAGGTAAAAAGATGTATTTCAAATGATGTATACAACAACGACTAGTCATGAGCTTTTCCTTTCGGTAGGTAGGCAAAATATTTGGATGTATTGGGAATCAACACTTACAAAGTAAAGAAAATCGTAAGAAAACATGGGTAAAAATAAATGAATGTAGAAGAAAACTTAAACATTTTTTTAGGTCTATTTTAGCATAAAAATGAGTGAAAATAAAGGCTCCAAATTTTATTTTGTTAAAACTATCAAATATTTAAATATTATTATTTCTAACTTAATACGCTAAACAATCAAACTTTAGATATTTTGTTTATTTATTTTTTTATATGAGTTCAATACTTCTCATTTTCATTTATTTTTTCACATCAATATTTTTAACTTATTTATAAGTTATTCTAGTAGTACTAGAATTAAACGTTTTTAATTTAAAATTAGTTTACATGTATCTCATAGAATTTAGATTCAAAACCAAGTCTTAGTGTAAGAAGCATATAAATATCATGTGAAAAATTGAGTCCGTGAACCATATAAATGTTTCTAGCAAGGTAAAAAGATGTTTTTCAAATGATGTATACACCAACGACTAGTCATGTGCTTTTCCTTTCGGTAGATGCGTAAAATATTTGGCTGTATTAGGAATCAACACATAAAAAGTAAAGAAAATAGTGAGAAAACATGAGTAAAAATAAATGAATGGAAAAGAAAACTTAAACATTTGTATATGCCATGCCAACGTCGTTTCTGAAGAAAATATCTTACATTTTAAATTTAACATCAAATCCAACAAAGACTCACTTGATACATATAATATTATTCAAAAATAAAAAGAGAACCAAGTTAAGGGAGCACACGCAAAACATTAGATTTTAGCATTCGGTGTTAAATATTTACAAGTATCACAACCAATAATGAAAAGTAAAACTCACCATGCTCGCTCTTATATAAAACGAAGAGTTTTCTCTAGAAAAGATGGAGATCCAACCTCTTCCAAAGCAAGCAGAATGGGTCTCCTAATAACTTCATAGATACCATTGGCTTTTTCGGTATCTACAAAAAGATAACCACCAAAAAAATGGAAAAAGAAATAAAGCACAGATTAGAACTTTGCAAATTAAAAAACTCCTAGGTCACATAGTAGTAAATTATTTGGGAAAATGATATTGGCATCGGAAAATTTATACTCACAGAGTTTCGTCTTGCACTTTGCATGGACCCATCGTACACTAATGCGGTTTTCGAATTGCATGGTGATCGACACTTGTATATGCCATGCCAACCTCGTTTCTGAAGAAAAATCTGCAACTACTCCAACAGATTCATTAGAGAGACTATGATAATAGATTTCTATCATTTGCTTCATTAGAATATAGCCCTAAGCCAGAACCAACTTCATTGTGCAATTCATATGGGAATCTCCTAATATACGATTTTAACTTTTAAAAAGATTAATAAATTAGTCATTATCGATGTAGATATACAGTGGAAGGAGAAACGCTTAATAAACTTTAAAAATAAATAATTAAAATTTTCTAATTAAAATAACAATTATAATAAAATCATAATTTATAATAAATAATCAAATTATTAATTCTACAGCTAGTAAACCTATCATAATAAGATAGGATAATAAAATAAAAATAATAAAAGAGAGTTTTATAAGTTGCCACTCATAAGAGCTTGATGAAAACAAAACAAAGACACAAATAAAGAGAAAAACAATAAAAAAAGAAAGAAAATAGTAAATCCAAAACATGCAACAGAAGGACAAAAATAATAAATATAAATCCTCTTAAAAGCATAAACAACAATAAAGAGTAAGAAATACGAGCATAAAAAAATAGAAATAAATTACAACAAAACATACCTAAAAAAATATTACTTAATGCTTGAAAAATCATGATTTGGACAAAAGTAAAAAAAAATAGAGGCAATAAAACACCACAAGAAATAACTATAGTAAAAAAAAATTGAAACAAAGAATAATCGAAAAAAGAATAGAAATGAAAATAAAAATAATGAGATAAATATTTTCTATCATTTTTTATTATTAAAAGTCATTTTTTTTATATGAAAATTCTCATAAATTGTCTTATAATTGCCACTCTATTAGTCTCACAGTTACTCTAACTTTATACCTAACTAATTTAACATCCAATCCAATTTTGACAATAACTAAATGCATATACTATTATTCTTTCATATATCACGAAGAGAATAAAGCACTCTGACTTGGTAAAAAATTGAAATTATGTTTCTCTTTTTAAAACACAAAATTTTAAAATAAAAAAATATACACATAAAAGTTTAAAAATAAGTTAAAAATTCTTCAATCATAGTTTAAAACATCCATCAGACTAAATGTCAATTTGCTTAGCTACCGTTAATAGGCAATCCCATAATTTTTCAATATCTTACATTTTAAATTTAACATCAAATCCAACAAAGACTCACTTGATACATATAATATTATTCAAAAATAAAAAGAGAACCAAGTTAAGGGAGCACACGCAAAACATTAGATTTTAGCATTCGGTGTTAAATATTTACAAGTATCACAACCAATAATGAAAAGTAAAACTCACCATGCTCGCTCTTATATAAAACGAAGAGTTTTCTCTAGAAAAGATGGAGATCCAACCTCTTCCAAAGCAAGCAGAATGGGTCTCCTAATAACTTTAGATACCATTGGCTTTTTCGGTATCTACAAAAAGATAACCACCAAAAAAATGGAAAAAGAAATAAAGCACAGATTAGAACTTTGCAAATTAAAAAACTCCTAGGTCACATAGTAGTAAATTATTTGGGAAAATGATATTGGCATCGGAAAATTTATACTCACAGAGTTTCGTCTTGCACTTTGCATAGACCCATCGTACACTAATGTGGTTTTCGAATTGCATGGTGATCGACACTTGTATATGCCATGCCAACCTCGTTTCTGAAGAAAAATCTGCAACTACTCCAACAGATTCATTAGAGAGACTATGATAATAGATTTCTATCATTTGCTTCATTAGAATATAGCCCTAAGCCAGAACCAACTTCATTGTGCAATTCATATGGGAATCTCCCAATATACGTTTTTAACTTTTAAAAAGATTAATAAATTAGTCATTATCGATGTAGATATACAGAGAAAGGAGAAACGCTTAATAAATTTTAAAAGTAAATAATTAACATTTTTTAATTAAAATAACAATTATAATAATATCAAAATTTATAATAGATAATCAAATTATCAATTCTATAGCTAGTCGAATGCTATAAAACTATCATAATAAGATAGGATAATAAAATAAAAATAATAAAAGAAAGTTTTATAAGTTGCCACTCATAAGAGCTTGATGAAAACAAAACAAAGACACATATAAAGAGAAAAACAATAAAAAAAGAAAGAAAATAGTAAATCCAAAACATGCAAATGTAAGGACAAAAATAATAAATATAAATCCTCTTAAAAGCATAAACAACAATAAAGAGTAAGAAATACGAGCATAAAAAAATAGAAATAAATTACAACAAAACATACCTAAAAAAATATTACTTAATGCTTGAAAAATCATGATTTGGACAAAATTAAAAAAAATAAAGGCAATAAAACACCACAAGAAATAACTATAGTAAAAAAAATTGAAACAAAGAATAATCGAAAAAAGAATAGAAATGAAAATAAAAATAATGAGATAAATATTTTCTATCATTTTTATTATTAAAAGTCATTTTTTTATATGAAAATTCTCATAAATTGTCTTATAATTGCCACTCTATTAGTCTCACTGTTACTCTAACTTTATACCTAACTAATTTAAGATCCAATCCAATTTTGACAATAACTAAATGCATATACTATTATTCTTTAATATATCACGAAGAGAATAAAGCACTCTGACTTGGTAAAAAATTGAAATTATGTTTCTCTTTTTAAAACACAAAATTTTAAAATAAAAAAAATATACACATAAAAGTTTAAAAATAAGTTAAAAATTCTTCAATCATAGTTTAATACATCCATCAGACTAAATGTCAATTTGCTTAGCTACCGTTAATAGGCAATCCCAAAATTTTTCAATATCTTACATTTTAAATTTAACATCAAATCCAACAAAGACTCACTTGATACATATAATATTATTCAAAAATAAAAAGAGAACCAAGTTAAGGGAGCACACGCAAAACATTAGATTTTAGCATTCAGTGTTAAATATTTACAAGTATCACAACCAATAATGAAAAGTAAAACTCACCATGCTCGCTCTTATATAAAACGAAGAGTTTTCTATAGAAAAGATGGAGATCCAACCTCTTCCAAAGCAAGAAGAATGGGTCTCCTAATAACTTTATAGATACCATTGGCTTTTTCGGTATCTACAAAAAGACAACCACCAAAAAAATGGAAAAAGAAATAAAGCACAGATTAGAACTTTGCAAATTAACAAACTCCTAGGTCACATAGTAGTAAATTATTTGGGAAAATGATATTGGCATCGGAAAATTTATACTCACAGAGTTTCGTCTTGCACTTTGCATAGATCCATCGTACACTAATGTGGTTTTCGACATGCATGGTGATCGACACTTGTATATGCCATGCCAACGTCGTTTCTGAAGAAAAATCTGCAACTACTCCAACAGATTCATTAGCGAGACTATGATAATAGATTTCTATCATTTGCTTCATTAGAATATAGCCCTAAGCCAGAACCAACTTCATTGTGCAATTCATATGGGAATCTCCCAATATACGTTTTTAACTTTTAAAAAGATTAATAAATTAGTCATTATCGATGTAGATATACAGAGAAATGAGAAACGCTTAATAAATTTTAAAAGTAAATAATTAACATTTTTTAATTAAAATAACAATTATAATAATATCAAAATTTATAATAGATAATCAAATTATCAATTCTAAATAGAATCGAATGCTATAAACCTATCATAATAAGATAGGATAATAAAATAAAAATAATAAAAGAGAGTTTTATAAGTTGCCACTCATAAGAGCTTGATGAAAACAAAACAAAGACACATATAAAGAGAAAAACAATAAAAAAAGAAAGAAAATAGTAAATCCAAAACATGCAACAGAAGGACAAAAATAATAAATATAAATCCTCTTAAAAGCATAAACAACAATAAAGAGTAAGAAATACGAGCATAAAAAAATAGAAATAAATTACAACAAAACAAACCTAAAAAATATTACTTAATGCTTGAAAAATCATGATTTGGACAAAATAAAAAAAATAAAGGCAATAAAACACCACAAGAAATAACTATAGTAAAAAAAATTGAAACAAAGAATAATCGAAAAAAGAATAGAAATGAAAATAAAAATAATGAGATAAATATTTTCTATCATTTTTTATTATTAAAAGTCATTTTTTTTATATGAAAATTCTCATAAATTGTCTTATAATTGCCACTCTATTAGTCTCACAGTTACTCTAACTTTATACCTAACTAATTTAACATCCAATCCAATTTGACAATACCTTTTTTACCTTACTAATTTAACATCAAATCCAATTTTGACAATAACTAAATGCATATACTATTATTCTTTAATATATCACGAAGAGAATAAAGCACTCTGACTTGGTAAAAAATTGAAATTATGTTTCTCTTTTTAAAACACAAAATTTTAAAATAAAAAAAATATACACATAAAAGTTTAAAAATAAGTTAAAAATTCTTCAATCATAGTTTAAACCATCCATCAGACTAAATGTCAATTTGCTTAGCTACCGTTAATAGGCAATCCCATAATTTTTCAATATCTTACATTTTAAATTTAACATCATATCCAACAAAAACTCACTTGATACATATAATATTATTCAAAAATAAAAAGAGAACCAAGTTAAGGGAGCACACGCAAAACATTAGATTTTAGCATTCAGTGTTAAATATTTACATGTATCACAACCAATAATGAAAAGTAAAACTCACCATGCTCGCTCTTATATAAAACGAAGAGTTTTCTCTAGAAAAGATGGAGATCCAACCTCTTCCAAAGCAAGCAGAATGGGTCTCCTAATAACTTTAGATACCATTGGCTTTTTCGGTATCTACAAAAAGATAACCACCAAAAAAATGGAAAAAGAAATAAAGCACAGATTAGAACTTTGCAAATTAACAAACTCCTAGGTCACATCGTAGTAAATTATTTGGGAAAATGATATTGGCATCGGAAAATTTATACTCACAGAGTTTCGTCTTGCACTTTGCATAGATCCATCGTACACTAATGTGGTTTTCGACATGCATGGTGATCGACACTTGTATATGCCATGCCAACGTCGTTTCTGAAGAAAAATCTGCAACTACTCCAATAGATTCATTAGAGAGACTATGATAATAGATTTCTATCATTTCCTTCATTAGAATATAGCCCTAAGCCAGAACCAACTTCATTGTGCAATTCATATGGGAATCTCCCAATATACGTTTTTAACTTTTAAAAAGATTAATAAATTAGTCATTATCGATGTAGATATACAGAGAAAGGAGAAACGCTTAATAAATTTTAAAAGTAAATAATTAACATTTTTTAATTAAAATAACAATTATAATAATATCAAAATTTATAATAGATAATCAAATTATCAATTCTACATCCAGTCGAATGCTATAAACCTATCATAATAAGATAAGATAATAAAATAAAAATAATAAAAGAGAGTTTTATAAGTTGCCACTCATAAGAGCTTGATGAAAACAAAACAAAGACACATATAAAGAGAAAAACAATAAAAAAAGAAAGAAAATAGTAAATCCAAAACATGCAAAAGAAGGACAAAAATAATAAATATAAATCCTCTTTTAAAAGCATAAACACCAATAAAGAGTAAGAAATACGAGCATAAAAAAATAGAAATAAATTACAACAAAACATACCTAAAAAAATATTACTTAATGCTTGAAAAATCATGATTTGGACAAAATTAAAAAAAATAAAGGCAATAAAACACCACAAGAAATAACTATAGTAAAAAAAATTGAAACAAAGAATAATCCAAAAAGAATAGAAATGAAAATAAAAATAATGAGATAAATATTTTCTATCATTTTTTTATATGAAAATTCTCATAAATTGTCTTATAATTGCCACTCTATTAGTCTCACTGTTACTCTAACTTTATACCTAACTAATTTAACATCCAATCCAATTTTGACAATAACTAAATGCATATACTATTATTCTTTAATATATCACGAAGAGAATAAAGCACTCCGACTTGGTTAAAAATTGAAATTATGTTTCTCTTTTTAAAACACAAAATTTTAAAATAAAAAAAATATACACATAAAAGTTTAAAAATAAGTTAAAAATTCTTCAATCATAGTTTAATACATCCATCAGACTAAATGTCAATTTGCTTAGCTACCGTTAATAGGCAATCCCATAATTTTTCAATATCTTACATTTTAAATTTAACATCATATCCAACAAAAACTCACTTGATACATATAATATTATTCAAAAATAAAAAGAGAACCAAGTTAAGGGAGCACACGCAAAACATTAGATTTTAGCATTCAGTGTTAAATATTTACAAGTATCACAACCAATAATGAAAAGTAAAACTCACCATGCTCGCTCTTATATAAAACGAAGAGCTTTCTCTAGAAAAGATGGAGATCCAACCTCTTCCAAAGCAAGCAGAATGGGTCTCCTAATAACTTTAGATACCATTGGCTTTTTCGGTATCTACAAAAAGACAACCACCAAAAAAATGGAAAAAGAAATAAAGCACAGATTAGAACTTTGCAAATTAACAAACTCCTAGGTCACATAGTAGTAAATTATTTGGGAAAATGATATTGGCATCAGAAAATTTATACTCACAGAGTTTCGTCTTGCACTTTGCATAGATCCATCGTACACTAATGTGGTTTTCGACATGCATGGTGATCGACACTTGTATATGCCATGCCAACGTCGTTTCTGAAGAAAAATCTGCAACTACTCCAACAGATTCATTGGAGAGACTATGATAATAGATTTCTATCATTTGCTTCATTAGAATATAGCCCTAAGCCAGAACCAACTTCATTGTGCAATTCATATGGGAATCTCCCAATATACGTTTTTAACTTTTAAAAAGATTAATAAATTAGTCATTATCGATGTAGATATACAGAGAAATGAGAAACGCTTAATAAATTTTAAAAGTAAATAATTAACATTTTTTAATTAAAATAACAATTATAATAATATCAAAATTTATAATAGATAATCAAATTATCAATTCTACATCGAGTCGAATGCTATAAACCTATCATAATAAGATAAGATAATAAAATAAAAATAATAAAAGAGAGTTTTATAAGTTGCCACTCATAAGAGCTTGATGAAAACAAAACAAAGACACATATAAAGAGAAAAACAATAAAAAAAGAAAGAAAATAGTAAATCCAAAACATGCAACAGAAGGACAAAAATAATAAATATAAATCCTCTTAAAAGCATAAACAACAATAAAGAGTAAGAAATACGAGCATAAAAAAATAGAAATAAATTACAACAAAACATACCTAAAAAAATATTACTTAATGCTTGAAAAATCATGATTTGGACAAAATTAAAAAAAATAAAGGCAATAAAACACCACAAGAAATAACTATAGTAAAAAAAATTGAAACAAAGAATAATCGAAAAAAGAATAGAAATGAAAATAAAAATAATGAGATAAATATTTTCTATCATTTTTTATTATTAAAAGTCATTTTTTTTATATGAAAATTCTCATAAATTGTCTTATAATTGCCACTCTATTAGTCTCACAGTTACTCTAACTTTATACCTAACTAATTTAACATCCAATCCAATTTTGACAATAACTAAATGCATATACTATTATTCTTTAATATATCACGAAGAGAATAAAGCACTCTGACTTGGTAAAAAATTGAAATTATGTTTCTCTTTTTAAAACACAAAATTTTAAAATAAAAAAAATATACACATAAAAGTTTAAAAATAAGTTAAAAATTCTTCAATCATAGTTTAATACATCCATCAGACTAAATGTCAATTTGCTTAGCTACCGTTAATAGGCAATCCCATAATTTTTCAATATCTTACATTTTAAATTTAACATCAAATCCAACAAAGACTCACTTGATACATATAATATTATTCAAAAATAAAAAGAGAACCAAGTTAAGGGAGCACACGCAAAACATTAGATTTTAGCATTCAGTGTTAAATATTTACAAGTATCACAACCAATAATGAAAAGTAAAACTCACCATGCTCGCTCTTATATAAAACGAAGAGTTTTCTATAGAAAAGATGGAGATCCAACCTCTTCCAAAGCAAGCAGAATGGGTCTCCTAATAACTTTATAGATACCATTGGCTTTTTCGGTATCTACAAAAAGACAACCACCAAAAAAATGGAAAAAGAAATAAAGCACAGATTAGAACTTTGCAAATTAACAAACTCCTAGGTCACATAGTAGTAAATTATTTGGGAAAATGATATTGGCATCAGAAAATTTATACTCACAGAGTTTCGTCTTGCACTTTGCATAGATCCATCGTACACTAATGTGGTTTTCGACATGCATGGTGATCGACACTTGTATATGCCATGCCAACGTCGTTTCTGAAGAAAAATCTGCAACTACTCCAACAGATTCATTAGAGAGACTATGATAATAGATTTCTATCATTTGCTTCATTAGAATATAGCCCTAAGCCAGAACCAACTTCATTGTGCAATTCATATGGGAATCTCCCAATATACGTTTTTAACTTTTAAAAAGATTAATAAATTAGTCATTATCGATGTAGATATACAGAGAAATGAGAAACGCTTAATAAATTTTAAAAGTAAATAATTAACATTTTTTAATTAAAATAACAATTATAATAATATCAAAATTTATAATAGATAATCAAATTATCAATTCTACAGCCAGTCGAATGCTATAAACCTATCATAATAAGATAGGATAATAAAATAAAAATAATAAAAGAGAGTTTTATAAGTTGCCACTCATAAGAGCTTGATGAAAACAAAACAAAGACACATATAAAGAGAAAAACAATAAAAAAAGAAAGAAAATAGTAAATCCAAAACATGCAAAAGAAGGACAAAAATAATAAATATAAATCCTCTTTTAAAAGCATAAACAACAATAAAGAGTAAGAAATACGAGCATAAAAAAATAGAAATAAATTACAACAAAACATACCTAAAAAAATATTACTTAATGCCTGAAAAATCATGATTTGGACAAAATTAAAAAAAAATAAAGGCAATAAAACACCACAACAAATAACTATAGTAAAAAAAAATTGAAACAAAGAATAATCGAAAAAAGAATAGAAATGAAAATAAAAATAATGAGATAAATATTTTCTATCATTTTTTATTATTAAAAGTCATTTTTTTTATATGAAAATTCTCATAAATTGTCTTATAATTGCCACTCTATTAGTCTCACAGTTACTCTAACTTTATACCTAACTAATTTAACATCCAATCCAATTTGACAATAACTTTTTTACCTTACTAATTTAACATCAAATCCAATTTTGACAATAACTAAATGCATATACTATTATTCTTTCATATATCACGAAGAGAATAAAGCACCCTGACTTGGTAAAAAATTGAAATTATGTTTCTCTTTTTAAAACACAAAATTTCAAAATAAAAAAAATATACACATACAAGTTTAAAAATAAGTTAAAAATTCTTCAATCATAGTTTAAAACATCCATCACTCTAAATGTCAGTTTGCTTAGCTACCGTTAATAGGCAATCCAAACATTTTAAATTTAACATCATATCCAACAAAGACTCACTTGATACATATAATATTATTCAAAAATAAAAAGAGAACCAAGTTAAGGGAGCACACGCAAAACATTAGATTTTAGCATTCAGTGTTAAATATTTACATGTATCACAACCAATAATGAAAAGTAAAACTCACCATGCTCGCTCTTTAGATAAAACGAAGAGCTTTCTCTAGAAAAGATGGAGATCCAACCTCTTCCAAAGCAAGCAGAATGGGTCTCCTAATAACTTTAGATACCATTGGCTTTTTCGGTATCTACAAAAAGACAACCACCAAAAAAATGGAAAAAGAAATAAAGCACAGATTAGAACTTTGCAAATTAACAAACTCCTAGGTCACATCGTAGTAAATTATTTGGGAAAATGATATTGGCATCGGAAAATTTATACTCACAGAGTTTCGTCTTGCACTTTGCATAGATCCATCGTACACTAATGTGGTTTTCGACATGCATGGTGATCGACACTTGTATATGCCATGCCAACGTCGTTTCTGAAGAAAAATCTGCAACTACTCCAACAGATTCATTGGAGAGACTATGATAATAGATTTCTATCATTTGCTTCATTAACTTCATTGTGCAATTCATATGCGAATCTCCCAATATACGTTTTTAACTTTTAAAAAGATTAATAAATTAGTCATTATCGATGTAGATACACAGAGAAAGGAGAAACGCTTAATAAATTTTAAAAGTAAATAATTAACATTTTTTAAATAAAATAACAATTATAATAATATCAAAATTTATAATAGATAATCAAATTATCAATTCTACATCCAGTCGAATGCTATAAACCTATCATAATAAGATAAGATAATAAAATAAAAATAATAAAAGAGAGTTTTATAAGTTGCCACTCATAAGAGCTTGATGAAAACAAAACAAAGACACATAAAGAGAAAAACAATAAAAAAGAAAGAAAATAGTAAATCCAAAACATGCAAAAGAAGGACAAAAATAATAAATATAAATAATCTTTTAAAAGCATAAACAACAATAAAGAGTAAGAAATACGAGCATAAAAAAATAGAAATAAATTACAACAAAACATACCTAAAAAAATATTACTTAATGCTTGAAAAATCATGATTTGGACAAAATTAAAAAAAGAAACTATAGTAAAAAAAATTGAAACAAAGAATAATCGAAAAAAGAATAGAAATGAAAATAAAAATAATGAGATAAATATTTTCTATCATTTTTTATTATTAAAAGTCATTTTTTTTATATGAAAATTCTCATAAATTGTCTTATAATTGCCACTCTATTAGCTCACAGTTACTCTAACTTTATACCTAACTAATTTAACATCCAATCCAATTTGACAATAACTTTTTGACCTAACTAATTTAAGATCCAATCCAATTTTGACAATAACTAAATGCATATACTATTATTCGTTAATATATCACGAAGAGAATAAAGCACTCTGACTTGGTAAAAAATTGAAATTATGTTTCTCTTTTTAAAACACAAAATTTTAAAATAAAAAAAATATACACATAAAAGTTTAAAAATAAGTTAAAAATTCTTCAATCATAGTTTAATACATCCATCAGACTAAATGTCAATTTGCTTAGCTACCGTTAATAGGCAATCCCAAAATTTTTCAATATCTTACATTTTAAATTTAACATCAAATCCAACAAAGACTCACTTGATACATATAATATTATTCAAAAATAGAAAGAGAACCAAGTTAAGGGAGCACACGCAAAACATTAGATTTTAGCATTCGGTGTTAAATATTTACAAGTATCACAACCAATAATGAAAAGTAAAACTCACCATGCTCGCTCTTATATAAAACGAAGAGTTTTCTCTAGAAAAGATGGAGATCCAACCTCTTCCAAAGCAAGCAGAATGGGTCTCCTAATAACTTTAGATACCATTGGCTTTTTCGGTATCTACAAAAAGATAACCACCAAAGAAATGGAAAAAGAAATAAAGCACAGATTAGAACTTTGCAAATTAACAAACTCCTAGGTCACATCGTAGTAAATTATTTGGGAAAATGATATTGGCATCGGAAAATTTATACTCACAGAGTTTCGTCTTGCACTTTGCATAGATCCATCGTACACTAATGTGGTTTTCGACATGCATGGTGATCGACACTTGTATATAAAAAAAATCTGCAACTACTCCAACAGATTCATTAGAGAGACTATGATAATAGATTTCTATCATTTGCTTCATTAGAATATAGCCCTAAGCCAGAACCAACTTCATTGTGCAATTCATATGGGAATCTCCCAATATACGTTTTTAACTTTTAAAAAGATTAATAAATTAGTCATTATCGATGTAGATATACAGAGAAAGGAGAAACGCTTAATAAATTTTAAAAGTAAATAATTAACATTTTTTAAATAAAATAACAATTATAATAATATCAAAATTTATAATAGATAATCAAATTATCAATTCTACAGCGAGTCGAATGCTATAAACCTATCATAATAAGATAGGATAATAAAATAAAAATAATAAAAGAGAGTTGTATAAGTTGCCACTCATAAGAGCTTGATGAAAACAAAACAAAGACACATATAAAGAGAAAAACAATAAAAAAAGAAAGAAAATAGTAAATCCAAAACATGCAACAGAAGGACAAAAATAATAAATATAAATCCTCTTAAAAGCATAAACAACAATAAAGAGTAAGAAATACGAGCATAAAAAAATAGAAATAAATTACAACAAAACATACCTAAAAAAATATTACTTAATGCTTGAAAAATCATGATTTGGACAAAATTAAAAAAAATAAAGGCAATAAAACACCACAAGAAATAACTATAGTAAAAAAAATTGAAACAAAGAATAATCGAAAAAAGAATAGAAATGAAAATAAAAATAATGAGATAAATATTTTCTATCATTTTTTTATATGAAAATTCTCATAAATTGTCTTATAATTGCCACTCTATTAGTCTCACTGTTACTCTAACTTTATACCTAACTAATTTAAGATCCAATCCAATTTTGACAATAACTAAATGCATATACTATTATTCTTTAATATATCACGAAGAGAATAAAGCACTCTGACTTGGTAAAAAATTGAAATTATGTTTCTCTTTTTAAAACACAAAATTTTAAAATAAAAAAAATATACACATAAAAGTTTAAAAATAAGTTAAAAATTCTTCAATCATAGTTTAATACATCCATCAGACTAAATGTCAATTTGCTTAGCTACCGTTAATAGGCAATCCCAAAATTTTTCAATATCTTACATTTTAAATTTAACA
Source organism: Hippophae rhamnoides (assembly GCA_033030585.1). Lineage (NCBI taxonomy): Eukaryota > Viridiplantae > Streptophyta > Magnoliopsida > Rosales > Elaeagnaceae > Hippophae > Hippophae rhamnoides. The sequence continues at coordinate 113,044 of JAVHJT010000070.1, forward strand.
TCAAATCCAACAAAGACTCACTTGATACATATAATATTATTCAAAAATAGAAAGAGAACCAAGTTAAGGGAGCACACGCAAAACATTAGATTTTAGCATTCAGTGTTAAATATTTACATGTATCACAACCAAAAATGAAAAGTAAAACTCACCATGCTCGCTCTTATATAAAACGAAGAGCTTTCTCTAGAAAAGATGGAGATCCAACCTCTTCCAAAGCAAGCAGAATGGGTCTCCTAATAACTTTAGATACCATTGGCTTTTTCGGTATCTACAAAAAGATAACCACCAAAGAAATGGAAAAAGAAATAAAGCACAGATTAGAACTTTGAAAATTAACAAACTCCTAGGTCACATCGTAGTAAATTATTTGGGAAAATGATATTGGCATCGGAAAATTTATACTCACAGAGTTTCGTCTTGCACTTTGCATAGATCCATCGTACACTAATGTGGTTTTCGACATGCATGGTGATCGACACTTGTATATGCCATGCCAACGTCGTTTCTGAAGAAAAATCTGCAACTACTCCAACAGATTCATTGGAGAGACTATGATAATAGATTTCTATCATTTGCTTCATTAGAATATAGCCCTAAGCCAGAACCAACTTCATTGTGCAATTCATATGGGAATCTCCCAATATACGTTTTTAACTTTTAAAAAGATTAATAAATTAGTCATTATCGATGTAGATATACAGAGAAAGGAGAAACGCTTAATAAATTTTAAAAGTAAATAATTAACATTTTTTAAATAAAATAACAATTATAATAATATCAAAATTTATAATAGATAATCAAATTATCAATTCTACAGCGAGTCGAATGCTATAAACATATAATAATAAGATAGGATAATAAAATAAAAATAATAAAAGAGAGTTGTATAAGTTGCCACTCATAAGAGCTTGATGAAAACAAAACAAAGACACATATAAAGAGAAAAACAATAAAAAAAGAAAGAAAATAGTAAATCCAAAACATGCAACAGAAGGACAAAAATAATAAATATAAATCCTCTTAAAAGCATAAACAACAATAAAGAGTAAGAAATACGAGCATAAAAAAATAGAAATAAATTACAACAAAACATACCTAAAAAAATATTACTTAATGCTTGAAAAATCATGATTTGGACAAAAGTAAAAAAAATAAAGGCAATAAAACACCACAAGAAATAACTATAGTAAAAAAAAATTGAAACAAAGAATAATCGAAAAAAGAATAGAAATGAAAATAAAAATAATGAGATAAATATTTTCTATCATTTTTTATTATTAAAAGTAATTTTTTTTATATGAAAATTCTCATAAATTGTCTTATAATTGCCACTCTATTAGTCTCACAGTTACTCTAACTTTATACCTAACTAATTTAACATCCAATCCAATTTTGACAATAACTAAATGCATATACTATTATTCTTTAATATATCACGAAGAGAATAAAGCACTCCGACTTGGTTAAAAATTGAAATTATGTTTCTCTTTTTAAAACACAAAATTTTAAAATAAAAAAATATACACATAAAAGTTTAAAAATAAGTTAAAAATTCTTCAATCATAGTTTAATACATCCATCAGACTAAATGTCAATTTGCTTAGCTACCGTTAATAGGCAATCCCAAAATTTTTCAATATCTTACATTTTAAATTTAACATCAAATCCAACAAAGACTCACTTGATACATATAATATTATTCAAAAATAAAAAGAGAACCAAGTTAAGGGAGCACACGCAAAACATTAGATTTTAGCATTCAGTGTTAAATATTTACATGTATCACAACCAATAATGAAAAGTAAAACTCACCATGCTCGCTCTTATATAAAACGAAGAGCTTTCTCTAGAAAAGATGGAGATCCAACCTCTTCCAAAGCAAGCAGAATGGGTCTCCTAATAACTTTAGATACCATTGGCTTTTTCGGTATCTACAAAAAGATAACCACCAAAGAAATGGAAAAAGAAATAAAGCACAGATTAGAACTTTGAAAATTAACAAACTCCTAGGTCACATCGTAGTAAATTATTTGGGAAAATGATATTGGCATCGGAAAATTTATACTCACAGAGTTTCGTCTTGCACTTTGCATAGATCCATCGTACACTAATGTGGTTTTCGACATGCATGGTGATCGACACTTGTATATGCCATGCCAACGTCGTTTCTGAAGAAAAATCTGCAACTACTCCAACAGATTCATTGGAGAGACTATGATAATAGATTTCTATCATTTGCTTCATTAACTTCATTGTGCAATTCATATGCGAATCTCCCAATATACGTTTTTAACTTTTAAAAAGATTAATAAATTAGTCATTATCGATGTAGATACACAGAGAAAGGAGAAACGCTTAATAAATTTTAAAAGTAAATAATTAACATTTTTTAAATAAAATAACAATTATAATAATATCAAAATTTATAATAGATAATCAAATTATCAATTCTACAGCGAGTCGAATGCTATAAACATATCATAATAAGATAGGATAATAAAATAAAAATAATAAAAGAGAGTTGTATAAGTTGCCACTCATAAGAGCTTGATGAAAACAAAACAAAGACACATATAAAGAGAAAAACAATAAAAAAAGAAAGAAAATAGTAAATCCAAAACATGCAACAGAAGGACAAAAATAATAAATATAAATCCTCTTTTAAAAGCATAAACAACAATAAAGAGTAAGAAATACGAGCATAAAAAAATAGAAATAAATTACAACAAAACATACCTAAAAAAATATTACTTAATGCTTGAAAAATCATGATTTGGACAAAATTAAAAAAAATAAAGGCAATAAAACACCACAAGAAATAACTATAGTAAAAAAAATTGAAACAAAGAATAATCGAAAAAAGAATAGAAATGAAAATAAAAATAATGAGATAAATATTTTCTATCATTTTTTTATATTAAAAGTCATTTTTTTATATGAAAACTCTCAAAAATTGTC
>JAVHJT010000071.1:0-225362 GCA_033030585.1 Hippophae rhamnoides
AGTGATGTAAACGATGGAATTTAGGTAAAAAATATGATTATCCTTCATGAGACCAAATAATATTGTGTAACTTGGTACGAGCTTCGATTTGATATATTATAATAGTCATTTCGATACCCGAGTCAAAAGTTATCTACATTGAAAGTTGCAATACATATTTATCAAATGTTTTGTTGTTTTTGAAAATGTGAACAACATCCCCTTTCTTTTTCTCTTCTCTTATTTTTTTTTGAAAAATAAATACTGATTGAATACATATATTAAGAACCCTAGGACGGAACCAATATCTAATTTATAGCTCTATTGAATGAAACCGGAAGTAAAATGAAAATGGTGCGTCAAAAACATTAAACCCTCGGAGAGTGATGTAAATGATGGAATTTGGGTACATAAATGATTTTCCTTAATGATACCAAATAATATTGTGTAACTTGGTACGAGCTTCGATTTGATATATTATAATAGTCATTTCGATACCCGAGTCAAAAGTTATCTACATTGAAAGTTGCAATACATATTTATCAAATGTTTTGTTGTTTTTGAAAATGTGAACAACATCCCCTTTCTTTTTCTCTTCTCTTATTTTTTTTTGAAAAATAAATACTGATTGAATACATATATTAAGAACCCTAGGACGGAACCAATATCTAATTTATAGCTCTATTGAATGAAAGCCGGAAGTAAAATGAAAATGGTGCGTCTAAAACATTAAACCCTCGGAGAGTGATGTAAATGATGAAATTTGGGTACATAACTGATTATCCTTCATGAGACCCAATAATATTGTGTAACTTGGTACGAGCTTCGATTTGATATATTATAATAGTCATTTCGATACCCGAGTCAAAAGTTATCTACATTGAAAGTTGCAACAAATATTTATCAAATGTTTTGTTGTTTTTGAAAATGTGAACAACATCCCCTTTCTTTTTCTCTTCTCTTATTTTTTTTGAAAAATAAATACTGATTGAATACATATATTAAGAACCCTAGGACGGAACCAATATCTAATTTATAGCTCTATTGAATGAAACAGGAAGTAAAATGAAAATGGTGCGTCTAAAACATTAAACCCTCGGAGAGTGATGTAAATGATGAAATTTGGGTACATAACTGATTTTCCTTCATGAGACCAAATAATATTGTGTAACTTGGTACGAGCTTCGATTTGATATATTATAATAGTCATTTCGATACCCGAGTCAAAAGTTATCTACATTGAAAGTTGCAATACATATTTATCAAATGTTTTGTTGTTTTTGAAAATGTGAACAACATCCCCTTTCTTTTTCTCTTCTCTTATTTTTTTTGAAAAATAAATACTGATTGAATACATATATTAAGAACCCTAGGACGGAACCAATATCTAATTTATAGCTCTATTGAATGAAACCGGAAGTAAAATGAAAATGGTGCGTCTAAAACATTAAACCCTCGGAGAGTGATGTAAATGATGAAATTTGGGTACATAACTGATTTTCCTTCATGAGACCAAATAATATTGTGTAACTTGGTACGAGCTTCGATTTGATATATTATAATAGTCATTTCGATACCCGAGTCAAAAGTTATCTACATTGAAAGTTGCAATACATATTTATCAAATGTTTTGTTGTTTTTGAAAATGTGAACAACATCCCCTTTCTTTTTCTCTTCTCTTATTTTTTTTGAAAAATAAATACTGATTGAATACATATATTAAGAACCCTAGGACGGAACCAATATCTAATTTATAGCGCTATTGAATAAGACCGGAAGTAAGTAAAATGAAAATGGTGCGTCTAAAACATTAAACCCTCGGAGAGTGATGTAAATGATGAAATTTGGGTACATAACTGATTTTCCTTCATGAGACCCAATAATATTGTGTAACTTGGTACGAGCTTCGATTTGATATATTATAATAGTCATTTCGATACCCGAGTCAAAAGTTATCTACATTGAAAGTTGCAACAAATATTTATCAAATGTTTTGTTGTTTTTGAAAATGTGAACAACATCCCCTTTCTTTTTCTCTTCTCTTATTTTTTTTGAAAAATAAATACTGATTGAATACATATATTAAGAACCCTAGGACGGAACCAATATCTAATTTATAGCTCTATTGAATGAAACCGGAAGTAAAATGAAAATGGTGCGTCTAAAACATTAAACCCTCGGAGAGTGATGTAAATGATGAAATTTGGGTACATAACTGATTTTCCTTCATGAGACCAAATAATATTGTGTAACTTGGTACGAGCTTCGATTTGATATATTATAATAGTCATTTCGATACCCGAGTCAAAAGTTATCTACATTGAAAGTTGCAATACATATTTATCAAATGTTTTGTTGTTTTTGAAAATGTGAACAACATCCCCTTTCTTTTTCTCTTCTCTTATTTTTTTTTTTGAAAAATAAATACTGATTGAATACATATATTAAGAACCCTAGGACGGAACCAATATCTAATTTATAGCTCTATTGAATGAAACCGGAAGTAAAATGAAAATGGTGCGTCTAAAACATTAAACCCTCGGAGAGTGATGTAAATGATGAAATTTGGGTACAAAAATGATTCTCCTTAATGATACCAAATAATATTGTGTAACTTGGTACGAGCTTCGATTTGATATATTATAATAGTCATTTCGATACCCGAGTCAAAAGTTATCTACATTGAAAGTTGCAATACATATTTATCAAATGTTTTGTTGTTTTTGAAAATGTGAACAACATCCCCTTTCTTTTTCTCTTCTCTTATTTTTTTTGAAAAATAAATACTGATTGAATACATATATTAAGAACCCTAGGACGGAACCAATATCTAATTTATAGCTCTATTGAATGAAACCGGAAGTAAAATGAAAATGGTGCGTCTAAAACATTAAACCCTCGGAGAGTGATGTAAATGATGAAATTTGGGTACATAACTGATTTTCCTTCATGAGACCAAATAATATTGTGTAACTTGGTACGAGCTTCGATTTGATATATTATAATAGTCATTTCGATACCCGAGTCAAAAGTTATCTACATTGAAAGTTGCAATACATATTTATCAAATGTTTTGTTGTTTTTGAAAATGTGAACAACATCCCCTTTCTTTTTCTCTTCTCTTATTTTTTTTTTGAAAAATAAATACTGATTGAATACATATATTAAGAACCCTTGGTCGGAACCAATATCTAATTTATAGCTCTATTGAATGAAACCGGAAGTAAAATGAAAATGGTGCGTCTAAAACATTAAACCCTCGGAGAGTGATGTAAATGATGAAATTTGGGTACATAACTGATTTTCCTTCATGAGACCAAATAATATTGTGTAACTTGGTACGAGCTTCGATTTGATATATTATAATAGTCATTTCGATACCCGAGTCAAAAGTTATCTACATTGAAAGTTGCAATACATATTTATCAAATGTTTTGTTGTTTTTGAAAATGTGAACAACATCCCCTTTCTTTTTCTCTTCTCTTATTTTTTTTGAAAAATAAATACTGATTGAATACATATATTAAGAACCCTAGGACGGAACCAATATCTAATTTATAGCTCTATTGAATGAAACCGGAAGTAAAATGAAAATGGTGCGTCTAAAACATTAAACCCTCGGAGAGTGATGTAAATGATGAAATTTGGGTACATAACTGATTTTCCTTCATGAGACCAAATAATATTGTGTAACTTGGTACGAGCTTCGATTTGATATATTATAATAGTCATTTCGATACCCGAGTCAAAAGTTATCTACATTGAAAGTTGCAATACATATTTATCAAATGTTTTGTTGTTTTTGAAAATGTGAACAACATCCCCTTTCTTTTTCTCTTCTCTTATTTTTTTTGAAAAATAAATACTGATTGAATACATATATTAAGAACCCTTGGTCGGAACCAATATCTAATTTATAGCTCTATTGAATGAAACCGGAAGTAAAATGAAAATGGTGCGTCAAAAACATTAAACCCTCGGAGAGTGATGTAAATGATGAAATTTGGGTACAAAAATGATTCTCCTTAATGATACCAAATAATATTGTGTAACTTGGTACGAGCTTCGATTTGATATATTATAATAGTCATTTCGATACCCGAGTCAAAAGTTATCTACATTGAAAGTTGCAACACATATTTATCAAATGTTTTGTTGTTTTTGAAAATGTGAACAACATCCCCTTTCTTTTTCTCTTCTCTTATTTTTTTTGAAAAATAAATACTGATTGAATACATATATTAAGAACCCTAGGACGGAACCAATATCTAATTTATAGCTCTATTGAATGAAACCGGAAGTAAAATGAAAATGGTGCGTCTAAAACATTAAACCCTCGGAGAGTGATGTAAATGATGAAATTTGGGTACATAACTGATTTTCCTTCATGAGACCAAATAATATTGTGTAACTTGGTACGAGCTTCGATTTGATATATTATAATAGTCATTTCGATACCCGAGTCAAAAGTTATCTACATTGAAAGTTGCAATACATATTTATCAAATGTTTTGTTGTTTTTGAAAATGTGAACAACATCCCCTTTCTTTTTCTCTTCTCTTATTTTTTTTTTGAAAAATAAATACTGATTGAATACATATATTAAGAACCCTTGGAGAGAACCAATATCTAATTTATAGCTCTATTGAATGAAACCGGAAGTAAAATGAAAATGGTGCGTCTAAAACATTAAACCCTCGGAGAGTGATGTAAATGATGAAATTTGGGTACATAACTGATTTTCCTTCATGAGACCAAATAATATTGTGTAACTTGGTACGAGCTTCGATTTGATATATTATAATAGTAATTTCGATACCCGAGTCAAAAGTTATCTACATTGAAAGTTGCAATACATATTTATCAAATGTTTTGTTGTTTTTGAAAATGTGAACAACATCCCCTTTCTTTTTCTCTTCTCTTATTTTTTTTGAAAAATAAATACTGATTGAATACATATATTAAGAACCCTAGGACGGAACCAACATCTAATTTATAGCTCTATTGAATGAAACCAGAAGTAAATTGAAAATGGTGCGTCTAAAACATTAAACCCTCGGAGAGTGATGTAAATGATGAAATTTATGTACATAACTGATTTTCATTCATGAGACCAAATAATATTGTGTAACTTGGTACGAGCTTCGATTTGATATATTATAATAGTCATTTCGATACCCGAGTCAAAAGTTATCTACATTGAAAGTTGCAATACATATTTATCAAATGTTTTGTTGTTTTTGAAAATGTGAAAAACATCCCCTTTATTTTTCTCTTCTCTTATTTTTTTTTTGAAAAATAAATACTGATTGAATACATATATTAAGAACCCTAGGACGGAACCAATATCTAATTTATGGCTCTATTGAATGGCTTAGGAAGTAAAATGAAAATGGTGCGTCTAAAACATTAAACCCTCGAAGAGTGATGTAAATGATGAAATTTGGGTACATAACTGATTTTCCTTCATGAGACCAAATAATATTGTGTAACTTGGTACGAGCTTCGATTTGATATATTATAATAGTCATTTCGATACCCGAGTCAAAAGTTATCTACATTGAAAGTTGCAACACATATTTATCAAATGTTTTGTTGTTTTTGAAAATGTGAACAACATCCCCTTTCTTTTTCTCTTCTCTTATTTTTTTTTGAAAAATAAATACTGATTGAATACATATATTAAGAACCCTAGGACGGAACCAATATCTAATTTATAGCTCTATTGAATGAAACCGGAAGTAAAATGAAAATGGTGCGTCTAAAACATTAAACCCTCGGAGAGTGATGTAAATGATGAAATTTGGGTACAAAAATGATTCTCCTTAATGATACCAAATAATATTGTGTAACTTGGTACGAGCTTCGATTTGATATATTATAATAGTCATTTCGATACCCGAGTCAAAAGTTATCTACATTGAAAGTTGCAATACATATTTATCAAATGTTTTGTTGTTTTTGAAAATGTGAACAACATCCCCTTTCTTTTTCTCTTCTCTTATTTTTTTTGAAAAATAAATACTGATTGAATACATATATTAAGAACCCTTGGTCGGAACCAATATCTAATTTATAGCTCTATTGAATGGCTTAGGAAGTAAAATGAAAATGGTGCGTCTAAAACATTAAACCCTCGGAGAGTGATGTAAATGATGAAATTTGGGTACATAACTGATTTTCCTTCATGAGACCAAATAATATTGTGTAACTTGGTACGAGCTTCGATTTGATATATTATAATAGTCATTTCGATACCCGAGTCAAAAGTTATCTACATTGAAAGTTGCAATACATATTTATCAAATGTTTTGTTGTTTTTGAAAATGTGAACAACATCCCCTTTCTTTTTCTCTTCTCTTATTTTTTTTTTTTGAAAAATAAATACTGATTGAATACATATATTAAGAACCCTAGGACGGAACCAATATCTAATTTATAGCTCTATTGAATGAAACCGGAAGTAAAATGAAAATGGTGCGTCTAAAACATTAAACCCTCGGAGAGTGATGTAAATGATGAAATTTGGGTACATAACTGATTTTCCTTCATGAGACCAAATAATATTGTGTAACTTGGTACGAGCTTCGATTTGATATATTATAATAGTCATTTCGATACCCGAGTCAAAAGTTATCTACATTGAAAGTTGCAATACATATTTATCAAATGTTTTGTTGTTTTTGAAAATGTGAACAACATCCCCTTTCTTTTTCTTTCTCTTTTTTTTTTGAAAAATAAATACTGATTGAATACATATATTAAGAACCCTAGGACGGAACCAATATCTAATTTATAGCTCTATTGAATGAAACCGGAAGTAAAATGAAAATGGTGCGTCTAAAACATTAAACCCTCGGAGAGTGATGTAAATGATGAAATTTGGGTACAAAAATGATTCTCCTTAATGATACCAAATAATATTGTGTAACTTGGTACGAGCTTCGATTTGATATATTATAATAGTCATTTCGATACCCGAGTCAAAAGTTATCTACATTGAAAGTTGCAATACATATTTATCAAATGTTTTGTTGTTTTTGAAAATGTGAACAACATCCCCTTTCTTTTTCTCTTCTCTTATTTTTTTTGAAAAATAAATACTGATTGAATACATATATTAAGAACCCTAGGACGGAACCAATATCTAATTTATAGCTCTATTGAATGAAACCGGAAGTAAAATGAAAATGGTGCGTCTAAAACATTAAACCCTCGGAGAGTGATGTAAATGATGAAATTTGGGTACAAAAATGATTTTCCTTCATGAGACCAAATAATATTGTGTAACTTGGTACGAGCTTCGATTTGATATATTATAATAGTCATTTCGATACCCGAGTCAAAAGTTATCTACATTGAAAGTTGCAATACATATTTATCAAATGTTTTGTTGTTTTTGAAAATGTGAACAACATCCCCTTTCTTTTTCTCTTCTCATTTTTTTGGAAAATTAAAACTGATTTAATACATATATTAAGAACCCTAGGACGGAACCAATATCTAATTTATAGCTCTATTGAATGAAACCGGAAGTAAAATGAAAATGGTGCGTCTAAAACATTAAACCCTCGGAGAGTGATGTAAATGATGAAATTTGGGTACATAACTGATTTTCCTTCATGAGACCAAATAATATTGTGTAACTTGGTACGAGCTTCGATTTGATATATTATAATAGTCATTTCGATACCCGAGTCAAAAGTTATCTACATTGAAAGTTGCAATACATATTTATCAAATGTTTTGTTGTTTTTGAAAATGTGAACAACATCCCCTTTCTTTTTCTCTTCTCTTATTTTTTTTTTTGAAAAATAAATACTGATTGAATACATATATTAAGAACCCTAGGACGGAACCAATATCTAATTTATAGCTCTATTGAATGGCTTAGGAAGTAAAATGAAAATGGTGCGTCTAAAACATTAAACCCTCGGAGAGTGATGTAAATGATGAAATTTGGGTACATAACTGATTATCCTTCATGAGACCAAATAATATTGTGTAACTTGGTACGAGCTTCGATTTGATATATTATAATAGTCATTTCGATACCCGAGTCAAAAGTTATCTACATTGAAAGTTGCAATACATATTTATCAAATGTTTTGTTGTTTTTGAAAATGTGAACAACATTCCCTTTCTTTTTCTCTTCTCTTATTTTTTTTGAAAAATAAATACAAATTGAATACATATATTAAGAACACTTGGTCGGAACCAATATCTAATTTATAGCTCTATTGAATGAAACCGGAAGTAAAATGAAAATGGTGGGTGTAAAACATTAAACCCTCAGAGAGTGATGTAAATGATGAAATTTGGGTACATAATTGATTTTCCTTCATGAGACCGAATAATATTGTGTAACTTGGTACGAGCTTCGATTTGATATATTATAATAGTCATTTCGATACCCGAGTCAAAAGTTATCTACATTGAAAGTTGCAATACATATTTATCAAATGTTTTGTTGTTTTTGAAAATGTGAACAACATCCCCTTTCTTTTTCTCTTCTCTTATTTTTTTTGAAGAATACATACTGATTGAATACATATATTAAGAACCCTAGGACGGAACCAATATCTAATTTATAGCTCTATTGAATGAAACCGGAAGTAAAATGAAAATGGTGCGTCTAAAACATTAAACCCTCAGAGAGTGATGTAAATGATGAAATATGGGTACATAACTGATTTTCCTTCATGAGACCCAATAATATTGTGTAACTTGGTACGAGCTTCGATTTGATATATTATAATAGTCATTTCGATACCCGAGTCAAAAGTTATCTACATTGAAAGTTGCAACACATATTTATCAAATGTTTTGTTGTTTTTGAAAATGTGAACAACATCCCCTTTCTTTTACTCTTCCTTATTTTTTTTTTGAAAAATAAATACTGATTGAATACATATATTAAGAACCCTAGGACGGAACCAATATCTAATTTATAGCTCTATTGAATGAAAGCCGGAAGTAAAATGAAAATGGTGCGTCTAAAACATTAAACCCTCGGAGAGTGATGTAAATGATGAAATTTGGGTACATAACTGATTATCCTTCATGAGACCAAATAATATTGTGTAACTTGGTACGAGCTTCGATTTGATATATTATAATAGTCATTTCGATACCCGAGTCAAAAGTTATCTACATTGAAAGTTGCAATACATATTTATCAAATGTTTTGTTGTTTTTGAAAATGTGAACAACATCCCCTTTCTTTTTCTCTTCTCTTATTTTTTTTGAAAAATAAATACTATTTGAATACATATATTAAGAACCCTTGGTCGGAACCAATATCTAATTTATAGCTCTATTGAATGAAACCGGAAGTAAAATGAAAATGGTGCGTCTAAAACATTAAACCCTCGGAGAGTGATGTAAATGATGAAATTTGGGTACATAACTGATTTTCCTTCATGAGACCAAATAATATTGTGTAACTTGGTACGAGCTTCGATTTGATATATTATAATAGTCATTTCGATACCCGAGTCAAAAGTTATCTACATTGAAAGTTGCAATACATATTTATCAAATGTTTTGTTGTTTTTGAAAATGTGAACAACATCCCCTTTCTTTTTCTTTCTCTTTTTTTTTGAAAAATAAATACTGATTGAATACATATATTAAGAACCCTAGGACGGAACCAATATATTGTTTATAGCTCTATTGAATGAAACCGGAAGTAAAATGAAAATGGTGCGTCTAAAACATTAAACCCTCGGAGAGTGATGTAAATGATGAAATTTGGGTACATAACTGATTTTCCTTCATGAGACCAAATAATATTGTGTAACTTGGTACGAGCTTCGATTTGATATATTATAATAGTCATTTCGATACCCGAGTCAAAAGTTATCTACATTGAAAGTTGCAATACATATTTATCAAATGTTTTGTTGTTTTTGAAAATGTGAACAACATCCCCTTTCTTTTTCTCTTCTCTTATTTTTTTTTTGAAAAATAAATACTGATTGAATACATATATTAAGAACCCTAGGACGGAACCAATATCTAATTTATAGCTCTATTGAATGAAACCGGAAGTAAAATGAAAATGGTGCGTCTAAAACATTAAACCCTCGGAGAGTGATGTAAATCACGGAATTTGGGTACATAAATGATTTTCCTTAATGATACCAAATAATATTGTGTAACTTGGTACGAGCTTCGATTTGATATATTATAATAGTCATTTCGATACCCGAGTCAAAAGTTATCTACATTGAAAGTTGCAATACATATTTATCAAATGTTTTGTTGTTTTTGAAAATGTGAACAACATCCCCTTTCTTTTTCTCTTCTCTTATTTTTTTTTGAAAAATAAATACTGATTGAATACATATATTAAGAACCCTAGGACGGAACCAATATCTAATTTATAGCTCTATTGAATGAAACCGGAAGTAAAATGAAAATGGTGCGTCTAAAACATTAAACCCTCGGAGAGTGATGTAAATGATGAAATTTGGGTACATAACTGATTTTCCTTCATGAGACCAAATAATATTGTGTAACTTGGTACGAGCTTCGATTTGATATATTATAATAGTCATTTCGATACCCGAGTCAAAAGTTATCTACATTGAAAGTTGCAACACATATTTATCAAATGTTTTGTTGTTTTTGAAAATGTGAACAACATCCCCTTTCTTTTTCTCTTCTCTTATTTTTTTTGAAAAATAAATACTGATTGAATACATATATTAAGAACCCTAGGACGGAACCAATATCTAATTTATAGCTCTATTGAATGAAACCGGAAGTAAAATGAAAATGGTGCGTCTAAAACATTAAACCCTCGGAGAGTGATGTAAATGATGAAATTTGGGTACATAACTGATTTTCCTTCATGAGACCAAATAATATTGTGTAACTTGGTACGAGCTTCGATTTGATATATTATAATAGTCATTTCGATACCCGAGTCAAAAGTTATCTACATTGAAAGTTGCAATACATATTTATCAAATGTTTTGTTGTTTTTGAAAATGTGAACAACATCCCCTTTCTTTTTCTCTTCTCTTATTTTTTTTGAAAAATAAATACTGATTGAATACATATATTAAGAACCCTAGGACGGAACCAATATCTAATTTATAGCTCTATTGAATGGCTTAGGAAGTAAAATGAAAATGGTGCGTCTAAAACATTAAACCCTCGGAGAGTGATGTAAATGATGAAATTTGGGTACATAACTGATTTTCCTTCATGAGACCAAATAATATTGTGTAACTTGGTACGAGCTTCGATTTGATATATTATAATAGTCATTTCGATACCCGAGTCAAAAGTTATCTACATTGAAAGTTGCAACACATATTTATCAAATGTTTTGTTGTTTTTGAAAATGTGAACAACATCCCCTTTCTTTTTCTCTTCTCTTATTTTTTTTTTGAAAAATAAATACTGATTGAATACATATATTAAGAACCCTAGGACGGAACCAATATCTAATTTATAGCTCTATTGAATGAAACCGGAAGTAAAATGAAAATGGTGCGTCTAAAACATTAAACCCTCGGAGAGTGATGTAAATGATGAAATTTGGGTACATAACTGATTTTCCTTCATGAGACCAAATAATATTGTGTAACTTGGTACGAGCTTCGATTTGATATATTATAATAGTCATTTCGATACCCGAGTCAAAAGTTATCTACATTGAAAGTTGCAACACATATTTATCAAATGTTTTGTTGTTTTTGAAAATGTGAACAACATCCCCTTTCTTTTTCTCTTCTCTTTTTTTTTGGAAAATTAAAACTGATTGAATACATATATTAAGAACCCTAGGACGGAACCAATATCTAATTTATAGCTCTATTGAATGAAACCGGAAGTAAAATGAAAATGGTGCGTCAAAAACATTAAACCCTCGGAGAGTGATGTAAATGATGGAATTTGGGTACATAAATGATTTTCCTTAATGATACCAAATAATATTGTGTAACTTGGTACGAGCTTCGATTTGATATATTATAATAGTCATTTCGATACCCGAGTCAAAAGTTATCTACATTGAAAGTTGCAACACATATTTATCAAATGTTTTGTTGTTTTTGAAAATGTGAACAACATCCCCTTTCTTTTTCTTTCTCTTTTTTTTTTGAAAAATAAATACTGATTGAATACATATATTAAGAACCCTAGGACGGAACCAATATCTAATTTATAGCTCTATTGAATGAAACCGGAAGTAAAATGAAAATGGTGCGTCTAAAACATTAAACCCTCGGAGAGTGATGTAAATGATGAAATTTGGGTACATAACTGATTTTCCTTCATGAGACCAAATAATATTGTGTAACTTGGTACGAGCTTCGATTTGATATATTATAATAGTCATTTCGATACCCGAGTCAAAAGTTATCTACATTGAAAGTTGCAATACATATTTATCAAATGTTTTGTTGTTTTTGAAAATGTGAACAACATCCCCTTTCTTTTTCTCTTCTCTTATTTTTTTTGAAAAATAAATACTGATTGAATACATATATTAAGAACCCTAGGACGGAACCAATATCTAATTTATAGCTCTATTGAATGAAACCGGAAGTAAAATGAAAATGGTGCGTCTAAAACATTAAACCCTCGGAGAGTGATGTAAATGATGAAATTTGGGTACATAACTGATTTTCCTTCATGAGACCAAATAATATTGTGTAACTTGGTACGAGCTTCGATTTGATATATTATAATAGTCATTTCGATACCCGAGTCAAAAGTTATCTACATTGAAAGTTGCAATACATATTTATCAAATGTTTTGTTGTTTTTGAAAATGTGAACAACATCCCCTTTCTTTTTCTCTTCTCTTATTTTTTTTGAAAAATAAATACTGATTGAATACATATATTAAGAACCCTAGGACGGAACCAATATCTAATTTATAGCTCTATTGAATGAAACCGGAAGTAAAATGAAAATGGTGCGTCTAAAACATTAAACCCTCGGAGAGTGATGTAAATGATGAAATTTGGGTACATAACTGATTTTCCTTCATGAGACCAAATAATATTGTGTAACTTGGTACGAGCTTCGATTTGATATATTATAATAGTCATTTCGATACCCGAGTCAAAAGTTATCTACATTGAAAGTTGCAATACATATTTATCAAATGTTTTGTTGTTTTTGAAAATGTGAACAACATCCCCTTTCTTTTTCTCTTCTCTTATTTTTTTTGAAAAATAAATACTGATTGAATACATATATTAAGAACCCTAGGACGGAACGAATATCTAACTTATACCTCTATTGAATGAAACCGACAGCAAAATGAAAATGATGCGTCTAAAACATTAAACCCTCGGAGAGTGATGTAAATGATGAAATTTGGGTACATAACTGATTTTCCTTCATGAGACCAAATAATATTGTGTAACTTGGTACGAGCTTCGATTTGATATATTATAATAGTCATTTCGATACCCGAGTCAAAAGTTATCTACATTGAAAGTTGCAATACATATTTATCAAATGTTTTGTTGTTTTTGAAAATGTGAACAACATCCCCTTTCTTTTTCTCTTCTCTTATTTTTTTTGAAAAATAAATACTGATTGAATACATATATTAAGAACCCTAGGACAGAAATAATATCTAATTTATAGCTCTATTGAATGAAACCGGAAGTAAAATTAAAATGGTGCGTCTAAAACATTAAATCCTCGGAGAGTGATGTAAATGATGAAATTTGGGTACATAACTGATTTTCCTTCATGAGACCAAATAATATTGTGTAACTTGGTACGAGCTTCGATTTGATATATTATAATAGTCATTTCGATACCCGAGTCAAAAGTTATCTACATTAAAAGTTGCAATACATATTTATCAAATGTTTTGTTGTTTTTGAAAATGTGAACAACATCCCCTTTCTTTTTCTCTTCTCTTATTTTTTTTGAAAAATAAATACTGATTGAATACATATATTAAGAACCCTAGGACGGAATCAATATCTAATTTATAGCTCTATTGAATGAAACCGGAAGTAAAATGAAAATGGTGCGTCAAAAACATTAAACCCTCGGAGAGTGATGTAAATGATGGAATTTGGGTACACAAATGATTTTCCTTCATGAGACCAAATAATATTGTGTAACTTGGTACGAGCTTCGATTTGATATATTATAATAGTCATTTCGATACCCGAGTCAAAAGTTATCTACATTGAAAGTTGCAATACATATTTATCAAATGTTTTGTTGTTTTTGAAAATGTGAACAACATCCCCTTTCTTTTTCTCTTCTCTTATTTTTTTTGAAAAATAAATACTGATTGAATACATATATTAAGAACCCTAGGACAGAAATAATATCTAATTTATAGCTCTATTGAATGAAACCGGAAGTAAAATGAAAATGGTGCGTCTAAAACATTAAACCCTCGGAGAGTGATGTAAATGATGAAATTTGGGTACATAACTGATTTTCCTTCATGAGACCAAATAATATTGTGTAACTTGGTACGAGCTTCGATTTGATATATTATAATAGTCATTTCGATACCCGAGTCAAAAGTTATCTACATTGAAAGTTGCAATACATATTTATCAAATGTTTTGTTGTTTTTGAAAATGTGAACAACATCCCCTTTCTTTTTCTCTTCTCTTATTTTTTTTGAAAAATAAATACTGATTGAATACATATATTAAGAACCCTAGGACAGAAACAATATCTAATTTATAGCTCTATTGAATGAAACCGGAAGTAAAATTAAAATGGTGCGTCTAAAACATTAAACCCTCGGAGAGTGATGTAAATGATGAAATTTGGGTACATAACTGATTTTCCTTCATGAGACCAAATAATATTGTGTAACTTGGTACGAGCTTCGATTTGATATATTATAATAGTCATTTCGATACCCGAGTCAAAAGTTATCTACATTGAAAGTTGCAATACATATTTATCAAATGTTTTGTTGTTTTTGAAAATGTGAACAACATCCCCTTTCTTTTTCTCTTCTCTTTTTTTTTGAAAAATAAATACTGATTGAATACATATATTAAGAACCCTAGGACGGAACCAATATCTAATTTATAGCTCTATTGAATGAAACCGGAAGTAAAATGAAAATGGTGCGTCTAAAACATTAAACCCTCGGAGAGTGATGTAAATGATGAAATTTGGGTACATAACTGATTTTCCTTCATGAGACCAAATAATATTGTGTAACTTGGTACGAGCTTCGATTTGATATATTATAATAGTCATTTCGATACCCGAGTCAAAAGTTATCTACATTGAAAGTTGCAACACATATTTATCAAATGTTTTGTTGTTTTTGAAAATGTGAACAACATCCCCTTTCTTTTTCTCTTCTCTTATTTTTTTTGAAAAATAAATACTGATTGAATACATATATTAAGAACCCTAGGACGGAACCAATATCTAATTTATAGCTCTATTGAATGAAACCGGAAGTAAAATGAAAATGGTGCGTCTAAAACATTAAACCCTCGGAGAGTGATGTAAATGATGAAATTTGGGTACATAACTGATTTTCCTTCATGAGACCAAATAATATTGTGTAACTTGGTACGAGCTTCGATTTGATATATTATAATAGTCATTTCGATACCCGAGTCAAAAGTTATCTACATTGAAAGTTGCAATACATATTTATCAAATGTTTTGTTGTTTTTGAAAATGTGAACAACATCCCCTTTCTTTTTCTCTTCTCTTATTTTTTTTGAAAAATAAATACTGATTGAATACATATATTAAGAACCCTTGGTCGGAACCAATATCTAATTTATAGCTCTATTGAATGAAACCGGAAGTAAAATGAAAATGGTGCGTCTAAAACATTAAACCCTCAGAGAGTGATGTAAATGATGAAATTTGGGTACATAACTGATTTTCCTTCATGAGACCCAATAATATTGTGTAACTTGGTACGAGCTTCGATTTGATATATTATAATAGTCATTTCGATACCCGAGTCAAAAGTTATCTACATTGAAAGTTGCAACAAATATTTATCAAATGTTTTGTTGTTTTTGAAAATGTGAACAACATCCCCTTTCTTTTTCTTTCTCTTTTTTTTTTGAAAAATAAATACTGATTGAATACATATATTAAGAACCCTAGGACGGAACCAATATCTAATTTATAGCTCTATTGAATGAAACCGGAAGTAAAATGAAAATGGTGCGTCTAAAACATTAAACCCTCGGAGAGTGATGTAAATGATGAAATTTGGGTACATAACTGATTTTCCTTCATGAGACCAAATAATATTGTGTAACTTGGTACGAGCTTCGATTTGATATATTATAATAGTCATTTCGATACCCGAGTCAAAAGTTATCTACATTGAAAGTTGCAATACATATTTATCAAATGTTTTGTTGTTTTTGAAAATGTGAACAACATCCCCTTTCTTTTTCTTTCTCTTTTTTTTTGAAAAATAAATACTGATTGAATACATATATTAAGAACCCTAGGACGGAACCAATATCTAATGTATAGCTCTATTGAATAAAACCGGAAGTAAGTAAAATGAAAATGGTGCGTCTAAAACATTAAACCCTCGGAGAGTGATGTAAATGATGAAATTTGGGTACATAACTGATTTTCCTTCATGAGACCAAATAATATTGTGTAACTTGGTACGAGCTTCGATTTGATATATTATAATAGTCATTTCGATACCCGAGTCAAAAGTTATCTACATTGAAAGTTGCAACACATATTTATCAAATGTTTTGTTGTTTTTGAAAATGTGAACAACATCCCCTTTCTTTTTCTTTCTCTTTTTTTTTTTGAAAAATAAATACTGATTGAATACATATATTAAGAACCCTAGGACGGAACCAATATCTAATTTATAGCTCTATTGAATGAAACCGGAAGTAAAATGAAAATGGTGTGTCTAAAACATTAAACCCTCGGAGAGTGATGTAAATGATGAAATTTGGGTACAAAAATGATTCTCCTTAATGATACCAAATAATATTGTGTAACTTGGTACGAGCTTCGATTTGATATATTATAATAGTCATTTCGATACCCGAGTCAAAAGTTATCTACATTGAAAGTTGCAACACATATTTATCAAATGTTTTGTTGTTTTTGAAAATGTGAACAACATCCCCTTTCTTTTTCTCTTCTCTTATTTTTTTTTTGAAAAATAAATACTGATTGAATACATATATTAAGAACCCTAGGACGGAACCAATATCTAATTTATAGCTCTATTGAATGAAACTGGAAGTAAAATGAAAATGGTGCGTCTAAAACATTAAACCCTCGGAGAGTGATGTAAATGATGAAATTTGGGTACATAACTGATTTTCCTTCATGAGACCAAATAATATTGTGTAACTTGGTACGAGCTTCGATTTGATATATTATAATAGTCATTTCGATACCCGAGTCAAAAGTTATCTACATTGAAAGTTGCAATACATATTTATCAAATGTTTTGTTGTTTTTGAAAATGTGAACAACATCCCCTTTCTTTTTCTCTTCTCTTATTTTTTTTTGAAAAATAAATACTGATTGAATACATATATTAAGAACCCTAGGACGGAACCAATATCTAATTTATAGCTCTATTGAATGAAACCGGAAGTAAAATGAAAATGGTGCGTCTAAAACATTAAACCCTCGGAGAGTGATGTAAATGATGAAATTTGGGTACATAACTGATTTTCCTTCATGAGACCAAATAATATTGTGTAACTTGGTACGAGCTTCGATTTGATATATTATAATAGTCATTTCGATACCCGAGTCAAAAGTTATCTACATTGAAAGTTGCAATACATATTTATCAAATGTTTTGTTGTTTTTGAAAATGTGAACAACATCCCCTTTCTTTTTCTCTTCTCTTATTTTTTTTTGAAAAATAAATACTGATTGAATACATATATTAAGAACCCTTGGAGAGAACCAATATCTAATTTATAGCTCTATTGAATGGCTTAGGAAGTAAAATGAAAATGGTGCGTCTAAAACATTAAACCCTCGAAGAGTGATGTAAATGATGAAATTTGGGTACATAACTGATTTTCCTTCATGAGACCAAATAATATTGTGTAACTTGGTACGAGCTTCGATTTGATATATTATAATAGTCATTTCGATACACGAGTCAAAAGTTATCTACATTGAAAGTTGCAAAACATATTTATCAAATGTTTTGTTGTTTTTGAAAATGTGAACAACATCCCCTTTCTTTTTCTCTTCTCTTATTTTTTTTTGAAAAATAAATACTGATTGAATACATATATTAAGAACCCTAGGACGGAACCAATATCTTGTTTATAGCTCTATTGAATGAAACCGGAAGTAAAATGAAAATGGTGCGTCTAAAACATTAAACCCTCGAAGAGTGATGTAAATGATGAAATTTTTGTACATAACTGATTTTCCTTCATGAGACCAAATAATATTGTGTAACTTGGTACGAGCTTCGATTTGATATATTATAATAGTCATTTCGATACCCGAGTCAAAAGTTATCTACATTGAAAGTTGCAACACATATTTATCAAATGTTTTGTTGTTTTTGAAAATGTGAACAACATCCCCTTTCTTTTTCTCTTCTCTTATTTTTTTTTGAAAAATAAATACTGATTGAATACATATATTAAGAACCCTAGGACGGAACCAATATCTAATTTATAGCTCTATTGAATGAAACCGGAAGTAAAATGAAAATGGTGCGTCTAAAACATTAAACCCTCGGAGAGTGATGTAAATGATGAAATTTGGGTACATAACTGATTTTCCTTCATGAGACCAAATAATATTGTGTAACTTGGTACGAGCTTCGATTTGATATATTATAATAGTCATTTCGATACCCGAGTCAAAAGTTATCTACATTGAAAGTTGCAATACATATTTATCAAATGTTTTGTTGTTTTTGAAAATGTGAACAACATCCCCTTTCTTTTTCTCTTCTATTATTTTATTTTTGAAAAATAAATACTGATTGAATACATATATTAAGAACCCAAGGACAGAAACAATATCTAATTTATAGCTCTATTGAATGAAACCGGAAGTAAAATTAAAATGGTGCGTCTAAAACATTAAACCCTCGGAGAGTGATGTAAATGATGAAATTTGGGTACATAACTGATTTTCCTTCATGAGATCAAATAATATTGTGTAACTTGGTACAAGCTTCGATTTGATATATTATAATAGTCATTTCGATACCCAAGACAAAAGTTATCTACATTGAAAGTTGCAATACATATTTATCAAATGTTTTGTTGTTTTTGAAAATGTGAACAACATCCCCTTTCTTTTTCTCTTCTCTTATTTTTTTTTTGAAAAATAAATACTGATTGAATACATATATTAAGAACCCTAGGACGGAACCAATATCTAACTTATAGCTCTATTGAATGAAACCGGAAGCAAAATGAAAATGGTGCGTCTAAAACATTAAATCCTTATAGAGTGATGTGAATGATGAAATTTGGGTACATAACTGATTTTCCTTCATGAGACCAAATAATATTGTGTAACTTGGTACGAGCTTCGATTTGATATATTATAATAGTCATTTCGATACACGAGTCAAAAGTTATCTACATTGAAAGTTGCAAAACATATTTATCAAATGTTTTGTTGTTTTTGAAAATGTGAACAACATCCCCTTTCTTTTTCTTTCTCTTTTTTTTTGAAAAATAAATACTGATTGAATACATATATTAAGAACCCTAGGACGGAACCAATATCTTGTTTATAGCTCTATTGAATGAAACCGGAAGTAAAATGAAAATGGTGCGTCTAAAACATTAAACCCTCGAAGAGTGATGTAAATGATGAAATTTTTGTACATAACTGATTTTCCTTCATGAGACCAAATAATATTGTGTAACTTGGTACGAGCTTCGATTTGATATATTATAATAGTCATTTCGATACCCGAGTCAAAAGTTATCTACATTGAAAGTTGCAATACATATTTATCAAATGTTTTGTTGTTTTTGAAAATGTGAACAACATCCCCTTTCTTTTTCTCTTCTCTTATTTTTTTTGAAAAATAAATATTGTTTGAATACATATATTAAGAACCCTAGGACAGAACCAATATCTAATTTATAGCTCTATTGAATGAAGCGGGAAGTAAAATGAAAATGGTGCGTCTAAAACATTAAACCCTCGGAGAGTGATGTAAATGATGAAATTTGGGTACATAACTGATTTTCCTTCATGAGACCAAATAATATTGTGTAACTTGGTACGAGCTTCGATTTGATATATTATAATAGTCATTTCGATACCCGAGTCAAAAGTTATCTACATTGAAAGTTGCAATACATATTTATCAAATGTTTTGTTGTTTTTGAAAATGTGAACAACATCCCCTTTCTTTTTCTCTTCTCTTATTTTTTTTGAAAAATAAATACTGATTGAATACATATATTAAGAACCCTAGGACGGAATCAATATCTAATTTATAGCACTATTGAATGAAACCGGAAGTAAATTGAAAATGGTGCGTCTAAAACATTAAACCCTCGGAGAGTGATGTAAATGATGAAATTTTTGTACATAACTGATTTTCCTTCATGAGACCAAATAATATTGTGTAACTTGGTACGAGCTTCGATTTGATATATTATAATAGTCATTTCGATACCCGAGTCAAAAGTTATCTACATTGAAAGTTGCAATACATATTTATCAAATGTTTTGTTGTTTTTGAAAATGTGAACAACATCCCCTTTCTTTTTCTCTTCTCTTATTTTTTTTGAAAAATAAATACTGATTGAATACATATATTAAGAACCCTAGGACGGAACCAATATCTAATTTATAGCTCTATTGAATGAAACCGGAAGTAAAATGAAAATGGTGCGTCTAAAACATTAAACCCTCGGAGAGTGATGTAAATGATGAAATTTGGGTACATAACTGATTTTCCTTCATGAGACCAAATAATATTGTGTAACTTGGTACGAGCTTCGATTTGATATATTATAATAGTCATTTCGATACCCGAGTCAAAAGTTATCTACATTGAAAGTTGCAATACATATTTATCAAATGTTTTGTTGTTTTTGAAAATGTGAACAACATCCCCTTTCTTTTTCTCTTCTCTTATTTTTTTTTTGAAAAATAAATACTGATTGAATACATATATTAAGAACCCTAGGACGGAACCAATATCTAATTTATAGCTCTATTGAATGAAACCGGAAGTAAAATGAAAATGGTGCGTCTAAAACATTAAACCCTCGGAGAGTGATGTAAATGATGAAATTTGGGTACATAACTGATTTTCCTTCATGAGACCAAATAATATTGTGTAACTTGGTACGAGCTTCGATTTGATATATTATAATAGTCATTTCGATACCCGAGTCAAAAGTTATCTACATTGAAAGTTGCAATACATATTTATCAAATGTTTTGTTGTTTTTGAAAATGTGAACAACATCCCCTTTCTTTTTCTCTTCTCTTATTTTTTTTTTGAAAAATAAATACTGATTGAATACATATATTAAGAACCCTAGGACGGAATCAATATCTAATTTATAGCTCTATTGAATGAAACCGGAAGTAAAATGAAAATGGTGCGTCTAAAACATTAAATCTTCAGAGAGTGATGTGAATTATGAAATTTGGGTACGTAACTGATTTTTGTTCATGAGATCAAATCATATTGTGTTACTTGGTACGAGCTTCGATTTGATATATTATAATAGTCATTTCGATACCCGAGTCAAAAGTTATCTACATTGAAAGTTGCAACACATATTTTTCAAAGGTTTTGTTGTTTTTGAAACTGTGAACAACATCCCCTTTCTTTTTTTCTTCTCTTATTTTTTTTTTTGAAAAATAAATACTGATAGAATACATATAATAAGAACCCTAGCACGGAACCAATATCTTATTTATAGCTCTATTGAATGAAACCCGAAGTAAAATGAAAATGGTGCGTCTAAAACATTAAACCCTCGGAGAGTGATGTAAATGATGAAATTTGGGTACATAACTGATTTTCCTTCATGAGACCAAATAATATTGTGTAACTTGGTACGAGCTTCGATTTGATATATTATAATAGTCATTTCGATACCCGAGTCAAAAGTTATCTACATTGAAAGTTGCAATACATATTTATCAAATGTTTTGTTGTTTTTGAAAATGTGAACAACATCCCCTTTCTTTTTCTCTTCTCTTATTTTTTTTGAAAAATAAATACTGATTGAATACATATATTAAGAACCCTAGGACGGAACCAATATCTAATTTATAGCTCTATTGAATGAAACCGGAAGTAAAATGAAAATGGTGCGTCTAAAACATTAAACCCTCGGAGAGTGATGTAAATGATGAAATTTGGGTACATAACTGATTTTCCTTCATGAGACCAAATAATATTGTGTAACTTGGTACGAGCTTCGATTTGATATATTATAATAGTCATTTCGATACCCGAGTCAAAAGTTATCTACATTGAAAGTTGCAATACATATTTATCAAATGTTTTGTTGTTTTTGAAAATGTGAACAACATCCCCTTTCTTTTTCTCTTCTCTTATTTTTTTTGAAAAATAAATACTGATTGAATACATATATTAAGAACCCTTGGTCGGAACCAATATCTAATTTATAGCTCTATTGAATGAAACCGGAAGTAAAATGAAAATGGTGCGTCAAAAACATTAAACCCTCGGAGAGTGATGTAAATGATGGAATTTGGGTACATAAATGATTTTCCTTAATGATACCAAATAATATTGTGTAACTTGGTACGAGCTTCGATTTGATATATTATAATAGTCATTTCGATACCCGAGTCAAAAGTTATCTACATTGAAAGTTGCAACACATATTTATCAAATGTTTTGTTGTTTTTGAAAATGTGAACAACATCCCCTTTCTTTTTCTCTTCTCTTATATTTTTTTGAAAAATAAATACTGATTGAATACATATATTAAGAACCCTAGGACGGAACCAATATCTAATTTATAGCTCTATTGAATGAAACCGGAAGTAAAATGAAAATGGTGCGTCTAAAACATTAAACCCTCGGAGAGTGATGTAAATGATGAAATTTGGGTACATAACTGATTTTCCTTCATGAGACCAAATAATATTGTGTAACTTGGTACGAGCTTCGATTTGATATATTATAATAGTCATTTCGATACCCGAGTCAAAAGTTATCTACATTGAAAGTTGCAATACATATTTATCAAATGTTTTGTTGTTTTTGAAAATGTGAACAACATCCCCTTTCTTTTTCTCTTCTCTTATTTTTTTTGAAAAATAAATACTGATTGAATACATATATTAAGAACCCTATGTCGAAACCAATATCTTATTTATAGCTCTATTGAATGAAACCTGAAGTAAAATGAAAATGGTGCGTCTAAAACATTAAAACCTCGGAGAGTGATGTAAATGATGGAATTTGTGTACATAACTGATTTTCCTTCACAAGACCAAATAATATTGTGTAACTTGGTACGAGCTTCGATTTGATATATTATAATAGTCATTTCGATACCCGAGTCAAAAGTTATCTACATTGAAAGTTGCAATACATATTTATCAAATGTTTTGTTGTTTTTGAAAATGTGAACAACATCCCCTTTCTTTTTCTCTTCTCTTATTTTTTTTGAAAAATAAATGATGATTGAGTACATATATTAAGAACCCTAGGACGGAACCAATATCTAATTTATAGCTCTATTGAATGAAACCAGAAGTAAATTGAAAATGGTGCGTCTAAAACATTAAACCCTCGGAGAGTGATGTAAATGATGAAATTTGGGTACATAACTGATTTTCCTTCATGAGACCAAATAATATTGTGTAACTTGGTACGAGCTTCGATTTGATATATTATAATAGTCATTTCGATACCCGAGTCAAAAGTTATCTACATTGAAAGTTGCAACAAATATTTATCAAATGTTTTGTTGTTTTTGAAAATGTGAACAACATCCCCTTTCTTTTTCTTTCTCTTTTTTTTTTGAAAAATAAATACTGATTGAATACATATATTAATAACCCTAGGACGGAACCAATATATTGTTTATAGCTCTATTGAATGAAACCGGAAGTAAAATGAAAATGATGCGTCTAAAACGTTAAACCCTCAGAGAGTGATGTAAATGATGAAATTTTTGTACATAACTGATTTTCCTTCATGAGACCAAATAATATAGTGTAACTTGGTACGAGCTTCGATTTGATATATTATAATAGTCTTTTCGATACCCGAGTCAAAAGTTATCTACATTGAAAGTTGCAACACATATTTATCAAATGTTTTGTTGTTTTTGAAAATGTGAACAACATCCCCTTTCTTTTTCTCTTCTCTTATTTTTTTTTGAAAAATAAATACAGATTGAATACATATATTAAGAACCCTAGGACGGAACCAATATCTAATTTATAGCTCTATTGAATGAAACCGAAAGTAAAATGAAAATGGTGCGTCTAAAACATTAAACCCTCGGAGAGTGATGTAAATGATGGAATTTGGGTACATAAATGATTTTCCTTCATGAGACCAAATCATATTGTGTAACTTGGTACGAGCTTCGATTTGATATATTATAATAGTCATTTCGATACCCGAGTCAAAAGTTATCTACATTGAAAGTTGCAATACATATTTATCAAATGTTTTGTTGTTTTTGAAAATGTGAACAACATCCCCTTTCTTTTTCTCTTCTCTTATTTTTTTTTGAAAAATAAATACTGATTGAATACATATATTAAGAACCCTAGGACAGAACCAATATCTAATTTATAGCTCTATTGAATGAAACCGGAAGTAAAATGAAAATGGTGCGTCTAAAACATTAAACCCTCGGAGAGTGATGTAAATGATGAAATTTGGGTACATAACTGATTTTCCTTCATGAGACCAAATAATATTGTGTAACTTGGTACGAGCTTCGATTTGATATATTATAATAGTCATTTCGATACCCGAGTCAAAAGTTATCTACATTGAAAGTTGCAATACATATTTATCAAATGTTTTGTTGTTTTTGAAAATGTGAACAACATCCCCTTTCTTTTTCTCTTCTCTTATTTTTTTTGAAAAATAAATACTGATTGAATACATATATTAAGAACCCTAGGACGGAACCAATATCTAATTTATGGCTCTATTGAATGAAACCGGAAGTAAAATGAAAATGGTGCGTCTAAAACATTAAACCCTCGGAGAGTGATGTAAATGATGAAATTTGGGTACATAACTGATTATCCTTCATGAGACCAAATAATATTGTGTAACTTGGTACGAGCTTCGATTTGATATATTATAATAGTCATTTCGATACCCGAGTCAAAAGTTATCTACATTGAAAGTTGCAATACATATTTATCAAATGTTTTGTTGTTTTTGAAAATGTGAACAACATCCCCTTTCTTTTTATCTTCTCTTATTTTTTTTTGAAAAATAAATACTGTTTGAATACATATATTAAGAACCCTAGGACAGAACCAATATCTAATTTATAGCTCTATTGAATGAAACCGGAAGTAAAATGAAAATGGTGCGTCTAAAACATTAAACCCTCAGAGAGTGATGTAAATGATGAAATTTGGGTACATAATTGATTTTCCTTCATGAGACCGAATAATATTGTGTAACTTGGTACGAGCTTCGATTTGATATATTATAATAGTCATTTCGATACCCGAGTCAAAAGTTATCTACATTGAAAGTTGCAACACATATTTATCAAATGTTTTGTTGTTTTTGAAAATGTGAACAACATCCCCTTTCTTTTTCTCTTCTCTTATTTTTTTTTTTGAAAAATAAATACTGATTGAATACATATATTAAGAACCCTAGGACGGAACCAATATCTAATTTATAGCTCTATTGAATGAAACCGGAAGTAAAATGAAAATGGTGCGTCAAAAACATTAAACCCTCGGAGAGTGATGTAAATGATGGAATTTGGGTACATAAATGATTTTCCTTAATGATACCAAATAATATTGTGTAACTTGGTACGAGCTTCGATTTGATATATTATAATAGTCATTTCGATACCCGAGTCAAAAGTTATCTACATTGAAAGTTGCAACACATATTTATCAAATGTTTTGTTGTTTTTGAAAATGTGAACAACATCCCCTTTCTTTTTCTCTTCTCTTATTTTTTTTTTGAAAAATAAATACTGATTGAATACATATATTAAGAACCCTAGGACGGAACCAATATCTAATTTATAGCTCTATTGAATGAAACCGGAAGTAAAATGAAAATGGTGCGTCTAAAACATTAAACCCTCGGAGAGTGACGTAAATGATGAAATTTGGGTACATAACTGATTTTCTTCATGAGATCAAATCATATTGTGTAACTTGGTACGAGCTTCGATTTGATATATTATAATAGTCATTTCGATACCCGAGTCAAAAGTTATCTACATTGAAAGTTGCAATACATATATCAAATGTTTTGTTGTTTTTGAAAATGTGAACAACATCCCCTTTCTTTTTCTCTTCTCTTATTTTTTTTTGAAAAATAAATACTGATTGAATACATATATTAAGAACCCTAGGACAGAAACAATATCTAATTTATAGCTCTATTGAATGAAACCGGAAGTAAAATTAAAATGGTGCGTCTAAAACATTAAACCCTCGGAGAGTGATGTAAATGATGAAATTTGGGTACATAACTGATTTTCCTTCATGAGACCAAATAATATTGTGTAACTTGGTACGAGCTTCGATTTGATATATTATAATAGTCATTTCGATACCCGAGTCAAAAGTTATCTACATTGAAAGTTGCAATACATATTTATCAAATGTTTTGTTGTTTTTGAAAATGTGAACAACATCCCCTTTCTTTTTCTCTTCTCTTATTTTTTTTGAAAAATAAATACTGATTGAATACATATATTAAGAACCCTTGGTCGGAACCAATATCTAATTTATAGCTCTATTGAATGAAACCGGAAGTAAAATGAAAATGGTGCGTCAAAAACATTAAACCCTCGGAGTGTGTTGTAAATGATGGAATTTGGGTACATAAATGATTTTCCTTCATGATACCGAATCATATTGTGTAACTTGGTACGAGCTTCGATTTGATATATTATAATAGTCATTTCGATACCCGAGTCAAAAGTTATCTACATTGAAAGTTGCAACACATATTTATCAAATGTTTTGTTGTTTTTGAAAATGTGAACAACATCCCCTTTCTTTTTCTCTTCTCTTTTTTTTTGAAAAATAAATACTGATTGAATACATATATTAAGAACCCTAGGACGGAACCAATATCTAATTTATAGCTCTATTGAATGAAACCGGAAGTAAAATGAAAATGGTGCGTCTAAAACATTAAACCCTCGGAGAGTGATGTAAATGATGAAATTTGGGTACATAACTGATTTTCCTTCATGAGACCAAATAATATTGTGTAACTTGGTACGAGCTTCGATTTGATATATTATAATAGTCATTTCGATACCCGAGTCAAAAGTTATCTACATTGAAAGTTGCAATACATATTTATCAAATGTTTTGTTGTTTTTGAAAATGTGAACGGCATCCCCTTTCTTTTTCTCTTCTATTATTTTTTTTTTGAAAAATAAATACTGATTGAATACATATATTAAGAACCCTAGGACGGAACCAATATCTAATTTATAGCTCTATTGAATGAAACCGGAAGTAAAATGAAAATGGTGCGTCAAAAACATTAAATCCTCGGAGAGTGATGTAAATGATGGAATTTGGGTACATACATGATTCTCCTTCATGAGACCAAATCATATTGTGTAACTTGGTTCGAGCTTCGATTTGATATATTATAATAGTCATTTCGATACCCGTGTCAAAAGTTATCTACATTGAAAGTTGCAATATATATTTATCAAATGTTTTGTTGTTTTTGAAAATGTGAACAACATCCCCTTTCTTTTTCTCTTCTCTTATTTTTTTTTTGAAAAATAAATACTGATTGAATACATATATTAAGAACCCAAGGACAGAAACAATATCTAATTTATAGCTCTATTGAATGAAACCGGAAGTAAAATTAAAATGGTGCGTCTAAAACATTAAACCCTCGGAGAGTGATGTAAATGATGGAATTTGGGTACACAAATGATTTTCCTTAATGAGACCAAATCATATTGTCTAACTTGGTACGAGCTTCGATTTGATATATTATAATAGTCATTTCGATACCCGAGTCAAAAGTTATCTACATTGAAAGTTGCAATACATATTTATCAAATGTTTTGTTGTTTTTGAAAATGTGAACAACATCCCCTTTCTTTTTCTCTTCTCTTATTTTTTTTTTTGAAAAATAAATACTGATTGAATACATATATTAAGAACCCTAGGACGGAACCAATATCTAATTTATAGCTCTATTGAATGAAACCGGAAGTAAAATGAAAATGGTGCGTCAAAAACATTAAACCCTCGGAGAGTGATGTAAATGATGGAATTTGGGTACATAACTGATTTTCTTCATGAGATCAAATCATATTGTGTAACTTGGTACGAGCTTCGATTTGATATATTATAATAGTCATTTCGATACCCGAGTCAAAAGTTATCTACATTGAAAGTTGCAATACATATTTATCAAATGTTTTGTTGTTTTTGAAAATGTGAACGACATCCCCTTTCTTTTTCTCTTGTCTTATTTTTTTTTTGAAAAATAAATACTGATTGAATACATATATTAAGAACCCTAGGACGGAACCAATATCTAATTTATAGCCCTATTGAATGAAACCGGAAGTAAAATGAAAATGGTGCGTCTAATACATTAAACCCTCGGAGAGTGACGTAAATGATGAAATTTGGGTACATAACTGATTTTCCTTCATGAGATCAAATCATATTGTGTAACTTGGTACGAGCTTCGATTTGATATATTATAATAGTCATTTCGATACCCGAGTCAAAAGTTATCTACATTGAAAGTTGCAATACATATTTATCAAATGTTTTGTTGTTTTTGAAAATGTGAACAACATCCCCTTTCTTTTTCTCTTCTCTTATTTTTTTTTGAAAAATAAATACTGATTGAATACATATATTAAGAACCCTAGGACAGAACCAATATCTAATTTATAGCTCTATTGAATGAAACCGGAAGTAAAATGAAAATGGTGCGTCTAAAACATTAAACCCTCGGAGAGTGATGTAAATGATGAAATTTGGGTACATAACTGATTTTCCTTCATGAGACCAAATAATATTGTGTAACTTGGTACGAGCTTCGATTTGATATATTATAATAGTCATTTCGATACCCGAGTCAAAAGTTATCTACATTGAAAGTTGCAATACATATTTATCAAATGTTTTGTTGTTTTTGAAAATGTGAACAACATCCCCTTTCTTTTTCTCTTCTCTTATTTTTTTTGAAAAATAAATACTGATTGAATACATATATTAAGAACCCTTGGTCGGAACCAATATCTAATTTATAGCTCTATTGAATGGCTTAGGAAGTAAAATGAAAATGGTGCGTCAAAAACATTAAACCCTCGGAAAGTGATCTAAATGATAGAATTTGGGTACAAAAATGATTCTCCTTAATGATACCAAATCATATTGTGTAACTTGATATGAGCTTCGATTTGATATATTATAATAGTCATTTCGATACCCGAGTCAAAAGTTATCTACATTGAAAGTTGCAACACATATTTATCAAATGTTTTGTTGTTTTTGAAAATGTGAACAACATCCCCTTTCTTTTTCTCTTCTATTATTTTTTTTTTGAAAAATAAATACTGATTGAATACATATATTAAGAACCCTAGGACGGAATCAATATCTAATTTATAGCTCTATTGAATGAAACCGGAAGTAAAATGAAAATGGTGCGTCTAATACATTAAACCCTCGGAGAGTGACGTAAATGATGAAATTTGGGTACATAACTGATTTTCTTCATGAGATCAAATCATATTGTGTAACTTGGTACGAGCTTCGATTTGATATATTATAATAGTCATTTCGATACCCGAGTCAAAAGTTATCTACATTGAAAGTTGCAATACATATTTATCAAATGTTTTGTTGTTTTTGAAAATGTGAACAACATCCCCTTTCTTTTTCTCTTCTCTTATTTTTTTTTTGAAAAATAAATACTGATTGAATACATATATTAAGAACCCTAGGACAGAACCAATATCTAATTTATAGCTCTATTGAATGGAAACTTAGGAAGTAAAATGAAAATGGTGCGTCTAAAACATTAAACCCTCGGAGAGTGATGTAAATGATGAAATTTGGGTACATAACTGATTTTCCTTCATGAGACCAAATAATATTGTGTAACTTGGTACGAGCTTCGATTTGATATATTATAATAGTCATTTCGATACCCGAGTCAAAAGTTATCTACATTGAAAGTTGCAATACATATTTATCAAATGTTTTGTTGTTTTTGAAAATGTGAACAACATCCCCTTTCTTTTTCTCTTCTCTTATTTTTTTTTGAAAAATAAATACTGATTGAATACATATATTAAGAACCCTTGGTCGGAACCAATATCTAATTTATAGCTCTATTGAATGAAACCGGAAGTAAAATGAAAATGGTGCGTCTAAAACATTAAACCCTCGGAGAGTGATGTAAATGATGAAATTTGGGTACATAAATGATTCTCCTTAATGATACCAAATCATATTGTGTAACTTGGTATGAGCTTCGATTTGATATATTATAATAGTCATTTCGATACCCGAGTCAAAAGTTATCTACATTGAAAGTTGCAACACATATTTATCAAATGTTTTGTTGTTTTTGAAAATGTGAACAACATCCCCTTTCTTTTTCTCTTCTATTATTTTTTTTTAAAAATAAATACTGATTGAATACATATATTAAGAACCCTAGGACGGAACCAATATCTAATTTATAGCCCTATTGAATGAAACCGGAAGTAAAATGAAAATGGTGCGTCTAATACATTAAACCCTCGGAGAGTGACGTAAATGATGAAATTTGGGTACATAACTGATTTTCCTTCATGAGATCAAATCATATTGTGTAACTTGGTACGAGCTTCGATTTGATATATTATAATAGTCATTTCGATACCCGAGTCAAAAGTTATCTACATTGAAAGTTGCAATACATATTTATCAAATGTTTTGTTGTTTTTGAAAATGTGAACAACATCCCCTTTCTTTTTCTCTTCTCTTATTTTTTTTTTTGAAAAATAAATACTGATTGAATACATATATTAAGAACCCTAGGACGGAACCAATATCTAATTTATAGCTCTATTGAATGAAACCGGAAGTAAAATGAAAATGGTGCGTCTAAAACATTAAACCCTCGGAGAGTGATGTAAATGATGAAATTTGGGTACATAACTGATTTTCCTTCATGAGACCAAATAATATTGTGTAACTTGGTACGAGCTTCGATTTGATATATTATAATAGTCATTTCGATACCCGAGTCAAAAGTTATCTACATTGAAAGTTGCAATACATATTTATCAAATGTTTTGTTGTTTTTGAAAATGTGAACAACATCCCCTTTCTTTTTCTCTTCTCTTATTTTTTTTGAAAAATAAATACTGATTGAATACATATATTAAGAACCCTTGGTCGGAACCAATATCTAATTTATAGCTCTATTGAATGAAACCGGAAGTAAAATGAAAATGGTGCGTCAAAAACATTAAACCCTCGGAAAGTGATCTAAATGATAGAATTTGGGTACAAAAATGATTCTCCTTAATGATACCAAATCATATTGTGTAACTTGATATGAGCTTCGATTTGATATATTATAATAGTCATTTCGATACCCGAGTCAAAAGTTATCTACATTGAAAGTTGCAACACATATTTATCAAATGTTTTGTTGTTTTTGAAAATGTGAACGACATCCCCTTTCTTTTTCTCTTCTATTATTTTTTTTTGAAAAATAAATACTGATTGAATACATATATTAAGAACCCTAGGACGGAATCAATATCTAATTTATAGCTCTATTGAATGAAACCGGAAGTAAAATGAAAATGGTGCGTCTAATACATTAAACCCTCGGAGAGTGACGTAAATGATGAAATTTGGGTACATAACTGATTTTCTTCATGAGATCAAATCATATTGTGTAACTTGGTACGAGCTTCGATTTGATATATTATAATAGTCATTTCGATACCCGAGTCAAAAGTTATCTACATTGAAAGTTGCAATACATATTTATCAAATGTTTTGTTGTTTTTGAAAATGTGAACAACATCCCCTTTCTTTTTCTCTTCTCTTATTTTTTTTGAAAAATAAATATTGTTTGAATACATATATTAAGAACCCTAGGACAGAACCAATATCTAATTTATAGCTCTATTGAATGAAACCGGAAGTAAAATGAAAATGGTGCGTCTAAAACATTAAACCCTCGGAGAGTGATGTAAATGATGAAATTTGGGTACATAACTGATTTTCCTTCATGAGACCAAATAATATTGTGTAACTTGGTACGAGCTTCGATTTGATATATTATAATAGTCATTTCGATACACGAGTCAAAAGTTATCTACATTGAAAGTTGCAATACATATTTATCAAATGTTTTGTTGTTTTTGAAAATGTGAACAACATCCCCTTTCTTTTTCTCTTCTCTTATTTTTTTTGAAAAATAAATACTGATTGAATACATATATTAAGAACCCTAGGACAGAAACAATATCTAATTTATAGCTCTATTGAATGAAACCGGAAGTAAAATGAAAATGGTGCGTCTAAAACATTAAACCCTCGGAGAGTGATGTAAATGATGAAATTTGGGTACAAAAAATATTCTCCTTAATGATACCAAATAATATTGTGTAACTTGGTACGAGCTTCGATTTGATATATTATAATAGTCATTTCGATACCCGAGTCAAAAGTTATCTACATTGAAAGTTGCAATACATATTTATCAAATGTTTTGTTGTTTTTGAAAATGTGAACAACATCCCCTTTCTTTTTCTCTTCTCTTATTTTTTTTTTGAAAAATAAATACTGATTGAATACATATATTAAGAACCCTTGGAGAGAACCAATATCTAATTTATAGCTCTATTGAATGAAACCGGAAGTAAAATGAAAATGGTGCGTCTAAAACATTAAACCCTCGGAGAGTGATGTAAATGATGGAATTTGGGTAAATAAATGATTCTCCTTAATGATACCAAATCATATTGTGTAACTTGGTATGAGCTTCGATTTGATATATTATAATAGTCATTTCGATACCCGAGTCAAAAGTTATCTACATCGAAAGTTGCAATACATATTTATCAAATGTTTTGTTGTTTTTGAAAATGTGAACGACATCCCCTTTCTTTTTCTCTTCTCTTATTTTTTTTTGAAAAATAAATACTGATTGAATACATATATTAAGAATCCTAGGACGGAACCAATATCTAATTTATAGCTCTATTGAATGAAACCGGAAGTAAAATGAAAATGGTGCGTCAAAAACATTAAACCCTCGGAGAGTGATGTAAATGATGGAATTTGGGTACATAAATGATTTTCCTTCATGAGACCAAATCATATTGTGTAACTTGGTACGAGCTTCGATTTGATATATTATAATAGTCATTTCGATACCCGAGTCAAAAGTTATCTACATTGAAAGTTGCAATACATATATCAAATGTTTTGTTGTTTTTGAAAATGTGAACAACATCCCCTTTCTTTTTCTCTTATCTTATTTTTTTTGAAAAATAAATACTGATTGAATACATATATTAAGAACCCTTGGTCGGAACCAATATCTAATTTATAGCTCTATTGAATGAAACCGGAAGTAAAATGAAAATGGTGCGTCTAAAACATTAAACCCTCGGAGAGTGACGTAAATGATGAAATTTGGGTACATAACTGATTTTCTTCATGAGA
Source organism: Hippophae rhamnoides (assembly GCA_033030585.1). Classification (NCBI taxonomy): domain Eukaryota; kingdom Viridiplantae; phylum Streptophyta; class Magnoliopsida; order Rosales; family Elaeagnaceae; genus Hippophae; species Hippophae rhamnoides. The sequence goes on from JAVHJT010000071.1 coordinate 33,850, forward strand.
TCAAATCATATTGTGTAACTTGGTACGAGCTTCGATTTGATATATTATAATAGTCATTTCGATACCCGAGTCAAAAGTTATCTACATTGAAAGTTGCAATACATATTTATCAAATGTTTTGTTGTTTTTGAAAATGTGAACAACATCCCCTTTCTTTTTCTCTTCTCTTATTTTTTTTTTGAAAAATAAATACTGATTGAATACATATATTAAGAACCCTAGGACAGAACCAATATCTAATTTATAGCTCTATTGAATGAAACCGGAAGTAAAATGAAAATGGTGCGTCTAAAACATTAAACCCTCGGAGAGTGACGTAAATGATGAAATTTGGGTACATAACTGATTTTCTTCATGAGATCAAATCATATTGTGTAACTTGGTACGAGCTTCGATTTGATATATTATAATAGTCATTTCGATACCCGAGTCAAAAGTTATCTACATTGAAAGTTGCAATACATATTTATCAAATGTTTTGTTGTTTTTGAAAATGTGAACAACATCCCCTTTCTTTTTCTTTCTCTTTTTTTTTTTGAAAAATAAATACTGATTGAATACATATATTAATAACCCTAGGACGGAACCAATATATTGTTTATAGCTCTATTGAATGAAACCGGAAGTAAAATGAAAATGGTGCGTCTAAAACATTAAACCCTCGGAGAGTGATGTAAATGATGAAATTTGGGTACAAAAATGATTTTCCTTCATGAGACCAAATCATATTGTGTAACTTGGTACGAGCTTCGATTTGATATATTATAATAGTCATTTCGATACCCGAGTCAAAAGTTATCTACATTGAAAGTTGCAATACATATTTATCAAATGTTTTGTTGTTTTTGAAAATGTGAACAACATCCCCTTTCTTTTTCTCTTCTCTTATTTTTTTTGAAAAATAAATACTGATTGAATACATATATTAAGAACCCTTGGTCGGAACCAATATCTAATTTATAGCTCTATTGAATGAAACCGGAAGTAAAATGAAAATGGTGCGTCAAAAACATTAAACCCTCGGAAAGTGATGTAAATGATAGAATTTGGGTACAAAAATGATTCTCCTTAATGATACCAAATCATATTGTGTAACTTGATACGAGCTTCGATTTGATATATTATAATAGTCATTTCGATACCCGAGTCAAAAGTTATCTACATTGAAAGTTGCAATACATATTTATCAAATGTTTTGTTGTTTTTGAAAATGTGAACAACATCCCCTTTCTTTTTCTCTTCTCTTATTTTTTTTTGAAAAATAAATACTGATTGAATACATATATTAAGAACCCTAGGACAGAACCAATATCTAATTTATAGCTCTATTGAATGAAACCAGAAATAAAATGAAAATGGTGCGTCTAAAACATTAAACCCTCGGAGAGTGATGTAAATGATGGAATTTGGGTACATAAATGATTTTCCTTCATGAGACCAAATCATATTGTGTAACTTGGTACGAGCTTCGATTTGATATATTATAATAGTCATTTCGATACCCGAGTCAAAAGTTATCTACATTGAAAGTTGCAATACATATTTATCAAATGTTTTGTTGTTTTTGAAAATGTGAACAACATCCCCTTTCTTTTTCTCTTCTCTTATTTTTTTTGAAAAATAAATACTGATTGAATACATATATTAAGAACCCTTGGTCGGAACCAATATCTAATTTATAGCTCTATTGAATGAAACCGGAAGTAAAATGAAAATGGTGCGTCAAAAACATTAAACCCTCGGAGAGTGATGTAAATGATGGAATTTGGGTACATAAATGATTTTCCTTCATGAGACCAAATCATATTGTGTAACTTGGTACGAGCTTCGATTTGATATATTATAATAGTCATTTCGATACCCGAGTCAAAAGTTATCTACATTGAAAGTTGCAACACATATTTATCAAATGTTTTGTTGTTTTTGAAAATGTGAACAACATCCCCTTTCTTTTTCTCTTCTCTTATTTTTTTTGAAAAATAAATACTGATTGAATACATATATTAAGAACCCTAGGTCGACACCAATATCTCCTTTATAGCTCTATTGAATGAAACCGGAAGTAAAATGAAAATGGTGCGTCTAAAACATTAAACCCTCGGAGAGTGATGTAAATGATGAAATTTGGGTACATAACTGATTATCCTTCATGAGACCAAATAATATTGTGTAACTTGGTTGGAGCTTCGATTTGATATATTATAATAGTAATTTCGATACCCGAGTCAAAAGTTATCTACATTGAAAGTTGCAATACATATTTATCAAATGTTTTGTTGTTTTTGAAAATGTGAACAACATCCCCTTTCTTTTTCTCTTCTCTTATTTTTTTTGAAAAATAAATACTGATTGAATACATATATTAAGAACCCTAGGTCGGAACCAATATCTAATTTATAGCTCTATAGAATGAAACCGGAAGTAAAATGAAAATGGTGCATCAAAAACATTAAACCCTCGGAGAGTGATGTAAATAATGGAATTTTGGGACATAAATGATTTTCCTTCACGAGACCAATACATATTGTGTAACTTGATACGAGCTTCGATTTGATATATTATAATAGTCATTTCGATACCCGAGTTAAAAGTTATCTACGTTGAAAGTTCCAACACATATTTAAGAAATGTTTTGTTGTTTTTGAAAATGTGAACAACATCCCCTTTCTTTTTCTCTTCTCTTATTTGTTCTTTGAACAATAAATAATGATTGAAAAAATATATTAAGAACCCTATGTCGAAACCAATATCTTATTTATAGCTCTATTGAATGAAACCTGAAGTAAAATGAAAATGGTGCGTCTAAAACATTAAACCCTCGGAGAGTGACGTAAATGATGAAATTTGGGTACATAACTGATTTTCTTCATGAGATCAAATCATATTGTGTAACTTGGTACGAGCTTCGATTTGATATATTATAATAGTCATTTCGATACCCGAGTCAAAAGTTATCTACATTGAAAGTTGCAATACATATTTATCAAATGTTTTGTTGTTTTTGAAAATGTGAACAACATCCCCTTTCTTTTTCTCTTCTCTTATTTTTTTTGAAAAATAAATACTGATTGAATACATATATTAAGAACCCTTGGTCGGAACCAATATCTAATTTATAGCTCTATTGAATGAAACCGGAAGTAAAATGAAAATGGTGCGTCAAAAACATTAAACCCTCGGAGAGTGATGTAAATGATGAAATTTGGGTACAAAAATGATTCTCCTTAATGATACCAAATCATATTGTGTAACTTGATACGAGCTTCGATTTGATATATTATAATAGTCATTTCGATACCCGAGTCAAAAGTTATCTACATTGAAAGTTGCAATACATATTTATCAAATGTTTTGTTGTTTTTGAAAATGTGAACAACATCCCCTTTCTTTTTCTCTTCTCTTATTTTTTTTTGAAAAATAAATACTGATTGAATACATATATTAAGAACCCTAGGACGGAACCAATATCTAATTTATAGCTCTATTGAATGAAACCGAAAGTAAAATGAAAATGGTGCGTCTAAAACATTAAACCCTCGGAGAGTGATGTAAATGATGGAATTTGGGTACATAAATGATTTTCCTTCATGAGACCAAATCATATTGTGTAACTTGGTACGAGCTTCGATTTGATATATTATAATAGTCATTTCGATACCCGAGTCAAAAGTTATCTACATTGAAAGTTGCAATACATATTTATCAAATGTTTTGTTGTTTTTGAAAATGTGAACAACATCCCCTTTCTTTTTCTCTTCTCTTATTTTTTTTTTGAAAAATAAATACTGATTGAATACATATATTAAGAACCCTTGGTCGGAACCAATATCTAATTTATAGCTGTATTGAATGAAACCGGAAGTAAAATGAAAATGGTGCGTCAAAAACATTAAACCCTCGGAGAGTGATGTAAATGATGGAATTTGGGTAAATAAATGATTCTCCTTAATGATACCAAATCATATTGTGTAACTTGGTATGAGCTTCGATTTGATATATTATAATAGTCATTTCGATACCCGAGTCAAAAGTTATCTACATCGAAAGTTGCAATACATATTTATCAAATGTTTTGTTGTTTTTGAAAATGTGAACGACATCCCCTTTCTTTTTCTCTTGTCTTATTTTTTTTTGAAAAATAAATACTGATTGAATACATATATTAAGAACCCTAGGACGGAACCAATATCTAATTTATAGCCCTATTGAATGAAACCGGAAGTAAAATGAAAATGGTGCGTCTAAAACATTAAACCCTCGGAGAGTGATGTAAATGATGAAATTTGGGTACATAACTGATTTTCCTTCATGAGATCAAATCATATTGTGTAACTTGGTACGAGCTTCGATTTGATATATTATAATAGTCATTTCGATACCCGAGTCAAAAGTTATCTACATTGAAAGTTGCAATACATATTTATCAAATGTTTTGTTGTTTTTGAAAATGTGAACAACATCCCCTTTCTTTTTCTCTTCTCTTATTTTTTTTTTGAAAAATAAATACTGATTGAATACATATATTAAGAACCCTTGGAGAGAACCAATATCTAATTTATAGCTCTATTGAATGGCTTAGGAAGTAAAATGAAAATGGTGCGTCTAAAACATTAAACCCTCGGAGAGTGATGTAAATGATGAAATTTGGGTACATAACTGATTTTCCTTCATGAGACCAAATAATATTGTGTAACTTGGTACGAGCTTCGATTTGATATATTATAATAGTAATTTCGATACCCGAGTCAAAAGTTATCTACATTGAAAGTTGCAATACATATTTATCAAATGTTTTGTTGTTTTTGAAAATGTGAACAACATCCCCTTTCTTTTTCTCTTCTCTTATTTTTTTTGAAAAATAAATACTGATTGAATACATATATTAAGAACCCTTGGAGAGAACCAATATCTAATTTATAGCTCTATTGAATGGAAGCTTAGGAAGTAAAATGAAAATGGTGCCTCAAAAACAATAAACCCTCGGAAAGTGATGTAAATGATGGAATTTGGATACAAAAATGATTTTCTTAAACGATAGCGAGTCATATTGTGTAACTTGATACGAGCTTTTCGATACCCGAGTCAAAAGTTATCTACGTTGAAAGTTGCAACACATATTTATCAAATGTTTTGTTGTTTTTGAAAATGTGAACAACATCCCCTTTCTTTTTCTCTTCTCTTATTTTTTTAAAAATAAATACTGATTTAATACATATATTTAGAATCCTAGGACGGAACCAATATCTAATTTATAGCTCTATTGAATGAAACCGGAATAAAAATGAAAATGGTGCGTCTAATACATTAAACCCTCGGAGAGTGACGTAAATGATGAAATTTGGGTACATAAATGATTCTCCTTCATGAGACCAAATCATATTGTGTAACTTGGTACGAGCTTCGATTTGATATATTATAATAGTCATTTCGATACCCGAGTCAAAAGTTATCTACATTGAAAGTTGCAATATATATTTATCAAATGTTTTGTTGTTTTTGAAAATGTGAACAACATCCCCTTTCTTTTTCTCTTCTCTTATTTTTTTTGAAAAATAAATACTGATTGAATACATATATTAAGAACCCTTGGTCGGAACCAATATCTAATTTATAGCTCTATTGAATGAAACCGGAAGTAAAATGAAAATGGTGCGTCAAAAACATTAAACCCTCGGAGAGTGATGTAAATGATGAAATTTGGGTGCATAAATGATTTTCCTTAATCATACCAAATCATATTGTGTAACTTGGTATGAGCTTCGATTTGATATATTATAATAGTCATTTCGATACCCGAGTCAAAAGTTATCTACATTGAAAGTTGCAATACATATTTATCAAATGTTTTGTTGTTTTTGAAAATGTGAACAACATCCCCTTTCTTTTTCTCTTCTCTTATTTTTTTTGAAAAATAAATACTGATTGAATACATATATTAAGAACCCAAGGACAGAAACAATATCTAATTTATAGCTCTATTGAATGAAACCGGAAGTAAAATGAAAATGGTGCGTCTAATACATTAAACCCTCGGAGAGTGACGTAAATGATGAAATTTGGGTACATAACTGATTTTCTTCATGAGATCAAATCATATTGTGTAACTTGGTACGAGCTTCGATTTGATATATTATAATAGTCATTTCGATACCCGAGTCAAAAGTTATCTACATTGAAAGTTGCAATACATATTTATCAAATGTTTTGTTGTTTTTGAAAATGTGAACGACATCCCCTTTCTTTTTCTCTTCTCTTATTTTTGTTTTGTGAAAATAAAATAATGATTGAATACATATATTAAGAATCCTAGGACGGAACCAATATCTAATTTATAGCTCTATTGAATGAAACCGGAAGTAAAATGAAAATGGTGCGTCAAAAACATTAAACCCTCGGAGAGTGATGTAAATGATGGAATTTGGGTACAAAAATGATTCTCCTTCATGATACCAAATCATATTGTGTAACTTGGTACGAGCTTCGATTTGATATATTATAATAGTCATTTCGATACCCGTGTCAAAAGTTATCTACATTGAAAGTTGCAATATATATTTATCAAATGTTTTGTTGTTTTTGAAAATGTGAACAACATTCCCTTTCTTTTTCTCTTCTCTTATTTTTTTTTGAAAAATAAATACTGATTGAATACATATATTAAGAACCCTAGGTCGAAACCAATATCTTATTTATAACTCTATTGAATGAAACCCGAAGTAAAATGAAAATGGTGCGTCTAAAACATTAAACCCTTGGGGAGTGATGTAAATGATGCAATTTGGGTACATAACTGATTTTCCTTCATGAGACCAAATAATATTGTGTAACTTGGTACGAGCTTCGATTTGATATATTATAATAGTCATTTCGATACCCGAGTCAAAAGTTATCTACATTGAAAGTTGCAATACATATTTATCAAATGTTTTGTTGTTTTTGAAAATGTGAACAACATCCCCTTTCTTTTTCTCTTCTCTTATTTTTTTTGAAAAATAAATACTGATTGAATACATATATTAAGAACCCTAGGACAGAACCAATATCTAATTTATAGCTCTATTGAATGAAACCGGAAGTAAAATGAAAATGGTGCGTCTAAAACATTAAACCCTCGGAGAGTGATGTAAATGATGGAATTTGGGTACATAAATGATTTTCCTTCATGAGACCAAATCATATTGTGTAACTTGGTACGAGCTTCGATTTGATATATTATAATAGTCATTTCGATACCCGAGTCAAAAGTTATCTACATTGAAAGTTGCAATATATATTTATCAAATGTTTTGTTGTTTTTGAAAATGTGAACAACATCCCCTTTCTTTTTCTCTTCTCTTATTTGTTTTTGAAAAATAAATACTGATTGAATACATATATTAAGAATCCTAGGACGGAACCAATATCTAATTTATAGCTCTATTGAATGAAATCGGAAGTAAAATGAAAATGGTGCGTCAAAAACATTAAACCCTCGGAGAGTGATGTAAATGATGGAATTTGGGTAAATAAATGATTCTCCTTAATGATACCAAATCATATTGTGTAACTTGGTACGAGCTTCGATTTGATATATTATAATAGTCATTTCGATACCCGAGTCAAAAGTTATCTACATTGAAAGTTGCAATACATATTTATCAAATGTTTTGTTGTTTTTGAAAATGTGAACGACATCCCCTTTCTTTTTCTCTTCTCTTATTTTTTTTTGAAAAATAAATACTGATTGAATACATATATTAAGAACCCTAGGACGGAACCAATATCTAATTTATAGCTCTATTGAATGAAACCGGAAGTAAAATGAAAATGGTGCGTCTAAAACATTAAACCCTCGGAGAGTGATGTAAATGATGGAAGTTGGGTACATAAATGATTTTCCTTCATGAGACCAAATCATATTGTGTAACTTGGTACGTGCTTCGATTTGATATATTATAATAGTCATTTCGATACCCGAGTCAAAAGTTATCTACATTGAAAGTTGCAATACATATTTATCAAATGTTTTGTTGTTTTTGAAAATGTGAACGACATCCCCTTTCTTTTTCTCTTGTCTTATTTTTTTTGAAAAATAAATACTGATTGAATACATATATTAAGAACCCTAGGACGGAACCAATATCTAATTTATAGCTCTATTGAATGAAACCGGAAGTAAAATGAAAATGGTGCGTCAAAAACTTTAAACCCTCGGTAAGTGATGTAAATGATGAAATTTGGGTACATAACTGATTTTCCTTCATGAGATCAAATCATATTGTGTAACTTGGTACGAGCTTCGATTTGATATATTATAATAGTCATTTCGATACCCGAGTCAAAAGTTATCTACATTGAAAGTTGCAATACATATTTATCAAATGTTTTGTTGTTTTTGAAAATGTGAACAACATCCCCTTTCTTTTTCTCTTCTCTTATTTTTTTTTGAAAAATAAATACTGATTGAATACATATATTAAGAACCCTAGGACAGAAATAATATCTAATTTATAGCTCTATTGAATGAAACCGGAAGTAAAATGAAAATGGTGCGTCTAAAACATTAAACCCTCGGAGAGTGATGTAAATGATGGAATTTGGGTACATAAATGATTTTCCTTCATGAGACCAAATAATATTGTGTAACTTGGTACGAGCTTCGATTTGATATATTATAATAGTCATTTCGATACCCGAGTCAAAAGTTATCTACATTGAAAGTTGCAATACATATTTATCAAATGTTTTGTTGTTTTTGAAAATGTGAACAACATCCCCTTTCTTTTTCTCTTCTCTTATTTTTTTTGAAAAATAAATACTGATTGAATACATATATTAAGAACCCTTGGTCGGAACCAATATCTAATTTATAGCTCTATTGAATGAAACCGGAAGTAAAATGAAAATGGTGCGTCAAAAACATTAAACCCTCGGAAAGTGATCTAAATGATAGAATTTGGGTACAAAAATGATTCTCCTTAATGATACCAAATCATATTGTGTAACTTGATATGAGCTTCGATTTGATATATTATAATAGTCATTTCGATACCCGAGTCAAAAGTTATCTACATTGAAAGTTGCAACACATATTTATCAAATGTTTTGTTGTTTTTGAAAATGTGAACGACATCCCCTTTCTTTTTCTCTTCTATTATTTTTTTTTTGAAAAATAAATACTGATTGAATACATATATTAAGAACCCTAGGACGGAATCAATATCTAATTTATAGCTCTATTGAATGAAACCGGAAGTAAAATGAAAATGGTGCGTCTAATACATTAAACCCTCGGAGAGTGACGTAAATGATGAAATTTGGGTACATAACTGATTTTCTTCATGAGATCAAATCATATTGTGTAACTTGGTACGAGCTTCGATTTGATATATTATAATAGTCATTTCGATACCCGAGTCAAAAGTTATCTACATTGAAAGTTGCAATACATATTTATCAAATGTTTTGTTGTTTTTGAAAATGTGAACAACATCCCCTTTCTTTTTCTCTTCTCTTATTTTTTTTTGAAAAATAAATACTGATTGAATACATATATTAAGAACCCTAGGACAGAACCAATATCTAATTTATAGCTCTATTGAATGAAACCGGAAGTAAAATGAAAATGGTGCGTCTAAAACATTAAACCCTCGGAGAGTGATGTAAATGATGGAATTTGGGTACATAAATGATTTTCCTTCATGAGACCAAATCATATTGTGTAACTTGGTACGAGCTTCGATTTGATATATTATAATAGTCATTTCGATACCCGTGTCAAAAGTTATCTACATTGAAAGTTGCAATATATATTTATCAAATGTTTTGTTGTTTTTGAAAATGTGAACAACATCCCCTTTCTTTTTCTCTTCTCTTATTTTTTTTTTGAAAAATAAATACTGATTGAATACATATATTAAGAACCCTTGGTCGGAACCAATATCTAATTTATAGCTGTATTGAATGAAACCGGAAGTAAAATGAAAATGGTGCGTCAAAAACATTAAACCCTCGGAGAGTGATGTAAATGATGGAATTTGGGTACATAAATGATTCTCCTTAATGATACCAAATCATATTGTGTAACTTGGTATGAGCTTCGATTTGATATATTATAATAGTCATTTCGATACCCGAGTCAAAAGTTATCTACATTGAAAGTTGCAACACATATTTATCAAATGTTTTGTTGTTTTTGAAAATGTGAACGACATCCCCTTTCTTTTTCTCTTCTATTATTTTTTTTTGAAAAATAAATACTGATTGAATACATATATTAAGAACCCTAGGACGGAACCAATATCTAATTTATAGCTCTATTGAATGAAACCGGAAGTAAAATGAAAATGGTGCGTCTAAAACATTAAACCCTCGGAGAGTGATGTAAATGATGAAATTTGGGTACATAACTGATTTTCCTTCATGAGATCAAATCATATTGTGTAACTTGGTACGAGCTTCGATTTGATATATTATAATAGTCATTTCGATACCCGAGTCAAAAGTTATCTACATTGAAAGTTGCAATACATATTTATCAAATGTTTTGTTGTTTTTGAAAATGTGAACAACATCCCCTTTCTTTTTCTCTTCTCTTATTTTTTTTGAAAAATAAATACTGATTGAATACATATATTAAGAACCCTTGGTCGGAACCAATATCTAATTTATAGCTCTATTGAATGAAACCGGAAGTAAAATGAAAATGGTGCGTCAAAAACATTAAACCCTCGGAAAGTGATCTAAATGATAGAATTTGGGTACAAAAATGATTCTCCTTAATGATACCAAATCATATTGTGTAACTTGATATGAGCTTCGATTTGATATATTATAATAGTCATTTCGATACCCGAGTCAAAAGTTATCTACATTGAAAGTTGCAACACATATTTATCAAATGTTTTGTTGTTTTTGAAAATGTGAACGACATCCCCTTTCTTTTTCTCTTCTATTATTTTTTTTTGAAAAATAAATACTGATTGAATACATATATTAAGAACCCTAGGACGGAACCAATATCTAATTTATAGCTCTATTGAATGAAACCGGAAGTAAAATGAAAATGGTGCGTCTAAAACATTAAACCCTCGGAGAGTGATGTAAATGATGAAATTTGGGTACATAACTGATTTTCCTTCATGAGACCAAATCATATTGTGTAACTTGGTACGAGCTTCGATTTGATATATTATAATAGTCATTTCGATACCCGAGTCAAAAGTTATCTACATTGAAAGTTGCAATACATATTTATCAAATGTTTTGTTGTTTTTGAAAATGTGAACAACATCCCCTTTCTTTTTCTCTTCTCTTATTTTTTTTGAAAAATAAATACTGATTGAATACATATATTAAGAACCCTTGGTCGGAACCAATATCTAATTTATAGCTGTATTGAATGAAACCGGAAGTAAAATGAAAATGGTGCGTCAAAAACATTAAACCCTCGGAGAGTGATGTAAATGATGGAATTTGGGTACATAAATGATTCTCCTTAATGATACCAAATCATATTGTGTAACTTGGTATGAGCTTCGATTTGATATATTATAATAGTCATTTCGATACCCGAGTCAAAAGTTATCTACATTGAAAGTTGCAATACATATTTATCAAATGTTTTGTTGTTTTTGAAAATGTGAACAACATCCCCTTTCTTTTTCTCTTCTCTTATTTTTTTTGAAAAATAAATACTGATTGAATACATATATTAAGAACCCTAGGACGGAACCAATATCTAATTTATAGCTCTATTGAATGAAACCGGAAGTAAAATGAAAATGGTGCGTCTAATACATTAAACCCTCGGAGAGTGACGTAAATGATGAAATTTGGGTACATAACTGATTTTCTTCATGAGATCAAATCATATTGTGTAACTTGGTACGAGCTTCGATTTGATATATTATAATAGTCATTTCGATACCCGAGTCAAAAGTTATCTACATTGAAAGTTGCAATACATATTTATCAAATGTTTTGTTGTTTTTGAAAATGTGAACAACATCCCCTTTCTTTTTCTCTTCTCTTATTTTTTTTGAAAAATAAATACTGATTGAATACATATATTAAGAACCCTTGGTCGGAACCAATATCTAATTTATAGCTCTATTGAATGAAACCGGAAGTAAAATGAAAATGGTGCGTCAAAAACATTAAACCCTCGGAGAGTGATGTAAATGATGGAATTTGGGTACATAAATGATTCTCCTTAATGATACCAAATCATATTGTGTAACTTGGTATGAGCTTCGATTTGATATATTATAATAGTCATTTCGATACCCGAGTCAAAAGTTATCTACATTGAAAGTTGCAATACATATTTATCAAATGTTTTGTTGTTTTTGAAAATGTGAACAACATCCCCTTTCTTTTTCTCTTCTCTTATTTTTTTTTTGAAAAATAAATACTGATTGAATACATATATTAAGAACCCTAGGACGGAACCAATATCTAATTTATAGCTCTATTGAATGAAACCGGAAGTAAAATGAAAATGGTGCGTCTAAAACATTAAACCCTCGGAGAGTGATGTAAATGATGGAATTTGGGTACATAAATGATTTTCCTTCATGAGACCAAATCATATTGTGTAACTTGGTACGAGCTTCGATTTGATATATTATAATAGTCATTTCGATACCCGAGTCAAAAGTTATCTACATTGAAAGTTGCAATACATATTTATCAAATGTTTTGTTGTTTTTGAAAATGTGAACAACATCCCCTTTCTTTTTCTCTTCTCTTATTTTTTTTGAAAAATAAATACTGATTGAATACATATATTAAGAACCCTTGGTCGGAACCAATATCTAATTTATAGCTCTATTGAATGAAACCGTAAGTAAAATGAAAATGGTGCGTCAAAAACATTAAACCCTCGGAGAGTGATGTAAATGATGGAATTTGGGTACATAAATGATTTTCCTTAATGATACCAAATCATATTGTGTAATTTGATACGAGCTTCGATTTGATATATTATAATAGTCATTTCGATACCCGAGTCAAAAGTTATCTACATTGAAAGTTGCAATACATATTTATCAAATGTTTTGTTGTTTTTGAAAATGTGAACAACATCCCCTTTCTTTTTCTCTTCTCTTATTTTCATTGGAACAATAAATACTGATTGAACAAATATATTAAGAACCCTAGGTCGGAATCAATATCTAATTTATAGCTCTATAGAATGAAACCAGAAGTAAAATGAAAATGGTGCATCAAAAACATTAAACCCTCGGAGAGTGATGTAAATAATGGAATTTTGGTACATAAACGATTTTCCTTCACGAGACCAAAACATATTGTGTAACTTGATATGAGCTTCGATTTGATATAATATAATAGTCATTTCGATACCCGAGTCAAACGTTATCCACGTTGAAAGTTCCAATACATATTTATAAAATGTATTGTTGTTTTTAAAAATGTGAACAACATCCCCTTTCTTTTTCTCTTCTCTTATTTTTTTTGTACAATAAATACTGATTGAAAACATATATTAAGAACCCTAGGTCGGAACCAATATCTCCTTTATAGCTCTATTGAATGAAACCGGAAGTAAGTAAAATGAAAATGGTGCCTCAAAAACATTAACCCCTCGGAAAGTGATGTAAATGATGGAATTTGGATACAAAAATGATTTTCTTTAACGATATCAATTCATATTGTGTAACTTGATACGAGCTTCGATTTGATATATTATAATAGTCATTTCGATACCCGAGTCAAAAGTTATCTACATTGAAAGTTGCAACACATATTTATCAAATGTTTTGTTGTTTTTGAAAATGTGAACAACATCCCCTTTCTTTTTCTCTTCTCTTATTTTTTTTGAAAAATAAATACTGATTGAATACATATATTAAGAACCCTAGGACGGAACCAATATCTAATTTATAGCTCTATTGAATGAAACCGGAAGTAAAATGAAAATGGTGCGTCTAAAACATTAAACCCTCGGAGAGTGATGTAAATGATGAAATTTGGGTACATAACTGATTTTCCTTCATGAGACCAAATAATATTGTGTAACTTGGTACGAGCTTCGATTTGATATATTATAATAGTCATTTCGATACCCGAGTCAAAAGTTATCTACATTGAAAGTTGCAATACATATTTATCAAATGTTTTGTTGTTTTTGAAAATGTGAACAACATTCCCTTTCTTTTTCTCTTCTCTTATTTTTTTTTGAAAAATAAATACTGATTGAATACATATATTAAGAACCCTTGGTCAGAACCAATATCTAATTTATAGCTGTATTGAATGAAACCGGAAGTAAAATGAAAATGGTGCGTCAAAAACATTAAACCCTATGAGAGTTATGTAAATGATGGAATTTGGGTACATAAATGATTCTCCTTAATGATACCAAATCATATTGTGTAACTGGGTATGAGCTTCGATTTGATATATTATAATAGTCATTTCGATACCCGAGTCAAAAGTTATCTACATTGAAAGTTGCAACACATATTTATCAAATGTTTTGTTGTTTTTGAAAATGTGAACGGCATCCCCTTTCTTTTTCTCTTCTATTATTTTTTTTTTGAAAAATAAATACTGATTGAATACATATATTAAGAATCCTAGGACGGAACCAATATCTAATTTATAGCTCTATTGAATGAAACCGGAAGTAAAATGAAAATGGTGCGTCAAAAACATTAAACCCTCGGAGAGTGATGTAAATGATGGAATTTGGGTACATAAATGATTTTCCTTCATGAGACCAAATCATATTGTGTAACTTGGTACGAGCTTCGATTTGATATATTATAATAGTCATTTCGATACCCGTGTCAAAAGTTATCTACATTGAAAGTTGCAATATATATTTATCAAATGTTTTGTTGTTTTTGAAAATGTGAACAACATCCCCTTTCTTTTTCTCTTCTCTTATTTTTTTTTGAAAAATAAATACTGATTGAATACATATATTAAGAACCCTTGGTCGGAACCAATATCTAATTTATAGCTGTATTGAATGAAACCGGAAGTAAAATGAAAATGGTGGGTCAAAAACATTAAACCCTCGGAGAGTGATGTAAATGATGGAATTTGGTTACATAAATGATTCTCCTTAATGATACCAAATCATATTGTGTAACTTGATATGAGCTTCGATTTGATATATTATAATAGTCATTTCGATACCCGAGTCAAAAGTTATCTACATTGAAAGTTGCAACACATATTTATCAAATGTTTTGTTGTTTTTGAAAATGTGAACAACATCCCCTTTCTTTTTCTCTTCTCTTATTTTTTTTGAAAAATAAATACTGATTGAATACATATATTAAGAACCCTAGGACAGAACCAATATCTAATTTATAGCTCTATTGAATGAAACCGAAAGTAAAATGAAAATGCTGCGACTAATACATTAAACCGTCGGAGAGTGACGTAAATGATGAAATTTGGCTACATAAATGATTTTCCTTCATGAGACCAAATCATATTGTGTAACTTGGTACGAGCTTCGATTTGATATATTATAATAGTCATTTCGATACCCGAGTCAAAAGTTATCTACATTGAAAGTTGCAATACATATTTATCAAATGTTTTGTTGTTTTTGAAAATGTGAACAACATCCCCTTTCTTTTTCTCTTCTCTTATTTTTTTTGAAAAATAAATACTGATTGAATACATATATTAAGAACCCTTGGTCGGAACCAATATCTAATTTATAGCTCTATTGAATGAAACCGAAGTAAAATGAAAATGGTGCGTCAAAAACATTAAACCCTCGGAAAGTGATGTAAATGATAGAATTTGGGTACAAAAATGATTCTCCTTAATGATACCAAATCATATTGTGTAACTTGATACGAGCTTCGATTTGATATATTATAATAGTCATTTCGATACCCGAGTCAAAAGTTATCTACATTGAAAGTTGCAATACATATTTATCAAATGTTTTGTTGTTTTTGAAAATGTGAACGACATCCCCTTTCTTTTTCTCTTCTCTTATTTTTTTTTGAAAAATAAATACTGATTGAATACATATATTAAGAATCCTAGGACGGAACCAATATCTAATTTATAGCTCTATTGAATGAAACCGGAAGTAAAATGAAAATGGTGCGTCAAAAACATTAAACCCTCGGAGAGTGATGTAAATGATGGAATTTGGGTACACAAATGATTTTCCTTAATGAGACCAAATCATATTGTCTAACTTGGTACGAGCTTCGATTTGATATATTATAATAGTCATTTCGATACCCGAGTCAAAAGTTATCTACATTGAAAGTTGCAATACATATTTATCAAATGTTTTGTTGTTTTTGAAAATGTGAACGACATCCCCTTTCTTTTTCTCTTCTCTTATTTTTTTTTGAAAAATAAATACTGATTGAATACATATATTAAGAACCCTAGGACGGAACCAATATCTAATTTATAGCTCTATTGAATGAAACCGGAAGTAAAATGAAAATGGTGCGTCTAAAACATTAAACCCTCGGAGAGTGATGTAAATGATGAAATTTGGGTACATAACTGATTTTCCTTCATGAGACCAAATAATATTGTGTAACTTGGTACGAGCTTCGATTTGATATATTATAATAGTCATTTCGATACCCGAGTCAAAAGTTATCTACATTGAAAGTTGCAATACATATTTATCAAATGTTTTGTTGTTTTTGAAAATGTGAACAACATCCCCTTTCTTTTTCTCTTCTCTTATTTTTTTTTGAAAAATAAATACTGATTGAATACATATATTAAGAACCCTTGGTCGGAACCAATATCTAATTTATAGCTCTATTCAATAAAACAAGAAGTAAGTAAAATGAAAATGGTGCGTCAAAAACTTTAAACCCTCGGAGAGTGATGTAAATGATGAAATTTGGGTACATAAATGATTTTCCTTGGGGATACCAAATAATATTGTGTAATTTGATACGAGCTTCGATTTGATATATTATAATAGTCATTTCGATACCCGAGTCAAAAGTTATCTACGTTGAAAGTTGCAACACATAATTCCAAATGTTTTGTTGTTTTTGAAAATGTGAACAACATCCCCTTTCTTTATCTCTTATTTTATTTTTTTTTGTACAATAAATACTGATTGAAAAAATAAATTAAGAACCCTAGGTCGGAACCAATATCTACTTTATAGCTCTATTGAATGAAACCAGAAGTAAGTAAAATGAAAATGGTGCCTCAAAAACATTAACCCCTCGGAAAGTGATGTAAATGATGGAATTTGGATACAAAAATGATTTTCTTTAACGATATCAATTCATATTGTGTAACTTGATACGAGCTTCGATTTGATATATTATAATAGTCATTTCGATACCCGAGTCAAAAGTTATCTACATTGAAAGTTGCAACACATATTTATCAAATGTTTTGTTGTTTTTGAAAATGTGAACAACATCCCCTTTCTTTTTCTCTTCTCTTATTTTTTTTTGAAAAATAAATACTGATTGAATACATATATTAAGAACCCTAGGACGGAACCAATATCTAATTTATAGCTCTATTGAATGAAACCGGAAGTAAAATGAAAATGGTGCGTCAAAAACATTAAACCCTCGGAGAGTGATGTAAATGATGGAATTTGGGTACATAAATGATTTTCCTTAATGATACCAAATCATATTGTGTAACTTGATATGAGCTTCGATTTGATATATTATAATAGTCATTTCGATACCCGAGTCAAAAGTTATCTACATTGAAAGTTGCAATACATATTTATCAAATGTTTTGTTGTTTTTGAAAATGTGAACAACATCCCCTTTCTTTTTCTCTTCTCTTATTTTTTTTTGAAAAATAAATACTGATTGAATACATATATTAAGAACCCTAGGACAGAACCAATATCTAATTTATAGCTCTATTGAATGAAACCGGAAGTAAAATGAAAATGGTGCGTCTAAAACATTAAACCCTCGGAGAGTGATGTAAATGATGAAATTTGGGTACATAACTGATTTTCCTTCATGAGACCAAATCATATTGTGTAATTTGATACGAGCTTCGATTTGATATATTATAATAGTCATTTCGATACCCGAGTCAAAAGTTATCTACATTGAAAGTTGCAATACATATTTATCAAATGTTTTGTTGTTTTTGAAAATGTGAACAACATCCCCTTTCTTTTTCTCTTCTCTTATTTTTTTTTGAAAAATAAATACTGATTGAATACATATATTAAGAACCCTTGGTCGGAACCAATATCTAATTTATAGCTCTATTGAATGAAACCGGAAGTAAAATGAAAATGGTGCGTCAAAAACATTAAACCCTCGGAGAGTGATGTAAATGATGGAATTTGGGTACATAAATGATATTCCTTAATGAGACCAAATCATATTGTCGAACTTGGTACGAGCTTCGATTTGATATATTATAATAGTCATTTCGATACCCGAGTCAAAAGTTATCTACTTTGAAAGTTGCAATATATATTTATCAAATGTTTTGTTGTTTTTGAAAATGTGAACAACATCCCCTTTCTTTTTCTCTTCTCTTATTTTTTTTGAACAATAAATACCGATTGAAAAAATATTTTAAGAATCCTAGGTCGAAACCAATATCTTATTTATAGCTCTATTGAATGAAACCGGAAGTAAAATGAAAATGGTGCATCTAAAACATTAAAACCTCGGAGAGTGATGTAAATGATGGAATTTGGGTACATAAATGATTCTCCTTAATGATACCAAATCATATTGTGTAACTTGATATGAGCTTCGATTTGATATATTATAATAGTCATTTCGATACCCGAGTCAAAAGTTATCTACATTGAAAGTTGCAACACATATTTATCAAATGTTTTGTTGTTTTTGAAAATGTGAACAACATCCCCTTTCTTTTTCTCTTCTCTTATTTTTTTTTGAAAAATAAATACTGATTGAATACATATATTAAGAACCCTTGGTCGGAACCAATATCTAATTTATAGCTCTATTGAATGAAACCGGAAGTAAAATGAAAATGGTGCGTCAAAAACATTAAACCCTCGGAGAGTGATGTAAATGATGAAATTTGGGTACATAACTGATTTTCCTTCATGAGACCAAATAATATTGTGTAACTTGGTACGAGCTTCGATTTGATATATTATAATAGTCATTTCGATACCCGAGTCAAAAGTTATCTACATTGAAAGTTGCAACACATATTTATCAAATGTTTTGTTGTTTTTGAAAATGTGAACAACATCCCCTTTCTTTTTCTCTTCTCTTATTTTTTTTTGAAAAATAAATACTGATTGAATACATATATTAAGAACCCTTGGTCGGAACCAATATCTCCTTTATAGCTCTATTGAATAAAACCGGAAGTAAGTAAAATGAAAATGGTGCGTCAAAAACTTTAAAACCTCGGTATGTGATGTAAATGATGGAATTTGGGTACAAAAATGATTTTCCTTAATGATACCAAATCATATTGTGTAACTTGATACGAGCTTCGATTTGATATATTATAATAGTCATTTCGATACCCGAGTCAAAAGTTATCTACATTGAAAGTTGCAACACATATTTATCAAATGTTTTGTTGTTTTTGAAAATGTGAACAACATCCCCTTTCTTTTTCTCTTCTCTTATTTTTTTTTGAAAAATAAATACTGATTGAATACATATATTAAGAACCCTAGGTCGGAACCAATATCTAATTTATAGCTCTATTGAATGAAACCGGAAGTAAGTAAAATGAAAATGGTGCGTCAAAAACATTAAACCCTCGTTAAGTGATGTAAACGATGGAATTTTGGTACAAAAATGATTTTCTTTCACGAGCCAAATCATATTGTGTAATTTGATACGAGCTTCGATTTGATATATTATAATAGTCATTTCGATACCCGAGTCAAAAGTTATCTACATTGAAAGTTGCAACACATATTTATCAAATGTTTTGTTGTTTTTGAAAATGTGAACAACATCCCCTTTCTTTTTCTCTTCTCTTATTTTTGTTGAACAATAATTACTGATTAAACACATATATTAAGAACCCTAGGTTAGAACTAATATCTCCTTTATACCTCTATTGACTAAAACAGGAAGTAAAATGAAAATGGTGCCTCAAAAACAATAAACCCTCGGAAAGTGATGTAAATGATGGAATTTGGATACAAAAATGATTTTCCTTAATGATGCCAAATCATATTGTGTAACTTGATATGAGCTTCGATTTGATATATTATAATAGTCATTTCGATACCCGAGTCAAAAGTTATCTACATTGAAAGTTGCAACACATATTTATCAAATGTTTTGTTGTTTTTGAAAATGTGAACAACATCCCCTTTCTTTTTCTCTTCTCTTATTTGTTTTTGAACAATAAATACTGATTGAACAAATATATTAAGAAACCTAGGTCAGAACCAATATCTAATTTATAGCTCTATTGAAAGAAACCAGAAGTAAATAGAATTAAAATGGTGCGTCAAAATATTTAAACTCTAAGTAAGTGTCGTAAATGATGGAATTTGGGTACAAAATTGATTTTACTTAACGATACCAAATCATATTGTGTACCTTCATAGGATCTTCGATTTGATATATTATAATAGTCGTTTCGACAACCGAGTCAAAAGTTATCTCCGTTGAAAGTTGCAACACACATTTATCAAATGTTTTGTTGTTTTTGAAAATGTGAACAACATCCCCTTTATTTTTCTCTTCTTTTATTTTATTTTTTTTGAAGAATATATACTGATTGAACAAATATTTTGAGAACCCTAGGTCGGAACCAAAATCTCATTTATAGCTCTATTTAATGAAACCGGAAGTAAGTAAAATGAAAATGGTGCGTCAAAAAATTTAAACCCTCACCAAGTGATGTAAATGATGGAATTTGGGTACAAAAATGATATTCCTTAATGATTCCAAATAATATTGTGTAACTTGATACGAGATTCGATTTGATATATTATAATAGTGGTTTCGACACCCGAGTCAAAAGTTATCTCCATTGAAAGTTGCAACACATATTTATCAAATGTTTTTTTGTTTTTGAAAATGTGAACAACATCCCCTTTCTTTTGCTCTTCTCTTATTTTTTTTGAACAATAAATACTGATTGAACAAATATATTAATAACCCTAGGTCGGAAACAATATCTCATTTATAGCTCTATTGAATGAAACCGGAAGTAAATAAAATTAAAATGGTGCGTCAAAAAATTTAAACGCTTAGTAAGTGATGTTAATGATGGAATTTGGGTACAAAAATGATTTTCTCTATGGATAAAAAATCATATTGTGTAAGATGATACGAGATTCGATTTGATATATTATAATAGTCATTTCGATACCCGAGGCAAAAGTTATCTACGTCGAAATTTCCAACACATATTTTCAAATGTTTTGTTGTTTTTGAATATGTGACAAACTTCCCTTTTCTTTTTCTCTTCTCTTATTTTTTTTGAACAATAAATACTGATTGAAGACATATATTAATAACCCTAGGTCGTAACTAATATCTCATTTATAGCTCTATTGAATGAAACCGGAAGTAAGTAAAATGAAAATGGTGCTTCAAAAACATTATACCCTTGGAGATTGATGTAAATGACGGAATTTGGGTACAAAACTGATTTTCCTTCACGAGACCAAATCATATTGTGTAACTTGATACGAGATTCGATTCGATATATTATAAGACTCATTTCGATACCCGAGTCAAAAGTTATCTACGTTGAAAGTTCCTACACATATTTTCAAATGTTTTGTTGTTTTTGAAAATGTGAAAAACATCCTCTTTGTTTTTCTCTTTTCTTATTTTTTTTGAACAATAAATACTGATTACACACATATATTAAGAACCCTAGGTCGTAACCAATATCTCATTTATAGCACTATTGAATGAAACCGGAAGTAAGTAAAATGAAAATGGTGCGTCAAAAACTTTAAACCCTCAACAAGTGATGTAAATGATGAAATTTGGGTACAAAAATGTTTTTCCATAATGATTCCAAATCATATTGTGTAACTTGATATGAGCTTCGATTTGATATATTAAAATAGTGGTTTCGACACCCGAGTCAAAAGTTATCTCCGTTGAAAGTTGCAACACATAATTATCAAATGTTTTGTTGTTTTTGAAAATGTGAACAACATCCCCTTTCTTTTGCTCTTCTCTTATTTTTTTTTGAACAACAAATACTGATTGAAAAAATATATTAAGAACCCTAGGTCGGAACCAATATCTCATTTATAGCTCTATTGAATGAAACCGGAAGTAAATAAAATTAAAATGGTGCGTCAAAACTTTAAACGCTAAGTAAGTGATGTAAATGATGGAATTTGGGTACAAAAATGATTTTCTCTATGGATAAAAAATCATATTGTGTAACTTGATACGAGATTTGATTTGATATATTATAATGGCATTTCGAAACTCGAGGCAAAAGTTATCTACGTTGAAATTTCCAACACATATTTTCAAATGTTTTATTGTTTTTGAATATGTGACAAACTTCCCTTTTCTTTTCCTCTTCTCTTATTTTTTTTTGAACAATAAATACTGATTGAAAACATATATTAATAACCCTAGGTCGTAACTAATATCTCATTTATAGCTCTATTGAATGAAACCAGAAGTAAGTAAAATGAAAATGGTGCTTCAAAAACATTATACCCTCGCAGAGTGATATAAATGACAGAATTTGGGTACAAAACTGATTTTCCTTGACGAGACCAAATCATATAATGTAACTTGATACGAGCTTCGATTTGATATATTATAAGAGTCATTTCGATACTCCAGTCAAAAGTTATCTACGTTGAAAGTTCCAACACATATTTTCAAATGTTTTGTTGTTTTTGAAAATGTGAAAAACATCCTCTTTGTTTTTCTCTTTTCTTATTTTTTTTGAACAATAAATACTGATTACACACATATATTAAGTACCCTAGGTCGTAACCAATATCTCATTTATAGCTCTATTGAATGAAACCGGAAGTAAATAAAATTAAAATGGTGCGTCAAAATATTTAAACCCTCAACAAGTGATGTAAATGATGGAATTTGGGTACAAAAATGATTTTCCTTAATGATTCCAAATCATATTGTGTAACTTGATACGAGCTTCGATTTTATATATTATAATAGTGGTTTCGACACGCGAGACAAAAGTTATCTCCGTTGAAAGTTGCAACACATATTTATCAAATGTGTTGTTGTTTTTGAAAATTTGAAAAAAATCCTCTTTGTTTTTCTCTTCTCTTATTTTTTTTTGAACAATAAATACTGATTACACACATATATTAAGAACCCTGGGTCGGAACCAAAATCTCATTTATAGCTCTATTGAATGAAACCGGAAGTAAATAAAATTAAAATGGTGCGTCAAAAACTTTAAACGCTCAGTAAGTGATGTAAATAATGGAATTTCGGAACAAAAATGATTTTCCCTATATATAACAAATCATATTGTGTAACTTGATACGAGCTGCGATTTGATATATTATAATATTCGTTTCGATACCCGAGTCAAAAGTTATCTACGTTGAAATTTGCAAGACATATTTTCAAATGTTTTGTTGTTTTTGAAAATGTGAACAACATCCCCTTTCTTTTTCTCTTGTATTATTTTTTTTGAACAATAAATAATGATTGAACATATATATTAAGAACCCTAGGTCGGAACTGATGAGCAAAAACTTGATGGGTAGAATCGGGATCGCCCAATACTTTGATGCCATCCCCGGCAACGGCGCCAAAAACTTGTTGAGCAGAATTGGGATTGCCAAAAACTTTGATGCCATCCCCGCAACGGAGTCATCCCCAGAAACGGCGCCAAAAACTTGTTGAGCAGGATCGGGATTGCCAAAAACTAGATGAGCGAAAACCGGCATCGCTGATCCTGCCGATACTTTGGTTTTATATTTAGAAAACTCTCGCAAGTGCACGAATCATTTCGTAGAAAATGATAAGTATACTCCGAAGGTCGATATAAGGAAGGAATGTATGTGGTTTTTAATTTATTATTCAAACTTTTAAAAACGAAATTAAATACTAAACATCCTATCACGATATTTTGGGGTTTTGTGTTTTAATCTAATAACATAAAATTAAACATAGATTCAATAAACATTCATGCAAATTTTATCTTTTATAAATAGTGGAGTATTTATGGATATAATAACTAAGTTAATTATGCTTGCTCATATTATCTAGGTTATTAAAGATATGAATTGATATTTATTGATTCTCCCTTTTTTGTATGAATACCACCTTTCGTGGGGTTAGATATTCTTTGTTAACTAAACAAATCAATTAACACCTATGGGTGGGGTTGATAACTAATTTGGTTAATTAAATTAATTCCTTTTTCTAAGAGATTGAAAATGAACCATTTAAATGCCACCTTTGGTGGGGTTAGACAGTTTAAACTTTATTCAAGGTGTCCAAATTAAACCTAAGAATTTAGTTATCCGAGTACTAACTTTCAAGTTTTAAAACTACTACTGAAAACGTGTTGTCAATACATTTTCTTATAATAATTCTTATAAAAACTTTTGAAATAGAGCTTCACTCTAACTACCTAGCGATTGTACCAACAAATAAAAGAGCACTACTCTAAATCGGATCAATAACTGAACCTTAAAATCTAATTTTCAGATTTAAGTTTGTAATGAAAAATAATATATTTCTCTCTAACATTCTTAATATAAAATCTTGAATAAAAATAAAATCAATTCATTTTAGAGATTTTTACCTATTTAATATTTCGCAAGCATAACAACGTTATTATTATATCATTTTTACAAACAGCCAGCACAGTTAAATTTAATCACAGACAAATTAAATATAACATGTAAGAAATAAGCATAAAAAATACTACAACAAATATAAAATCCTTACAGTACTTCGATGCTATTCCCGTAGCTCGAAAACCTCCAAACAGAATTTGCACTCCCATTTATAGAATCAAAAAGCTAATAAATTACAAAAACATAACTAGTTCTTCCCAAAAAGGGAAGAACTCTAAAACTAAGAGAAACTAGCTAAAACATAAGAAAAACTAAAAAAAACTAAAAACTAAGAAATGGAGAGAAAGAAAGAAGAGAGAAGTGTGTTTTGAGAGCCCTAGGTCGGAACCAATATCTCATTTATAGCTCTATTGAATGAAACCGGAAATAAGTAAATTGAAAATGGTGCATCAAAAACTTTAAACCCTAGGAATGTGATGTAAATGATAGAATTTGGATGCAAAAATGATTTTCCTTAACGAGACCGAATCATATTGTGTTTCTTGATACGAGCTTTGATTTAATAGATTCTAATAGTCATTTCGATACCAAAGTCAAAAGTTATCTCCGTTGAAAGTTGCAACACATATTTATCAAATGTTTTGTTGTTTTTGAAAATCTGAACAACATCCCCTTTCTTTTTCTCTTCTCTTTTTTTTTGAACAATAAATACTGATTGAACACATATATTAAGAACCCTAGGTCAGAACCAATATCTCAATTATAATTCTATTGACTAAAACAGGAAGTAAGCAAAATAAAAATGTTGCCTCAAAAACATTAAACCCTCGAAAGTGATGTAAATGAAAGAATTTGGGTACAAAAATGATTTTCCATAACGATACCAAATCATATTGTGTAGTTGATACAAGCTTTGTTTTGATATATTATAATAATTGTTTCGATACCCGACTCAAAAGTTATCTACGTTGAAATTTGAAACACATAATTTCAAATATTTTGTTGTTTTTGAAAATGTGAACAACATCCCCTTTCCTTTTATCATCTCTTATTTTTTTGAACAATAAATACTGATTGAACACATATATTAAGAACCCTAGGTCATAACCAATATATCATTTATAGCTTTATTGAATTTAACCGGAAGTATGTAAAATGAAAATCGTGCGTCAAAAACGTTAAACCCTCAATAAGTGATGTAAATGATGGAATTTGCGTACAAAAATGATATTCCAAAACGATGCCAAATCATATTGTGGAACTTGATACGATTTTCGATTTGATATATTAAAATAGTCGTTTCCATACCCGAGTCACAAGTTATTTCCGTTGAATGTTGAAACACATAATTTCAAATGTTTTGTTGTTTTTGAAATAGTTAACAACATCCCCTTTCTTTTTCTCTTCTCTTTTTTTTTTTGAACTATAAATACTGATTGAACACATATATTAAGAACCCTAGGTTGTAACCAATATCTCATTTATAGCTCTATTGAATTTAACCGGAAGTAAGTAAAATGAAAATGGTGCGTCAAAAACTTTAAACCCTCAATAAGTGATGTAAATGTTGGAATTTGGGTGCAAAAATAATATTCCAAAACGATACCAAATCATATTGTGTAACTTGATAAGAGCTTCGATTTGATATATTATAATAGTCGTTTCGATACCCAAGTCTAAAGTTATCGCCGTTCAAAGGTGCAACATATATTTATCAAATGTTTTGTAGTTTTTGAAAATGTGAACAACATCCCCTTTCCTTTTATCATCTCTAATATTTTTTGAACAATAAATACGGATTGAAAAATATATTAAGAACCCTAGGTCGTAACCAATATCTCATTTATAGCTCTCTTGAATTTAACCGGAAGTAAATAAAATGAAAATCGTGGGTCAAAAACTTTAAACCCTCAATAAGTGATGTACATGATGGAATTTGCTTACAAAAATGATATTCCAAAACGATACCAAATCATATTGTGGAACTTGATACGAGTTTCAATTTGATATATTATAATAGAAGTTTCCATACCCGAGTCAAAAGTTATTTCCGTTGAAAGTTGAAACACATAATTTCAAATGTTTTGTTGTTTTTGAAATTGTGAACAACATCCCCTTTCTTTTTCTCTTCTCTTTTTTTTGAACTATAAATACTGATTGAACACATATGTTAAGAACCCTAGGTCGTAACCAATATCTCATTTATAGCTCTATTTAATTTAACCGGAAGTAAGTAAAATGAAAATGGTGCGTCAAAAACTTTAAACCCTCAATAAGTGATGTAATTGTTGGAATTTGGGTGCAAAAATGATATTCCAAAAAGATACCAAATCATATTGTGTAACTTGATATGAGCTTCGATTTGATATATTATAATAGTCGTTTTGATACCCGAGTCTAAAGTTATCGCCGTTCAAAGGTGCAACATATATTTATCAAAAGTGTTTTTGTTTTTGAAAATGTGAACAACATCCCCATTCCTTTTATCATCTCTTATTTTTTTTAACAATAAATACGGATTGAACAAATATATTAAGAACCCTAGGTTGTAACCAATATCTCATTTATAGCTCTATTGAATTTAACCGGAAGTAAGTAAAATGAAAATGGTGCATCAAAAACTTTAAACCCTCAGTAAATGATGTAAATGATGGAATTTGGGTACAAAAATGATATTCACAATCGATACCGAATCATATTGTGTAACTTGATATGAGCTTTGATTTGATATATTATAATCATCGTTTTGATACCCGTCTCTAAAGTTATCTCCGTTGAAAGGTGCACCACATATTTATCAAATGTGTTGTTGTTTTTGAAAATGTGAACAACATCCCCTTTCTTTTTGTCTTCTCTTATTTTTTTAACAATAAATACTGATTGAACAAATATATTAAGAACCCTAGGTCGGAACAAAAATATCATTTATAGCTCTATTGAATGAAACCGGAAGTAAGTAAAATGAAAATGGTGCGTCAAAAACTTTAAACCCTAAACAAGTGATGTAAATGATGGAATTTGGGTACAAAAATGATATTCCTTAATGAGACGAAATCATATTGTGTAACTTGATAGGAGCTTCGATTTGATATATTATAATAGTCGTTTCGACACCCGAGTCAAAAGTTATCTCCATTTAAAGTTGCAACACATATTTATCAAATGTTTTGTTGTTTTTGAAAATGTGAACAACATCCCCTTTCTTTTTCTCTTCTCTTATTTTTTTTTTGAACAATAAATACTAATTGAACACATATATTAAGAACCCTAGGTCGTAAACGATATCTCATTTATAGCTCTATTTACTAAAACAAGTAATATGTAAAATGAAAATGGTGCCTCAAAAACATTAAACCCTTGGAAAGTGATGTTAATGATGGAATTTGAGTACAAAAATGATTTTCCTTAACGATACTGAATAATATTTGTGTAACTTGATATGACCTTCATTTTGATATATTATAATAGTTGTTTCGACACCCGAGTCAAAAGTTATATACGTTGAAAGTTGCAACACATATTTATCAAATGTTTTGTCGTTTTTGAAAATGTGAACAACATCCCCTTGCTTTTTCTCTTCTCTTATTTATTTTTGAACAATAAATACTGATTGAACACTTATATTAGAAAACCCTAGGTCGTCTCATTAAGGAAAATCATTTTTGCACAAAAATTCCATCATTTACATTACTTACTGAGGGTTTAAAGTTTTTGACGCAACATTTTCATTTTACTTATTTCCGGTTTGATTCAATAGAGCTATAAATGAGATATTCATTCCGACCTAGGGTTCTTAATATATGTGTTCAATCAGTATATATTGTTAAAAAAAAAATAAGAGAAGAGAAAAAGAAAGGGGATGTTGTTCACATTTTCAAAAACAACAAAGCATTTAAATATATGTTGCAACTTTCAACGGAGATAACTTTAACTCGTGTGTCGAAACGACTATTATAATATATCAAATCGAAGCTCGTATTAAGTTACATAATATGATTCAGTATCATATAGGAATATCAATTTTGTACCCAAATTTCATTATTTACAGCACTTACTGAGGGTTTAATGTTTTTGAGGCCCCATTTTCATTTTACTTACTTCTTGTTTTAGTAAATAGAGCCATAAATGAGATATTGGTTCCGACCAAGGATTTTTAATATATGTGTTCAATCTGTATTTATTGTTAAAAAAATAGCGAATCATATTGTGTAACTTGATATTTGCTTCGATTTGATATAATATAATAGTTGTTTCGATACCCGAGTCAAAAGTTATCTACGTGAAACGTTGTAACACCTAATTTCAAATGTTTTGTTGTTTTCTAAAATGTGAACAACATCCCCTTCCTTTTTCTCTTCTCTTATTTTTTTTGAACAATAAATACTGATTGAACACATATATTAAGAACCCTAGGTCGTAACCAATATCTCATTTATAGCT
The DNA here is from genome assembly GCA_033030585.1 of Hippophae rhamnoides. Lineage (NCBI taxonomy): Eukaryota > Viridiplantae > Streptophyta > Magnoliopsida > Rosales > Elaeagnaceae > Hippophae > Hippophae rhamnoides. Next base: position 62,987 of record JAVHJT010000071.1, read on the forward strand.
CTATTGAATGAAACCGAAAATAAGTAAAATGAAAATGGTGCGTCAAAAACTTTAAACCCTCAGTAAGTAATGTAAATGATGGAATTTTTGTGCAAAAATGATTTTCCTTAATGAGACCAAATCATATTGTGTAACTTGATATGAGCTTCGATTTGATATAATATTAGAGTTGTTTCGATACCCGAGTCAAAATTTATCTCCATTGAAACTTGAACACATATTTGTCAAATGTTTTATTGTTTTTGAAAATGTGAACAACATCACCTTTCGTTTTCTCTTCTCTTATTTATTTTTGAACAATAAATACTGATTGAACACATATATTAAGAACCCTTGGTCTGAACCAAGACCTCCTTTATAGCTCTATTGACAGAAACAAGAAGTAAGTAAAATGAAAATGTTGTGTCAAAAACATCAAACCCTCAGTAAGTGATGTAAATGATGGAATTTGGGTACAAAAATGATATTCCAAAACTATACCGAATCATATTGTGTAACTTGATATGAGCTTCGATTTGATATATTATAATAGTCGTTTCGACACCCGAGTCAAAAGTTATCTCCGTTGAAAGATGCAACATATATTTAAATGTTTTGTTGTTTTTGAAAATGTGAAAAACATCCCCTTTCTTTTTCTCTTGTCTTATTTTTTTTGAACAATAAATACGGATTGAACACATATATTAAGAACCCTAGGTCGGAACCAATATCTTATTTATAGCTCTATTGAATGAAACCGGAAATAAGTAAAATGAAAATGGTGCGTCAAAAACTTTAAACCCTCAGTAAGTAATGTAAATAATGGATTTTTTGTGAAAAAATGATTTTCCTTAATGAGACAAAATCATATTGTGTAACTTGATATGAGCTTCGATTTGATATATTATAATAGTCATTTCCATACCCGAGTCAAAAGTTATCTATGTAAAACGTTGCAACACATATTTGTCAAATGTTTTGTTGTTTTTTAAAATGTGAACAACATCCCATTCCTTTTTCTCTTCACTTATTTTTTATGAACAATAAATACTGATTGAACACATATATTAAGAACCCTAGGTCGTAACCAATATCTCATTTATAGGTCTATTGAATTTAACCGGAAGAAAGTAAAATGAAAATGGTGCGTCAAAAACTTTAAACCCTCAGTAAGTGATGTAAATGATTGAATTTGGGTAAAAAAATGATTTTCCATAATGAGGCAAAATCATATTGTGTAACTAGATATGAACTTCGTTTTGATATATTATAATATTCGTTTCAACACCCGAGTCAAATTATCTCCTTTGAAAGTTGCAACACATATTTGTCAAATATTTTTTTGTTTTTGAAAATGTGAACAACATCCCCTCGCTTTTTCTCTTCTCTTATTTATTTTTGAACAATAAATACTGATTGAACACTTATATTAGAAATCCCTAGGTCGGAACCAATATGTCATTTATAGCTCTATTGACTAAAACAAGAAGTAACTAAAATGAAAATGGTGCGTCAAAAACATTAAACCCTCAGTAAGTGATGTAAATGATGGAATTTTTTGTGCAAAAATGATATTCCTTAACAATAGCGAATCATATTGTGTAACTTGATACGAGCTTTAATTTGATATAATATAATAGTTGTTTCGATAGCCGAGTCAAAATTTATCTCCGTTGAAACTTGCAACACATATTTGTCAAATGTTTTGTTGTATTTGAAAATGTGAACAACATCACCTTTCGTTTTCTCTTCTCTTATTTATTTTTGAACAATAAATACTGATTGAACACATATATTAAGAACGCTTGGTCGGAACCAAGACCTCCTTTATAGCTCTATTGACAAAAACAAGAAGTAAGTAAAATGAAAATGTTGCGTCAAAAACATCAAACCCTTAGTAAGTGATGTAAATGATGGAATTTCGGTACAAAAATTATATTCCAAAACTATACCAAATCATATTGTGTAACTTGATATGGCCTTCGATTTGATATATTATAATAGTCGTTTCGACACCCGAGCCAAAAGTTATCTCCGTTGAAAGTTGTAACATATATTTAAATGTTTTGTGGTTTTTGAAAATGTGAACAACATCCACTTTCTTTTTCTCTTCTCTTATTTTTTTTTGAAGAATAAATACTGATTGATCACATACATTGAGAACCCTAGGTCGGAACCAATATCTCATTTATAGCTCTATTGAATGAAACCGAAATAAGTAAAATGAAAACGGTAAGGCCAAAAACTTTAAACCCTCAATAAGTGATGTAAATGATGGAATTTTTGTGCAAAAATGATTTTCCTTAATGAGACCAAATAATATTGTGTAACTTGATATGACCTTCGAATTGATATATTATAATAGTCATTTCCATATCCAAGTCAAAAGTTATCTGCGTTAAACGTTGCAACACACAATATCAAATGTTTTGTTGTTTTTTAAAATGTGAACAACATCTCCTTTATTTTTCTCTTCTCTTACTTTTTTAACAATAAAATCTGATTGACCACATATATTAAGAACCCTAGGTCATAACCAATATCTCATTTATAGCTCTATTGAATTTAACCGGAAGTAAGTAAAATGAAAATGGTGCGTCAAAAATATTAAACCCTCATCAAGTCATGTAAACGAAGGAATTTGGGTAAAAAAATGATTTTCCATAATGAGACAAAATCATATTGCGTAATTTGATATGACCTTTGTTTTGATATATTATAATTGTCGTTTCGACACCCGAGTCAAAAGTTATCTCGTTGAAAGTTGCAACACATATTTATCAAATATTTTTTTGTTTTTGAAAATTTGAACAACATCCCCTTTCTTTTTCTCTTCTCTTATTTTTTTTGAACAATAAATACTGATTGAACACATATATTAAGAACCTTATATCGGAACCATTATCTCCTTTATAGCTCTATTGACTAAAATAGGAAGTAAGTAAAATGAAAATGGTGCCTCAAAAACATTAAACCCTCGGAAAGTGATGTAAATGATAGAATTTGGGTACAAAAATGATTTTCCTTAACGATACTAAATAATATTGTGTAACTTGATATGAGCTTCAATTTGATATATTATAATAGTCGTTTCGATACCCGAGTCAAAAGTTATATCCGTTGAAAGTTGCAACACATACTTATCAAATGTTTTGTCGTTTTTGAAAATGTGAACAACATCCCCTTGCTTTTTCTCTTCTCTTATTTATTTTTGAACAATAAATACTGATTGAACACTTATATTACAAAACCCTAGGTCGAACCAATATCTCATTTATTGCTCTATTGAGTAAAACAAGAAGTAAGTAAAATGAAAATGGTGCGTCAAAAACATTAAACCGTCAGTAAGTGATGAAAATAATGAAATTTGGGTACAAAATTGATATTCCAAAATGATACTGAATCATATTATGTAACTTAATATGAGCTTCGATTTGATATATTATAATAGTCATTTCAACACACGAGTTAAAGTTATCTCTGTTGAAAGTTACAACATATATTTAAATGTTTTGTTGTTTTTGAAAATGTGAACAACATCCCCTTTCTTTTTCTCTTCTCTTATTTTTTTTAACAATATATACTGATTGAACACATATATTAAGAACCCTTGGTCGGAATCAATATCTCATTTATAGCTCTATTGAATGAAACTGGAAATAAGTAAAATGAAAATGGTGCGTCAAAAACTTTAAACCCTCAGTAAGTAATGTAAATGATGAAATTTTTGTGCAAAAATGATTTTCCTTAATGAGACCAAATCATATTGTGTAACTTGATATGAGCTTCGAATTGATATATTATAATAGTCGTTTCCATATCCGAGTCAAAAGTTATCTACGTTAAACGTTGCAACACATAATTTCAAATGTTTTGTTGTTTTTTAAAATGTGAACAACATCCCCTTTCTTTTTTCTCTTCTCTTATTTTTTTTAACAATAAATACTGATGGAACACATATATTAAGAACCCTAGGTCGTAACCAATATCTCATTTATAGCTCTATTGAATTTAACGGGAAGTAAGTAAAATGAAAATGGTGCGTCAAAAACTTTAAACCCTCAGCAACTTATGTAAACGATGGAATTTGGGTAAAAAAATGATTTTCCATAATGATACAAAATCATATTGTGTAACTTGATGTGACCTTCGTTTTGATATATTATAATATTCGTTTCGACACCCGATTCAAAAGTTATCTCCGTTGAAAGTTCCAACACATATTTATCAAATATTTTTTTGTTTTTGAAAATGTGAACAACATCCCCTTTCTTTTTCTCTTCTCTTATTATTTTTGAACAATAAATACTGATTGAACACTTATATTAGAAAACCCTAGGTCGGAACCAATATCTCATTTATAGCTCTATTGACTAAAACAAGAAGTAAGTAAAATGAAAATGGTGCGTCAAAAACATTAAACCCTCAGTAAGTGATGTAAATAATGAAATTTGGGTACAAAATTGATATTCCAAAATGATACTGAATCATATTATGTAACTTAATACGAGCTTCGATTTGATATATTATAATAGTCATTTCAACACACGAGTTAAAGTTATCTCCGTTGAAAGTTGCAACATATATTTAAATGTTTTGTTGTTTTTGAAAATGTGAACAACATCCCCTTTCTTTTTCTCTTCTCTTACTTTTTTTGAACAATATATACTGATTGAACACATATATTAAGAACCCTAGGTCGGAATCAATATCTCATTTATAGCTCTATTGAATGAAACCGGAAATAAGTAAAATGAAAATGGTGCGTCAAAAACTTTAAACCCTCAATAAGTAATGTAAATGATGGAATTTTGGTGCAAAAATAATTTTCCTTAGTGAGACCAAATCATATTGTGTAACTTGATATGAGGTTCGAATTGATATATTATAATAGTCGTTTCCATATCCGAGTCAAAAGTTATCTATGTTAAACGTTGCAACAAATAATTTCAAATGTTTTGTTGTTTTTTAAAATGTGAACAACATCCCCTTTATTTTGCACTTCTCTTATTTTATTTACAATAAATACTGATTGAACACATATATTAAGAACCCTAGGTCGTAACCAATATCTCATTTATAGCTCTATTGAATTTAACCGAAAGTAAGTAAAATAAAAATGGTGCGTTAAAAACTTTAAACCCTCAGCAAGTGATGTAAACGATGGAATTTGGGTAAAAAATGATTTTCCATAATGAGACAAAATCATATTGTGTAACTTGATATGACCTTCGTTTTGATATATTATGAAAGTCGTTTCGACACCCGAGTAAAAAGTTATCTCCGTTGAAAGTTGCAACACATATTTATCAAATATTTTTTTTGTTTTTGAAAATGTGTACAACATCCCCTTTCTTTTTCTCTTCTCTTATTTTTTTTGAACAATAAATACTGATTGAACACATATATTAAGAACCCTATGTCGGAACCAATATCTCATTTATTGCCCTATTTACTAAAACAAGAAGTAAGTAAAATGAAAATAGTGCCTCAAAAACATTAAACCCTTGGAAAGTGCTGTTAATAATGGAATTTGAGTACAAAAATGATTTTCCTTAACGATACTGCATAATATTGTGTAACTTGATATGAGCTCGGTTTGATATATTATAATAGTCGTTTCGATACCCGAGTCAAAAGTTATATCCGTTGAAAGTTGCAACACATATTTCTCAAATATTTTTTTTGTTTTTGAAAATGTGAACAACATCCCCTTTCTTTATCTCTTCTCTTATTTTTTTTAACAATAAATACTGATTGAACACATATATTAACAACCCTAGGTTGTAACCAATATCTCATTTATAGCTCTATTGACTAAAACAAGAAGTAAGTAAAATGAAAATGGTTCCTCAAAAACATTAAACCCTTGGAAAGTGATGTAAATGATGGAATTTTGGTACAAAAATGATTTTCCTTAACGATACTGAATCATATTGTGTAACTTGATATGAGCTTCGATTTGATATATTAGAAAAGTCGTTTCGATACCCGAGTCAAAAGTTATCTCCATTGAAAATGGCAACATATATTTATCAAAAGTTTTGTTGTTTTTGAAAATGTGAACAACATCCCCTTTCGTTTTCTCTTCTCTTATTTACTTTTGAAAAATAAATACTGATTGAACACATATATTAAGAACCCTTGGTCGGAACCAAGACCTTCTTTATAGCTCTATTGACAAAAACAAGAAGTACGTAAAATGAAAATGTTGCGTCAAAAACATCAAACCCTCAATATGTGATGTAAATGTTGGAATTTGGGTACAAAAATGATATTCCAAAACTAAACCGAATCATATTTTGTAACTTGATATGAGCTTCGATTTGATATATTATAATAGTCGCTTCGACACCCGAGTCAAAAGTTATCTCCGTTGAAAGTAGCAACATATATTTAAATGTTTTGTTGTTTTTAAAAATGTGAACAACATCTCCTTTCTTTTTTCTCTTCTCTTATTTTTTTTGAACAATAAATACTGATTGAACACATATATTAAGAACCCTAGGTCGGAATCAATATCTTATTTATACCTATTTTGAATGAAACTGGAAATAAGTAAAATGAAAATGGTGCGTCAAAAACTTTAAACCCTCAGTAAGTAATGTAAATGATGGAATTTTTGTGCAAAAATGATTTTCCTTAATGAGCTTCGATTTGATATATTATAATAGTCATTTCCATACCCGAGTCAAAAGTTATCTACGTGAAATGTTGCAACACCTAACTTCAAATGTTTTGTTGTTTTTTAAAATGTGAACAACATCACCTTCCATTTTCTCTTCTCTTATTTTTTTTGAACAATAAATTCTGATTGAACACATATATTAAGAACCCTAGGTCGTAACCAATATCTCATTTATAGCTCTTTTGAATTTAACCGGAAGTAAGTAAAATGAAAATGGTGCCCCAAAAACATTAAACCCTTGGAAAGTGATGTTAATGATGGAATTTGAGTACAAAAATGATTTTCCTTAACTATACTGAATAATATTGTGTAACTTGATATGAGCTTCGATTTGATATATTATAATAGTCGTTTCGATACCCGAGTCAAAAGTTATATCCGTTGAAAGTTGCAACACATATTTCTCAAATATTTTTTTATTTTTGAAAATGTGTACAACATCCCCTTTCTTTTTCTCTTCTCTTATTTTTTTTGAACAATAAATACTGATTGAACACATATATTAAGAACCCTAGTTCGGAACCAATATCTCATTTATAGCTCTATTGACTAAAACAAGAAGTAAGTAAAATGAAAATGGTGTCTCAAAAACATTAAACCCTTGGAAAGTGATGTAAATGATGGAATTTTTTGTGAAAAAATGATTTTCCTTAACAATAGCGAATCATATTGTGTAACTTGATATGAGCTTCAATTTGATATAATATAATAGTTGTTTCGATACCCGAGTCAAAATTTATCTCTGTTGAAACTTGCAACATATATTTGTCAAATGTTTTGTTGTTTTTGAAAATGTGAACAACATCACCTTTCGTTTTCTCTTCTCTTATTTATTTTTGAACAATAAATACTGATTGAACACTTATATTAGAAAACCCTAGGTCGGAACCAATATCTCATTTATAGCTCTATTTACTAAAACAAGAAGTAAGTAAAATGAAAATGGTGCGTCAAAAACATTAAACCCTCAGTAAGTGATGTAAATAATGAAATTTGAAAACAAAATTGATATTCCAAAATGATACTGAATCATATTATGTAACTTAATACGAGCTTCGATTTGATATATTATAATAGTCATTTCAACACACGAGTTAAAGTTATCTCCGTTGAAAGTTGCAACATATATTTAAATGTTTTGTTGTTTTTTAAAATGTGAACAACGTCCCCTTTCTTTTTCTCTTCTCTTATTTTTTTAACAATAAATACTGATTGAACACATATATTAAGAACCCTAGGTCGTAACCAATATCTCATTTATAGCTCTATTGAATTTAACAGGAATTAAGTAAAATGAAAATGGTGCGTCAAAAACTTTAAACCCTCAGCAAGTGATGTAAACGATGGAATTTGGGTAAAAATATTATTTTCCATAATGAGACAAAATCATATTGTGTAACTTGATATGACCTTCATTTTGATATATTATAATAGTCGTTTCGACACCCGAGTCAAAAGTTATCTCTGTTGAAAGTTGCAACACATATTTATCAAATATTTTTTTGTTTTTGAAAATGTGAACAACATCCACTTTCTTTTTCTCTTCTCTTATTTTTTTTGAAGAATAAATACTGATTGAACACATACATTAAGAACCCTAGGTCGGAACCAATATCTCATTTATAGCTCTATTGAATGAAACCGGAAATAAGTAAAATGAAAACGGTGCGTCAAAAACTTTAAACCCTCAATAAGTGATGTAAATGATGGAATTTTTGTGCAAAAATGATTTTCCTTAATGAGACCAAATAATATTGTGTAACTTGATATGACCTTCGAATTGATATATTATAATAGTCATTTCCATATCCAAGTCAAAAGTTATCTCATAAGTAAACGTTGCAACACACAATATCAAATGTTTTGTTGTTTTTTAAAATGTGAACAACATCTCCTTTCTTTTTCTCTTCTCTTACTTTTTTAACAATAAATACTGATTGACCACATATATTAAGAATCCTAGGTCATAACCAATATCTCATTTATAGCTCTATTGAATTTAACCGGAAGTAAGTAAAATGAAAATGGTGCGTCAAAAACATTAAACCCTTGGAAAGTGATGTAAATGATGGAATTTTGGTACAAAAATGATTTTCCTTAACGATACCGAATCATATTGTGTAACTTGATATGAGCTTCGATTTGATATATTATAAAAGTCGCTTTCGATACCCGAGTCAAAAGTTATCTCCGTTGAAAATGGCAACATATATTTGTCAAATGTTTTGTCGTATTTGAAAATGTGAACAATATCCCCCTGCTTTTTCTCTTCTCTTATTTATTTTTGAACAATAAATACTGATTGAACACATATATTAAGAACCCTAGGTCGGAACCAATATCTCATTTATAGCTCTATTGAATTTAAACTGAAGTAAGTAAAATGAAAATGGTGCGTCAAAAACTTTAAACCCTTGGAAAGTGAAGTTAATGATGGAAGTTGGGTACAAAAATGATTTTCCTTAACGATACTGAATAATATTGTGCAACTTGATATGAGCTTCAATTTGATATATTATAATAGTCGTTTCGATACCCGAGTCAAAAGTTATATCCGTTGAAAGTTGCAACACATATTTATCAAATGTTTTGTCGTTTTTGAAAATGTGAACAACATCCCCTTGCTTTTTCTCTTCTCTTATTTATTTTTGAACCATAAATACTGATTGAACACTTATATTACAAAACCCTAGGTCAAAACCAATATCTCATTTATTGCTCTATTGAGTAAAACAAGAAGTAAGTAAAATGAAAATGGTGCGTCAAAAACATTAAACCCTCAGTAAGTGATGAAAATAATGAAATTTGTGTACAAAATTGATATTCCAAAATGATACTGAATCATATTATGTAACTTAATACGAGCTTCGATTTGATATATTATAATAGTCATTTCAACACACGAGTTAAAGTTATCTCCGTTGAAAGTTACAACATATATTTCAATGTTTTGTTGTTTTTGAAAATGTGAACAACATCCCCTTTCTTTTTCTCGTCTCTTATTTTTTTTTTGAACAATATATACTGATTGAACACATATATTAACAACCCTAGGTTGTAACCAATATCTCATTTATAGCTCTATTGACTAAAACAAGAAGTAAGTAAAATGAAAAAGGTGCCTCAAAAATATTAAACCCTTGGAAAGTGATGTAAATGATGGAATTTGGGTACAAAAATGATTTTGCTTAACGATACCAAATCATATTGATTAACTTGATATTAGCTTCGATTTGATATATTATAATAGTCATTTCGATACCCGAGTCAAAAGTTATATGCGTTGAAATTTGCAACACATATTTGTCAAATGTTTTGTCGTATTTGAAAATGTGAACAACCTTCCCCTTTCTTTTTCTCTTCTCTTATTTTTTTTGAACAATAAATACTGATTGAACACATATATTAAGAACCCTATGTCGGAACCAATAACTCATTTATAGCTCTATTGAATTTAAATCAAGTAAGTAAAATGAAAATGGTGCGTCAAAAACTTTAAACCCTCAGCAACTGATGTAAACGATGGAATTTGGGTAAAAAAATGATTTTACATAATGATACAAAATCATATTATGTAACTTGATGTGACCTTCGTTTTGATATATTATAATATTCGTTTCGACACTCGATTCAAAAGTTATCTCCGTTGAAAGTTCCAACACATATTTATCAAATATTTGTTTGTTTTTGAAAATATGAACAACATCCCCTTTCTTTTTCTCGTCTCTTATTTTTTTTTTGAAAAATAAATACTGATTGAACACATATATTAACAACCCTAGGTTGTAACCAATATCTCATTTATAGCTCTATTGACTAAAACAAGAAGTAAGTAAAATGAAAAAGGTGCCTCAAAAATATTAAACCCTTGGAAAGTGATGTAAATGATGGAATTTGGGTACAAAAATGATTTTGCTTAACGATACCAAATCATATTGATTAACTTGATATTAGATTCGATTTGATATATTATAATAGTCATTTCGATACCCGAGTCAAAAGTTATATGCGTTGAAATTTGCAACACATATTTGTCAAATGTTTTGTCGTATTTGAAAATGTGAACAACATCCCCCTGCTTTTTCTCTTCTCTTATTTATTTTTGAACAATAAATACTGATTGAACACTTATATTAGAAAACCCTAGGTCGGAACCAATATCTCATTTATAGCTCTATTGACTAAAACAAGAAGTAAGTAAAATGAAAAAGGTGCCTCAAAAACATTAAACCCTTGGAAAGTGATATAAATGATGGAATTTTGGCACAAAAACGATTTTCCTTAACGATACCGAATCATATTGTGTAACTTGATATGAAGCTTCGATTTGATATATTATAAAAGTCGCTTTCGATACCCGAGTCAAAAGTTATCTCCGTTGAAAATGGCAACATATATTTGTCAAATGTTTTGTCGTATTTGAAAATGTGAACAACATCTCCCTGCTTTTTCTCTTCTCTTATTTATTTTTGAACAATAAATACTGATTGAACACATATATTAACAACCCTAGGTTGTAACCAATATCTCATTTATAGCTCTATTGACTAAAACAAGAAGTAAGTAAAATGAAAAAGGTGCCTCAAAAACATTAAACCCTTGGAAAGTGATGTAAATGATGGAATTTTGGTACAAAAATGATTTTCCTTAACGATACCGAATCATATTGTGTAACTTGATATGAGCTTCGATTTGATATATTATAAAAGTCGTTTCGATACCCGAGTCAAAAGTTATCTCCATTGAAAATGGCAACATATATTTATCAAAAGTTTTGTTGTTTTTGAAAATGTGAACAACATCCCCTTTCGTTTTCTCTTCTCTTATTTACTTTTGAAAAATAAATACTGATTGAACACATATATTAAGAACCCTTGGTCGGAACCAAGACCTTCTTTATAGCTCTATTGACAAAAACAAGAAGTACGTAAAATGAAAATGTTGCGTCAAAAACATCAAACCCTCAATATGTGATGTAAATGTTGGAATTTGGGTACAAAAATGATATTCCAAAACTAAACCGAATCATATTTTGTAACTTGATATGAGCTTCGATTTGATATATTATAATAGTCGCTTCGACACCCGAGTCAAAAGTTATCTCCGTTGAAAGTAGCAACATATATTTAAATGTTTTGTTGTTTTTAAAAATGTGAACAACATCTCCTTTCTTTTTTCTCTTCTCTTATTTTTTTTGAACAATAAATACTGATTGAACACATATATTAAGAACCCTAGGTCGGAATCAATATCTTATTTATACCTCTTTTGAATGAAACCGGAAATAAGTAAAATGAAAATGGTGCGTCAAAAACTTTAAACCCTCAGTAAGTAATGTAAATGATGGAATTTTTGTGCAAAAATGATTTTCCTTAATGAGCTTCGATTTGATATATTATAATAGTCATTTCCATACCCGAGTCAAAAGTTATCTACGTGAAATGTTGCAACACCTAACTTCAAATGTTTTGTTGTTTTTTAAAATGTGAACAACATCACCTTCCATTTTCTCTTCTCTTATTTTTTTTGAACAATAAATTCTGATTGAACACATATATTAAGAACCCTAGGTCGTAACCAATATCTCATTTATAGCTCTTTTGAATTTAACCGGAAGTAAGTAAAATGAAAATGGTGCCCCAAAAACATTAAACCCTTGGAAAGTGATGTTAATGATGGAATTTGAGTACAAAAATGATTTTCCTTAACTATACTGAATAATATTGTGTAACTTGATATGAGCTTCGATTTGATATATTATAATAGTCGTTTCGATACCCGAGTCAAAAGTTATATCCGTTGAAAGTTGCAACACATATTTCTCAAATATTTTTTTATTTTTGAAAATGTGTACAACATCCCCTTTCTTTTTCTCTTCTCTTATTTTTTTTGAACAATAAATACTGATTGAACACATATATTAAGAACCCTAGTTCGGAACCAATATCTCATTTATAGCTCTATTGACTAAAACAAGAAGTAAGTAAAATGAAAATGGTGTCTCAAAAACATTAAACCCTTGGAAAGTGATGTAAATGATGGAATTTTTTGAGAAAAAATGATTTTCCTTAACAATAGCGAATCATATTGTGTAACTTGATATGAGCTTCAATTTGATATAATATAATAGTTGTTTCGATACCCGAGTGAAAATTTATCTCTGTTGAAACTTGCAACATATATTTGTCAAATGTTTTGTTGTTTTTGAAAATGTGAACAACATCACCTTTCGTTTTCTCTTCTCTTATTTATTTTTGAACAATAAATACTGATTGAACACTTATATTAGAAAACCCTAGGTCGGAACCAATATCTCATTTATAGCTCTATTTACTAAAACAAGAAGTAAGTAAAATGAAAATGGTGCGTCAAAAACATTAAACCCTCAGTAAGTGATGTAAATAATGAAATTTGAAAACAAAATTGATATTCCAAAATGATACTGAATCATATTATGTAACTTAATACGAGCTTCGATTTGATATATTATAATAGTCATTTCAACACACGAGTTAAAGTTATCTCCGTTGAAAGTTGCAACATATATTTAAATGTTTTGTTGTTTTTTAAAATGTGAACAACGTCCCCTTTCTTTTTCTCTTCTCTTATTTTTTTAACAATAAATACTGATTGAACACATATATTAAGAACCCTAGGTCGTAACCAATATCTCATTTATAGCTCTATTGAATTTAACAGGAATTAAGTAAAATGAAAATGGTGCGTCAAAAACTTTAAACCCTCAGCAAGTGATGTAAACGATGGAATTTGGGTAAAAATATTATTTTCCATAATGAGACAAAATCATATTGTTTAACTTGATATGACCTTCGTTTTGATATATTATAATAGTCGTTTCGACACCCGAGTCAAAAGTTATCTCTGTTGAAAGTTGCAACACATATTTATCAAATATTTTTTTGTTTTTGAAAATGTGAACAACATCCACTTTCTTTTTCTCTTCTCTTATTTTTTTTGAAGAATAAATACTGATTGATCACATACATTGAGAACCCTAGGTCGGAACCAATATCTCATTTATAGCTCTATTGAATGAAACCGGAAATAAGTAAAATGAAAACGGTGCGTCAAAAACTTTAAACCCTCAATAAGTGATGTAAATGATGGAATTTTTGTGCAAAAATGATTTTCCTTAATGAGACCAAATAATATTGTGTAACTTGATATGACCTTCGAATTGATATATTATAATAGTCATTTCCATATCCAAGTCAAAAGTTATCTGCGTTAAACGTTGCAACACACAATATCAAATGTTTTGTTGTTTTTTAAAATGTGAACAACATCTCCTTTCTTTTTCTCTTCTCTTACTTTTTTAACAATAAATACTGATTGACCACATATATTAAGAATCCTAGGTCATAACCAATATCTCATTTATAGCTCTATTGAATTTAACCGGAAGTAAGTAAAATGAAAATGGTGCGTCAAAAACATTAAACCCTTGGAAAGTGATGTAAATGATGGAATTTTGGTACAAAAATGATTTTCCTTAACGATACCGAATCATATTGTGTAACTTGATATGAGCTTCGATTTGATATATTATAAAAGTCGTTTCGATACCCGAGTCAAAAGTTATCTCCGTTGAAAATGGCAACATATATTTGTCAAATGTTTTGTCGTATTTGAAAATGTGAACAATATCCCCCTGCTTTTTCTCTTCTCTTATTTATTTTTGAACAATAAATACTGATTGAACACATATATTAAGAACCCTAGGTCGGAACCAATATCTCATTTATAGCTCTATTGAATTTAAACTGAAGTAAGTAAAATGAAAATGGTGCGTCAAAAACTTTAAACCCTTGGAAAGTGAAGTTAATGATGGAAGTTGGGTACAAAAATGATTTTCCTTAACGATACTGAATAATATTGTGCAACTTGATATGAGCTTCAATTTGATATATTATAATAGTCGTTTCGATACCCGAGTCAAAAGTTATATCCGTTGAAAGTTGCAACACATACTTATCAAATGTTTTGTCGTTTTTGAAAATGTGAACAACATCCCCTTGCTTTTTCTCTTCTCTTATTTATTTTTGAACAATAAATACTGATTGAACACTTATATTACAAAACCCTAGGTCAGAACCAATATCTCATTTATTGCTCTATTGAGTAAAACAAGAAGTAAGTAAAATGAAAATGGTGCGTCAAAAACATTAAACCCTCAGTAAGTGATGAAAATAATGAAATTTGGGTACAAAATTGATATTCCAAAATGATACTGAATCATATTATGTAACTTAATACGAGCTTCGATTTGATATATTATAATAGTCATTTCAACACACGAGTTAAAGTTATCTCTGTTGAAAGTTACAACATATATTTCAATGTTTTGTTGTTTTTGAAAATGTGAACAACATCCCCTTTCTTTTTCTCGTCTCTTATTTTTTTTTTGAACAATATATACTGATTGAACACATATATTAACAACCCTAGGTTGTAACCAATATCTCATTTATAGCTCTATTGACTAAAACAAGAAGTAAGTAAAATGAAAAAGGTGCCTCAAAAATATTAAACCCTTGGAAAGTGATGTAAATGATGGAATTTGGGTACAAAAATGATTTTGCTTAACGATACCAAATCATATTGATTAACTTGATATTAGCTTCGATTTGATATATTATAATAGTCATTTCGATACCCGAGTCAAAAGTTATATGCGTTGAAATTTGCAACACATATTTGTCAAATGTTTTGTCGTATTTGAAAATGTGAACAACCTTCCCCTTTCTTTTTCTCTTCTCTTATTTTTTTTGAACAATAAATACTGATTGAACACATATATTAAGAACCCTATGTCGGAACCAATAACTCATTTATAGCTCTATTGAATTTAAACTGAAGTAAGTAAAATGAAAATGGTGCGTCAAAAACTTTAAACCCTCAGCAACTGATGTAAACGATGGAATTTGGGTAAAAAAATGATTTTACATAATGATACAAAATCATATTGTGTAACTTGATGTGACCTTCGTTTTGATATATTATAATATTCGTTTCGACACTCGATTCAAAAGTTATCTCCGTTGAAAGTTCCAACACATATTTATCAAATATTTGTTTGTTTTTGAAAATATGAACAACATCCCCTTTCTTTTTCTCGTCTCTTATTTTTTTTTTGAAAAATAAATACTGATTGAACACATATATTAACAACCCTAGGTTTTAACCAATATCTCATTTATAGCTCTATTGACTAAAACAAGAAGTAAGTAAAATGAAAAAGGTGCCTCAAAAATATTAAACCCTTGGAAAGTGATGTAAATGATGGAATTTGGGTACAAAAATGATTTTGCTTAACGATACCAAATCATATTGATTAACTTGATATTAGATTCGATTTGATATATTATAATAGTCATTTCGATACCCGAGTCAAAAGTTATATGCGTTGAAATTTGCAACACATATTTGTCAAATGTTTTGTCGTATTTGAAAATGTGAACAACATCCCCCTGCTTTTTCTCTTCTCTTATTTATTTTTGAACAATAAATACTGATTGAACACTTATATTAGAAAACCCTAGGTCGGAACCAATATCTCATTTATAGCTCTATTGACTAAAACAAGAAGTAAGTAAAATGAAAAAGGTGCCTCAAAAACATTAAACCCTTGGAAAGTGATATAAATGATGGAATTTTGGTACAAAAATGATTTTCCTTAACGATACCGAATCATATTGTGTAACTTGATATGAGCTTCGATTTGATATATTATAAAAGTCGTTTCGATACCCGAGTCAAAAGTTATCTCCGTTGAAAATGGCAACATATATTTGTCAAATGTTTTGTCGTATTTGAAAATGTGAACAACATCTCCCTGCTTTTTCTCTTCTCTTATTTATTTTTGAACAATAAATACTGATTGAACACATATATTAACAACCCTAGGTTGTAACCAATATCTCATTTATAGCTCTATTGACTAAAACAAGAAGTAAGTAAAATGAAAAAGGTGCCTCAAAAACATTAAACCCTTGGAAAGTGATGTAAATGATGGAATTTTGGTACAAAAATGATTTTCCTTAACGATACCGAATCATATTGTGTAACTTGATATGAGCTTCGATTTGATATATTATAAAAGTCGTTTCGATACCCGAGTCAAAAGTTATCTCCGTTGAAAATGGCAACATATATTTATCAAATGTTTTGTTGTTTTTGAAAATGTGAACAACATCCCCTTTCGTTTTCTCTTCTCTTATTTACTTTTGAAAAATAAATACTGATTGAACACATATATTAAGAACCCTTGGTCGGAACCAAGACCTTCTTTATAGCTCTATTGACAAAAACAAGAAGTACGTAAAATGAAAATGTTGCGTCAAAAACATCAAACCCTCAATATGTGATGTAAATGATGGAATTTGGGTACAAAAATGATATTCCAAAACTAAACCGAATCATATTTTGTAACTTGATATGAGCTTCGATTTGATATATTATAATAGTCGCTTCGACACCCGAGTCAAAACTTATCTACGTTAAACGTTGCAATACATAATTTCAAATGTTTTGTTGTTTTTTAAAATGTGAACAACGTCCCCTTTCTTTTTCTCTTCTCTTATTTTTTTTAACAATAAATACTGATTGAACACATATATTAAGAACCCTAGGTCGTAACCAATATCTCATTTATAGCTCTATTGAATTTAACCGGAAGTAAGTAAAATGAAAATGGTGCGTCAAAAACTTTAAACCCTCAGCAAGTGATGAAACGATGGAATTTGGGTAAGAAAAGGATTTTCCATAATGAGACAAAATCATATTGTGTAACTTGATATTACCTTCGTTTTGATATATTATAATAGTCGTTTCGACACCCGAGTCAAAAGTTATCTCTATTGAAAGTTGCAACAGATATTTATCAAATATTTTTTTGTTTTTGAAAATGTGAACAACATCCCATTGCTTTTTCTCTTCTCTTATTTATTTTTGAACAATAAATACTGATTGAACACTTATATTAGAAAACCCTAGGTCGGAACCAATATCTCATTTATAGCTCTATTTACTAAAACAAGAAGTAAGTAAAATGAAAATGTTGCGTCAAAAACATTAAACCCTCAGTAAGTGATGTAAATAATGAAATTTGGATACAAAATTGATATTCCAAAATGATACTGAATCATATTATGTAACTTAATACGAGCTTCGATTTGATATATTATAATAGTCATTTCAACACACGAGTTAAAGTTATCTCCGTTGAAAGTTGCAACATATATTTAAATGTTTTGTTGTTTTTTAAAATGTGAACAACGTCCCCTTTCTTTTTCTCTTCTCTTATTTTTTTTAACAATAAATACTGATTGAACACATATATTAAGAACCCTAGGTCGTAACCAATATCTCATTTATAGCTCTATTGAATTTAACCGGAAGTAAGTAAAATGAAAATGGTGCGTCAAAAACTTTAAACCCTCAGCAAGTGATGAAACGATGGAATTTGGGTAAGAAAAGGATTTTACATAATGAGACAAAATCATATTGTGTAACTTGATATTACCTTCGTTTTGATATATTATAATAGTCGTTTCGACACCCGAGTCAAAAGTTATCTCTGTTGAAAGTTGCAACAGATATTTATCAAATATTTTTTTGTTTTTGAAAATGTGAACAACATCCCATTGCTTTTTCTCTTCTCTTATTTATTTTTGAACAATAAATACTGATTGAACACTTATATTAGAAAACCCTAGGTCGGAACCAATATCTCATTTATAGCTCTATTTACTAAAACAAGAAGTAAGTAAAATGAAAATGTTGCGTCAAAAACATTAAACCCTCAATAAGTGATGTAAATAATGAAATTTGGATACAAAATTGATATTCCAAAATGATACTGAATCATATTATGTAACTTAATACGAGCTTCGATTTGATATATTATAATAGTCATTTCAACACACGAGTTAAAGTTATCTCCGTTGAAAGTTGCAACATATATTTAAATGTTTTGTTGTTTTTTAAAATGTGAACAACGTCCCCTTTCTTTTTCTCTTCTCTTATTTTTTTTAACAATAAATACTGATTGAACACATATATTAAGAACCCTAGGTCGGAATCAATATCTCATTTATAGCTCTATTGAATGAAACCGGAAATAAGTAAAATAAAAATGGTGCCGTCAAAAACTTTAAACCCTCAATAAGTAATGTAAATGATGGAATTTTTGTGCAAAAATGATTTTCCTTAATGAGACCAAATCATATTGTGTAACTTGATATGAGCTTCAATTTGATATAATATAATAGTTGTTTCGATACCCGAGTCAAAATTTATCTCTGTTGAAACTTGCAACATATATTTGTCAAATGTTTTGTTGTTTTTGAAAATGTGAACAACATCACCTTTCGTTTTCTCTTCTCTTATTTATTTTTGAACAATAAATACTGATTGAACACATATATTAAGAACCTTGGTCGGAACCAAGACCTCCTTTATAGCCCTATTTACAAAAACAAGAAGTAAAATGAAAATGTTGCGTCAAAAACATCAAACCCTCAGTAAGTGATGTAAATAATGAAATTTGGGTACAAAATTGATATTCCAAAATGATACTGAATCATATAATGTAACTTAATATGAGCTTCAATTTGATATATTATAATAGTCATTTCAACACACGAGTTAAAGTTATCTCCGTTGAAAGTTGCAACATATATTTAAATGTTTTGTTGTTTTTGAAAATGTGAACAACATCCCCTTTCTTTTTCTCTTCTCTTACTTTTTTTGAACAATATATACTGATTGAACACATATATTAAGAACCCTAGGTCGGAATCAATATCTCATTTATAGCTCTATTGAATGAAATCGGAATTAAGTAAAATGAAAATGGTGCCGTCAAAAACTTTAAACCCTCAATAAGTAATGTAAATGATGGAATTTTTGTGCAAAAATGATTTTCCTTAATGAGACCAAATCATATTGTGTAACTTGATATGAGGTTCGAATTGATATATTATAATAGTCGTTTCCATATCTGAGTCAAAAGTTATCTACGTTAAACGTTGCAACAAATAATTTCAAATGTTTTGTTGTTTTTTAAAATGTGAACAACATCCCCTTTATTTTGCACTTCTCTTATTTTATTTACAATAAATACTGATTGAACACATATATTAAGAACCCTAGGTCGTAACCAATATCTCATTTATAGCTCTATTGAATTTAACCGAAAGTAAGTAAAATGAAAATGGTGCGTTAAAAACTTTAAACCCTCAGCAAGTGATGTAAACGATGGAATTTGGGTAAAAAATGATTTTCCATAATGAGACAAAATCATATTGTGTAACTTGATATGACCTTCGTTTTGATATATTAGGAAAGTCGTTTCGACACCCGAGTAAAACTTATCTCCGTTGAAAGTTGCAACACATATTTATCAAATATTTTATTTGTTTTTGAAAATGTGTACAACATCCCCTTTCTTTTTCTCTTCTCTTATTTTTTTTGAACAATAAATACTGATTGAACACATATATTAAGAACCCTATGTCGGAACCAATATCTCATTTATTGCCCTATTTACTAAAACAAGAAGTAAGTAAAATGAAAATAGTGCCTCAAAAACATTAAACCCTTGGAAAGTGATGTTAATGATGGAATTTGAGTACAAAAATGATTTTCCTTAACGATACTGCATAATATTGTGTAACTTGATATGAGCTCGGTTTGATATATTATAATAGTCGTTTCGATACCCGAGTCAAAAGTTATATCCGTTGAAAGTTGCAACACATATTTCTCAAATATTTTTTTTGTTTTTGAAAATGTGAACAACATCCCCTTTCTTTATCTCCTCTCTTATTTTTTTGAACAATAAATACGGATTGAACACATATATTAACAACCCTAGGTTGTAACCAATATCTCATTTATAGCTCTATTGACTAAAAAAAGAAGTAAGTAAAATGAAAATGGTTCCTCAAAAACATTAAACCCTTGTAAAGTGATGTAAATGATGCAATTTTGGTACAAAAATGATTTTACTTAACAATACCGAATCATATTGTGTAACTTGATATGAGCTTCGATTTGATATATTATAAAAGTCGTTTCGATACCCGAGTCAAAAGTTATCTCTGTTGAAAATGGCAACATATATTTATCAAATGTTTTGTTGTTTTTGAAAATGTGAACAACATCCCCTTTCGTTTTCTCTTCTCTTATTTACTTTTGAAAAATAAATACTGATTGAACACATATATTAAGAACCCTTGGTCGGAACCAAGACCTTCTTTATAGCTCTATTGACAAAAACAAGAAGTACGTAAAATGAAAATGTTGCGTCAAAAACATCAAACCCTCAATATGTGATGTAAATGATGGAATTTGGGTACAAAAATGATATTCCAAAACTAAACTGAATCATATTTTGTAACTTGATATGAGCTTCGATTTGATATATTATAATAGTCGCTTCGACACCCGGGTCAAAACTTATCTACGTTAAACGTTGCAACACATAATTTCAAATGTTTTGTTGTTTTTTAAAATGTGAACAACGTCCCCTTTCTTTTTCTCTTCTCTTATTTTTTTTAACAATAAATACTGATTGAACACATATATTAAGAACCCTAGGTCGTAACCAATATCTCATTTATAGCTCTATTGAATTTAACAGGAAGTAAGTAAAATGAAAATGGTGCGTCAAAAACTTTAAACCCTCAGCAAGTGATGTAAACGATGGAATTTGGATAAAAAAATTATTTTCCATAATGAGACAAAAGCATATTGTGTAACTTGATATGACCTTCGTTTTGATATATTATAATAGTTGTTTCGACACCCGAGTCAAAAGTTATCTCCGTTGAAAGTTGCAACACATATTTATCAAATATTTTTTTGTTTTTGAAAATGTGTACAACATCCCCTTTCATTTTCTCTTCTCTTATTTTTTTTGAACAATAAATACTGATTGAACACATATATTAAGAACCCTAGGTCGGAACCAATATCTCATTTATAGCTCTATTGACAAAAACAAGAAGTAAGTAAAATGAAAATGGTGTCTCAAAAACATTAAACCCTTGGAAAGTGATGTAAATGATGGAATTTTTTGTGCAAAAATGATTTTCCTTAACAATAGCGAATCATATTGTGTAACTTGATATGAGCTTCAATTTGATATAATATAATAGTTGTTTCGATACCCAAGTCAAAATTTATCTCCGTTGAAACTTGCAACATATATTTGTCAAATGTTTTGTTGTTTTTGAAAATGTGAACAACATCACCCTTCGTTTTCTCTTCTCTTATTTATTTTTGAACAATAAATACTGATGGAACACATATATTAAGAACCTTGGTCGGAACCAAGACCTCCTTTATAGCCCTATTGACAAAAACAAGAAGTAAAATGAAAATGTTGCGTCAAAAACATTAAACCCTCAATAAGTGATGTAAATGATGGAATTTTTGTGCAAAAATGATTTTCCTTAATGAGACCAAATAATATTGTGTAACTTGATATGAGCTTCGAATTGATATATTATAATAGTAATTTCCATATCCAAGTCAAAAGTTATCTACGTTAAACGTTGCAATACATAATTTCAAATGTTTTGTTGTTTTTTAAAATGTGAACAACATCTCCTTTCTTTTTCTCTTTTCTTATTTTTTTAACAATAAATACTGATTGAACACATATATTAAGAACCCTAGGTTGTAACCAATATCTCATTTATAGCTCTATTGAATTTAACCGGAAGTAAGTAAAATGAAAATGGTGCGTCAAAAACTTTAAACCCTCACAGTGATGAAACGATGGAATTTGGGTAAGAAAAGGATTTTCCATAATGAGACAAAATCATACTGTGTAACTTGATATTACCTTCGTTTTGATATATTATAATAGTCGTTTCGACAGCCGAGTCAAAAGTTATCTCTGTTGAAAGTTGCAACACATATTTATCAAATATTTTTTTGTTTTTGAAAATGTGAACAACATCCCATTGCTTTTTCTCTTCTCTTATTTATTTTTGAACAATAAATACTGATTGAACACTTATATTAGAAAACCCTAGGTCGGAACCAATATCTCATTTATAGCTCTATTTTACTAAAACAAGAAGTAAGTAAAATGAAAATGGTGCGTCAAAAACATTAAACCCTCATTAAGTGTTGTAAATAATGAAATTTGGATACAAAATTGATATTCCAAAATGATACTGAATCATATTATGTAACTTAATACGAGCTTCGATTTGATATATTATAATAGTCATTTCAACACACGAGTTAAAGTTATCTCCGTTGAAAGTTGCAACATATATTTAAATGTTTTGTTGTTTTTTAAAATGTGAACAACGTCCCCTTTCTTTTTCTCTTCTCTTATTTTTTTAACAATAAATACTTATTGAACACATATATTAAGAACCCTAGGTTGTAACCAATATCTCATTTATTGCTCTATTGAATTTAACAGGAAGTAAAATGAAAATGGTGCGTCAATAACTTTAAACCCTCAGCAAGTGATGTAAACGATGGAATTTGGTTAAAAAATTATTTTCCATAATGAGACAAAATCATATTGTGTAACTTGATATGACCTTCGCTTTGATATACGATAATAGTCGTTTCGACACCCGAGTCAAAAGTTATCTCTCATTGAAAGTTGCCACACATATTTATCAAATATTTTTTTTGTTTTTTAAAATGTGTACAACATCCCCTTTCTTTTTCTCTTCTCTTATTTTTTTTGAACAATAAATAATGATTGAACACATATATTAAGAACCCTAGGTCGGAACCAATATCTCATTTATAGCTCTATTTACTAAAACAAGAAGTAAGTAAATTGAAAATGGTGCCTCAAAAACATTAAACCCTTGGAAAGTGATGGTAATGATGGAATTTGAGTAAAAAATGATTTTACTTAACGATACTGAATAACATTGTGTAATTAGATACGAACTTTGATTTGATACATTATAATAGTTATTTCGATACCCGAGTCAAAAGTAATCGCCATTGAATGTTGCAACACATATTTGTCAAATATTTTGTGGTTTTTGAAAATGTGAACAACATCCTCTTTCTTATTCTCTTCTCTTATTTTTTTTTTGAAAAATAAATACTGATTGAACACATATATTGAGAACCCTAGGTTTCAACCAATATCTCATTTATAGCTCTATTGACTAAAACAAAAAGTAAGTAAAATGAAAATGGTGCCTCAAAAACATTAAAACCTTGGAAAGTGATGTAAATGATTGAATTTGGGTAAAAAAATGATTTTCCTTAATGAGACCAAATCATATTGTGTAACTTGTTATGACCTTTGTTTTGATATATTATAATAGTCGTTTCGACACCCGAGTCAAAAGTTATCTCCGTTGAAAGTTGCAACACATATTTATCAAATGTTTTGTTGTTTTTGAAAATGTGAACAACATCCCCTTTCTTTTTCTCTTATCTTATTTTTTTTTGAACAATAAATACTGATTGAACACATATATTAAGAACCCTAGGTCGGAATCAATATCTCATTTATAGCTCTATTGAATGAAACCTAAATAAGTAAAATGAAAATGGTGCGTCAAAAACTTTAAACCCTCAATAAGTAATGTAAATGATGGAATTTTTGTGCAAAAATGATTTTCCTTAATGAGACCAAATAATATTGTGTAACTTGATATGAGCTTCAATTGATATATTATAATAGTAATTTCCATATCCAAGTCAAAAGTTATCTACGTTAAACGTTGCAATACATAATTTCAAATGTTTTGTTGTTTTTTAAAATGTGAACAACATCTCCTTTCTTTTTCTCTTTTCTTATTTTTTTAACAATAAATACTGATTGAACACATATATTAAGAACCCTAGGTTGTAACCAATATCTCATTTATAGCTCTATTGAATAAAACCGGAAGTAAGTAAAATGAAAATGGTGCGTCAAAAACTTTAAACCCTCGAGAAGTGATGAAACGATGGAATTTGGGTAAGAAAAGGATTTTCCATAATGAGACAAAATCATACTGTGTAACTTGATATTACCTTCGTTTTGATATATTATAATAGTCGTTTCGACAGCCGAGTCAAAAGTTATCTCTGTTGAAAGTTGCAACACATATTTATCAAATATTTTTTTGTTTTTGAAAATGTGAACAACATCCCATTGCTTTTTCTCTTCTCTTATTTATTTTTGAACAATAAATACTGATTGAACACTTATATTAGAAAACCCTAGGTCGGAACCAATATCTCATTTATAGCTCTATTTTACTAAAACAAGAAGTAAGTAAAATGAAAATGGTGCGTCAAAAACATTAAACCCTCATTAAGTGTTGTAAATAATGAAATTTGGATACAAAATTGATATTCCAAAATGATACTGAATCATATTATGTAACTTAATACGAGCTTCGATTTGATATATTATAATAGTCATTTCAACACACGAGTTAAAGTTATCTCCGTTGAAAGTTGCAACATATATTTAAATGTTTTGTTGTTTTTTAAAATGTGAACAACGTCCCCTTTCTTTTTCTCTTCTCTTATTTTTTTTAACAATAAATACTGATTGAACACATATATTAAGAACCCTAGGTCGTAACCAATATCTCATTTATAGCTCTATTGAATTTAACAGGAAGTAAAATGAAAATGGTGCGTCAATAACTTTAAACCCTCAGCAAGTGATGTAAACGATGGAATTTGGTTAAAAAAATTATTTTCCATAATGAGACAAAATCATATTGTGTAACTTGATATGACCTTCGTTTTGATATATCATAATAGTCGTTTCGACACCCGAGTCAAAAGTTATCTCTGTTGAAAGTTGCCACACATATTTATCAAATATTTTTTTTGTTTTTGAAAATGTGTACAACATCCCCTTTCTTTTTCTCTTCTCTTATTTTTTTTGAACAATAAATAATGATTGAACACATATATTAAGAACCCTAGGTCGGAACCAATATCTCATTTATAGCTCTATTTACTAAAACAAGAAGTAAGTAAATTGAAAATGGTGCCTCAAAAACATTAAACCCTTGGAAAGTGATGGTAATGATGGAATTTGAGTAAAAAAATGATTTTACTTAACGATACTGAATAATATTGTGTAACTTGATATGAGCTTCGATTTGATATATTATAATAGTCGCTTTCGATACCCGAGTCAAAAGTTATATCCGTTGAAAGTTGCAACACATATTTCTCAAATATTTTTTGTTTTTGAAAATGTGAACAACATCCTCTTTCTTTTTCTCTTCTCTTATTTTTTTTAACAATAAATACTGATTGAACACATATATTGAGAACCCTAGGTTTCAACCAATATCTCATTTATAGCTCTATTGACTAAAACAAAAAGTAAGTAAAATGAAAATGGTGCCTCAAAAACATTAAAACCTTGGAAAGTGATGTAAATGATTGAATTTGGGTAAAAAATGATTTTCCTTAATGAGACCAAATCATATTGTGTATCTTGTTATGACCTTTGTTTTGATATATTATAATAGTCCTTACGATAACCGAGTCAAAAGTTATCTCCGTTGAAAGTTGCAACACATTATTATCAAATGATTTGTTGTTTTTGAAAATGTGAACAACATCCCCTTTCTTTTTCTCTTATCTTATTTTTTTTGAAAAATAAATACTGATTGAATACATATATTAAGAACCCTAGGTCGGAACCAATATCTCCTTTATAGCTCTATTGAATGAAACCTAAATAAGTAAAATGAAAATGGTGCGTCAAAAACTTTAAACCCTCAATAAGTAATGTAAATGATGGAATTTTTGTGCAAAAATGATTTTCCTTAATGAGACCAAATAATATTGTGTAACTTGATATGAGCTTCGAATTGATATATTATAATAGTAATTTCCATATCCAAGTCAAAAGTTATCTACGTTAAACGTTGCAATACATAATTTCAAATGTTTTGTTGTTTTTTAAAATGTGAACAACATCTCCTTTCTTTTTCTCTTTTCTTATTTTTTTAACAATAAATACTGATTGAACACATATATTAAGAACCCTAGGTTGTAACCAATATCTCATTTATAGCTCTATTGAATTTAACCGGAAGTAAGTAAAATGAAAATGGTGCGTCAAAAACTTTAAACCCTCAGCAAGTGATGAAACGATGGAATTTGGGTAAGAAAAGGATTTTCCATAATGAGACAAAATCATACTGTGTAACTTGATATTACCTTCGTTTTGATATATTATAATAGTCGTTTCGACAGCCGAGTCAAAAGTTATCTCTGTTGAAAGTTGCAACACATATTTATCAAATATTTTTTTGTTTTTGAAAATGTGAACAACATCCCATTGCTTTTTCTCTTCTCTTATTTATTTTTGAACAATAAATACTGATTGAACACTTATATTAGAAAACCCTAGGTCGGAACCAATATCTCATTTATAGCTCTATTTTACTAAAACAAGAAGTAAGTAAAATGAAAATGGTGCGTCAAAAACATTAAACCCTCATTAAGTGTTGTAAATAATGAAATTTGGATACAAAATTGATATTCCAAAATGATACTGAATCATATTATGTAACTTAATACGAGCTTCGATTTGATATATTATAATAGTCATTTCAACACACGAGTTAAAGTTATCTCCGTTGAAAGTTGCAACATATATTTAAATGTTTTGTTGTTTTTTAAAATGTGAACAACGTCCCCTTTCTTTTTCTCTTCTCTTATTTTTTTTAACAATAAATACTGATTGAACACATATATTAAGAACCCTAGGTCGTAACCAATATCTCATTTATAGCTCTATTGAATTTAACAGGAAGTAAAATGAAAATGGTGCGTCAATAACTTTAAACCCTCAGCAAGTGATGTAAACGATGGAATTTGGTTAAAAAATTATTTTCCATAATGAGACAAAATCATATTGTGTAACTTGATATGACCTTCGTTTTGATATATCATAATAGTCGCTTTCGACACCCGAGTCAAAAGTTATCTCTCATTGAAAGTTGCCACACATATTTATCAAATATTTTTTTTGTTTTTGAAAATGTGTACAACATCCCCTTTCTTTTTCTCTTCTCTTATTTTTTTTGAACAATAAATAATGATTGAACACATATATTAAGAACCCTAGGTCGGAACCAATATCTCATTTATAGCTCTATTTACTAAAACAAGAAGTAAGTAAATTGAAAATGGTGCCTCAAAAACATTAAACCCTTGGAAAGTGATGGTAATGATGGAATTTGAGTAAAAAAATGATTTTACTTAACGATACTGAATAATATTGTGTAACTTGATATGAGCTTCGATTTGATATATTATAATAGTCGTTTCGATACCCGAGTCAAAAGTTATATCCGTTGAAAGTTGCAACACATATTTCTCAAATATTTTTTTGTTTTTGAAAATGTGAACAACATCCTCTTTCTTTTTCTCTTCTCTTATTTTTTTTAACAATAAATACTGATTGAACACATATATTGAGAACCCTAGGTTTCAACCAATATCTCATTTATAGCTCTATTGACTAAAACAAAAAGTAAGTAAAATGAAAATGGTGCCTCAAAAACATTAAAACCTTGGAAAGTGATGTAAATGATTGAATTTGGGTAAAAAAATGATTTTCCTTAATGAGACCAAATCATATTGTGTAACTTGTTATGACCTTTGTTTTGATATATTATAATAGTCGTTTCGACACCCGAGTTAAGAGTAATCTACGTTGAAAGTTGCAACACATATTTATCAAATGTTTTGTTGTTTTTGAAAATGTGAACAACATCCCCTTTCTTTTTCTCTTCTCTTATTTTTTTAAAAAATAAATACTGATTCAACACATATATTAAGAACCCTAGGTCGGGAGGAAAATCTCTTTTATAGCTCTATTAACTAAAATAGGAAGTAAGTAAAATGAAAATGGTGACTCAAAAACTTTAAACCCTCAATAAGTAATGTAAATGATGGAATTTTTGTGCAAAAATGATTTTCCTTAATGAGACCAAATAATATTGTGTAACTTGATATGAGCTTCGAATTGATATATTATAATAGTAATTTCCATATCCAAGTCAAAAGTTATCTACGTTAAACGTTGCAATACATAATTTCAAATGTTTTGTTGTTTTTTAAAATGTGAACAACATCTCCTTTCTTTTTCTCTTTTCTTATTTTTTTAACAATAAATACTGATTGAACACATATATTAAGAACCCTAGGTTGTAACCAATATCTCATTTATAGCTCTATTGAATTTAACCGGAAGTAAGTAAAATGAAAATGGTGCGTCAAAAACTTTAAACCCTCAAAGAAGTGATGAAACGATGGAATTTGGGTAAGAAAAGGATTTTCCATAATGAGACAAAATCATACTGTGTAACTTGATATTACCTTCGTTTTGATATATTATAATAGTGGTTTCGACAGTAGGAGTCAAAAGTTATCTCTGTTGAAAGTTGCAACACATATTTATCAAATATTTTTTGTTTTTGAAAATGTGAACAACATCCCATTGCTTTTTCTCTTCTCTTATTTATTTTTGAACAATAAATACCGATTGAACACTTATATTAGAAAACCCTAGGTCGGAACCAATATCTCATTTAGAGCTCTATTTTACTAAAACAAGAAGTAAGTAAAATGAAAATGGTGCGTCAAAAACAATAAACCCTCATTAAGTGTTGTAAATAAGGAAAATTGGATACAAAATTGATATTCCAAAATGATATCTTGAATCATATTATGTAACTTAATACGAGCTTCGATTTGATATATTATAATAGTCATTTCAACACACGAGTTAAAGTTATCTCCGTTGAAAGTTGCAACATATATTTAAATGTTTTGTTGTTTTTTAAAATGTGAACAACGTCCCCTTTCTTTTTCTCTTCTCTTATTTTTTTTAACAATAAATACTGATTGAACACATATATTAATAACCCTAGGTCGTAACCAATATCTCATTTATAGCTCTATTGAATTTAACAGGAAGTAAAATGAAAATGGTGCGTCAATAACTTTAAACCCTCAGCAAGTGATGTAAACGATGGAATTTGGTTAAAAAAATTATTTTCCATAATGAGACAAAATCATATTGTGTAACTTGATATGACCTTCGTTTTGATATATCATAATAGTCGTTTCGACACCCGAGTCAAAAGTTATCTCTGTTGAAAGTTGCCACACATATTTATCAAATATTTTTTTTGTTTTTGAAAATGTGTACAACATCCCCTTTCTTTTTCTCTTCTCTTATTTTTTTTGAACAATAAATAATGATTGAACACATATATTAAGAACCCTAGGTCGGAACCAATATCTCATTTATAGCTCTATTTACTAAAACAAGAAGTAAGTAAATTGAAAATGGTGCCTCAAAAACATTAAACCCTTGGAAAGTGATGGTAATGATGGAATTTGAGTAAAAAATGATTTTACTTAACGATACTGAATAATATTGTGTAACTTGATAGGAGCTTCAATTTGATATATTATAATAGTCGGTTCGATACCCGAGTCAAAAGTTATATCCGTTGAAAGTTGCAACACATATTTGTCAAATATTTTGCTGTTTGTGAAAATGTGAACACCATCCTCTTTCTTTTTCTCTTCTCTTATTTTTTTTAACAATAAATACTGATTGAACACATATATTGAGAACCCTAGGTTTCAACCAATATCTCATTTATAGCTCTATTGACTAAAACAAAAAGTAAGTAAAATGAAAATGGTGCCTCAAAAACATTAAAACCTTGGAAAGTGATGTAAATGATTGAATTTGGGTAAAAAAATGATTTTCCTTAATGAGACCAAATCATATTGTGTAACTTGTTATGACCTTTGTTTTGATATATTATAATAGTCGTTTCGACACCCGAGTCAAAAGTTATCTCCGTTGAAAGTTGCAACACATATTTATCAAATGTTTTGTTGTTTTTGAAAATGTGAACAACATCCCCTTTCTTTTTCTCTTATCTTATTTTTTTTTGAACAATAAATACTGATTGAACACATATATTAAGAACCCTAGGTCGGAATCAATATCTCATTTATAGCTGTATTGAATGAAACCTAAATAAGTAAAATGAAAATGGTGCGTCAAAAACTTTAAACCCTCAATAAGTAATGTAAATGATGGAATTTTTGTGCAAAAATGATTTTCCTTAATGAGACCAAATAATATTGTGTAACTTGATATGAGCTTGAATTGATATATTATAATAGTAATTTCCATATCCAAGTCAAAAGTTATCTACGTTAAACGTTGCAATACATAATTTCAAATTTTTTGTTTTTTTTGAAAATGTGAACATCATCCCCTTTCTGTTTTTCTTTTCTTATTTTTTAACAATAAATACTGATTGAACACATATATTAAGAACCCTACGTCGTAACCAATATCTC
This sequence comes from Hippophae rhamnoides, assembly GCA_033030585.1. NCBI lineage: Eukaryota > Viridiplantae > Streptophyta > Magnoliopsida > Rosales > Elaeagnaceae > Hippophae > Hippophae rhamnoides. Next base: position 94,047 of record JAVHJT010000071.1, read on the forward strand.
ATTTATTGCTCTATTGAATTTAGCTTAGGAAGTAAGTAAAATGAAAATGGTGCGTCAAAAACTTTAAACCCTCAAGAAGTGATGAAACGATGGAATTTGGGTAAGAAAAGGATTTTCCATAATGAGACAAAATCATACTGTGTAACTTGATATTACCTTCGTTTTGATATATTATAATAGTCGTTTGACAAATGAGTCAAAAGTTATCTCTGTTGAAAGTTGCAACACATATTTATCAAATATTTTTTTGTTTTTGAAAATGTGAACAACATCCCATTGCTTTTTCTCTTCTCTTATTTATTTTTGAACAATAAATACTGATTGAACACTTATATTAGAAAACCCTAGGTCGGAACCAATATCTCATTTATAGCTCTATTTTACTAAAACAAGAAGTAAGTAAAATGAAAATGGTGCGTCAAAAACATTAAACCCTCATTAAGTGTTGTAAATAATGAAATTTGGATACAAAATTGATATTCCAAAATGATACTGAATCATATTATGTAACTTAATACGAGCTTCGATTTGATATATTATAATAGTCATTTCAACACACGAGTTAAAGTTATCTCCGTTGAAAGTTGCAACATATATTTAAATGTTTTGTTGTTTTTTAAAATGTGAACAACGTCCCCTTTCTTTTTCTCTTCTCTTATTTTTTTTAACAATAAATACTGATTGAACACATATATTAAGAACCCTAGGTCGTAACCAATATCTCATTTATAGCTCTATTGAATTTAACAGGAAGTAAAATGAAAATGGTGCGTCAATAACTTTAAACCCTCAGCAAGTGATGTAAACGATGGAATTTGGTTAAAAAAATTATTTTCCATAATGAGACAAAATCATATTGTGTAACTTGATATGACCTTCGTTTTGATATATCATAATAGTCGTTTCGACACCCGAGTCAAAAAGTTATCTCTGTTGAAAGTTGCCACACATATTTATCAAATATTTTTTTTGTTTTTGAAAATGTGTACAACATCCCCTTTCTTTTTCTCTTCTCTTATTTTTTTTGAACAATAAATAATGATTGAACACATATATTAAGAACCCTAGGTCGGAACCAATATCTCATTTATAGCTCTATTTACTAAAACAAGAAGTAAGTAAATTGAAAATGGTGCCTCAAAAACATTAAACCCTTGGAAAGTGATGGTAATGATGGAATTTGAGTAAAAAAATGATTTTACTTAACGATACTGAATAATATTGTGTAACTTGATATGAGCTTCGATTTGATATATTATAATAGTCGTTTCGATACCCGAGTCAAAAGTTATATCCGTTGAAAGTTGCAACACATATTTCTCAAATATTTTTTTGTTTTTGAAAATGTGAACAACATCCTCTTTCTTTTTCTCTTCTCTTATTTTTTTACCAATAAATACTGATTGAACACATATATTGAGAACCCTAGGTTTCAACCAATATCTCATTTATAGCTCTATTGACTAAAACAAAAAGTAAGTAAAATGAAAATGGTGCCTCAAAAACATTAAAACCTTGGAAAGTGATGTAAATGATTGAATTTGGGTAAAAAAATGATTTTCCTTAATGAGACCAAATCATATTGTGTAACTTGTTATGACCTTTGTTTTGATATATTATAATAGTCGTTTCGACACCCGAGTCAAAAGTTATCTCCGTTGAAAGTTGCAACACATATTTATCAAATGTTTTGTTGTTTTTGAAAATGTGAACAACATCCCCTTTCTTTTTCTCTTATCTTATTTTTTTTTGAACAATAAATACTGATTGAACACATATATTAAGAACCCTAGGTCGGAATCAATATCTCATTTATAGCTCTATTGAATGAAACCGGAAATAAGTAAAATGAAAATGGTGCGTCAAAAACTTTAAACCCTCAATAAGTAATGTAAATGATGGAATTTTTGTGCAAAAATGATTTTCCTTAATGAGACCAAATAATATTGTGTAACTTGATATGAGCTTCGAATTGATATATTATAATAGTAATTTCCATATCCAAGTCAAAAGTTATCTACGTTAAACGTTGCAATACATAATTTCAAATGTTTTGTTGTTTTTTAAAATGTGAACAACATCTCCTTTCTTTTTCTCTTTTCTTATTTTTTTAACAATAAATACTGATTGAACACATATATTAAGAACCCTAGGTTGTAACCAATATCTCATTTATAGCTCTATTGAATTTAACCGGAAGTAAGTAAAATGAAAATGGTGCGACAAAAAACTTTAAACCCTCGTTAAGTGATGTAAACGATGGAATTTGGGTAAGAAAAGGATTTTCCATAATGAGACAAAATCATACTGTGTAACTTGATATTACCTTCGTTTTGATATATTATAATAGTCGTGTCGACGGCCGAGTCAACAGTTATCTCTGTTGTAAGTTGCAGCACATATATATCAAATATTTTTTGTTTTTGAAAATGTGAACAACATCCCATTGCTTTTTCTCTTCTCTTATTTATTTTTGAACAATAAATACTGATTGAACACTTATATTAGAAAACCCTAGGTCGGAACCAATATCTCATTTATAGCTCTATTTTACTAAAACAAGAAGTAAGTAAAATGAAAATGGTGCGTCAAAAACATTAAACCCTCATTAAGTGTTGTAAATAATGAAATTTGGATACAAAATTGATATTCCAAAATGATACTGAATCATATTATGTAACTTAATACGAAGCTTCGATTTGATATATTATAATAGTCATTTCAACACACGAGTTAAAGTTATCTCCGTTGAAAGTTGCAACATATATTTAAATGTTTTGTTGTTTTTTAAAATGTGAACAACGTCCCCTTTCTTTTTCTCTTCTCTTATTTTTTTTAACAATAAATACTGATTGAACACATATATTAAGAACCCTAGGTCGTAACCAATATCTCATTTATAGCTCTATTGAATTTAACAGGAAGTAAAATGAAAATGGTGCGTCAATAACTTTAAACCCTCAGCAAGTGATGTAAACGATGGAATTTGGTTAAAAAAATTATTTTCCATAATGAGACAAAATCATATTGTGTAACTTGATATGACCTTCGTTTTGATATATCATAATAGTCGTTTCGACACCCGAGTCAAAAGTTATCTCTGTTGAAAGTTGCCACAAATATTTATCAAATATTTTTTTTTGTTTTTGAAAATGTGTACAACATCCCCTTTCTTTTTCTCTTCTCTTATTTTTTTTGAACAATAAATAATGATTGAACACATATATTAAGAACCCTAGGTCGGAACCAATATCTCATTTATAGCTCTATTTACTAAAACAAGAAGTAAGTAAATTGAAAATGGTGCCTCAAAAACATTAAACCCTTGGAAAGTGATGGTAATGATGGAATTTGAGTAAAAAAATGATTTTACTTAACGATACTGAATAATATTGTGTAACTTGATATGAGCTTCGATTTGATATATTATAATAGTCGTTTCGATACCCGAGTCAAAAGTTATATCCGTTGAAAGTTGCAACACATATTTCTCAAATATTTTTTGTTTTTGAAAATGTGAACAACATCTCCTTTCTTTTTCTCTTTTCTTATTTTTTTAACAATAAATACTGATTGAACACATATATTGAGAACCCTAGGTTTCAACCAATATCTCATTTATAGCTCTATTGACTAAAACAAAAAGTAAGTAAAATGAAAATGGTGCCTCAAAAACATTAAAACCTTGGAAAGTGATGTAAATGATTGAATTTGGGTAAAAAAATGATTTTCCTTAATGAGACCAAATCATATTGTGTAACTTGTTATGACCTTTGTTTTGATATATTATAATAGTCGTTTCGACACCCGAGTCAAAAGTTATCTCCGTTGAAAGTTGCAACACATATTTATCAAATGTTTTGTTGTTTTTGAAAATGTGAACAACATCCCCTTTCTTTTTCTCTTCTCTTATTTTTTTTGAACAATAAATACTGATTGAACACATATATTAAGAACCCTAGGTCGGAATCAATATCTCATTTATAGCTCTATTGAATGAAACCGGAAATAAGTAAAATGAAAATGGTGCGTCAAAAACTTTAAACCCTCAATAAGTAATGTAAATGATGGAATTTTTGTGCAAAAATGATTTTCCTTAATGAGACCAAATCATATTGTGTAATTTGATATGAGCTTCGATTTTTTATATTATAATAGTCGTTTCCATACCCGAGTCAAAAGTTATCTACCTTAAACGTTGCAACACATAATTTCAAATGTTTTGTTGGTATTTAAAATGTGAACAACATCCCCTTTCTTTTTCACGTCTACTATTTTTTTTGTAAAATAAATACTGATTGAACACATATATTAAGAACCCTAGGTCGTAACCAATATCTCATTTATAGCTCATTTTAATTTAACCGAAAGTAAGTAAAATGAAAATGGTGCCTCAATAACATTAAACCCTCAATAAGTGATGTAAATGATGGAATTTGGGTACAGAAATTATTTTCCTTAACCAAACCAAATAATATTGTGTAACTTCATATGAGCTTCGATTTGATATATTATAATTGTCGTTTCGACAACCGAGTCAAATGTTATCTCCGTTGAATCTTGCAACACATATTTATCAAATATTTTGTTGCTTTTGAAAATATGAACAACATCCCCTTTCTTTTTCTCTTCTCTTATTTTTTTTGAACAATAAATAATGATTGAACACATATATTAAGAACCCTAGGCCGTAACCAATATCTTATTTATAGCTCTATTGAATTTAAACGGAAGTAAGTAAAATGAAAATAGTGCCCCAAAAACATTAAACCCTCAATAAGTGATGTAAATGATAGAATTTGGATAAGAAAATGATTTTCCTTAACAAGACCAAATTATATTGGGTATCTTGATACAAGCTTCGATTTGATATATTATAATAGTCGTTTCGACACCCGAGTCAAAAGTTATATCCGTTGAAAGTTTCAACATATATTTAAATGTTTGGTTGTTTTTGAAAATGTGAACAACATCCCCTTTCTTTTTCTCTTCTCTTTTTTTTTCTTTTGAAAAATAAATACTGATTGATCATATGAAATTACACAATATAATTTGGTCTCACTAGGGAAAATCATTTTTGTACCCAAATTCCATCGTTTACATTACTTACCGAGGGTTTATAGATTTTGACGCACCATTTTCAATTTACTTACTTTGGGTTTTATTCAATAGTGCTATAAAGGAGATATTGGGGCTAACCTAAGGTTTTTCATTTATATTTTCAATTGATCTCTACTCTTCAAAAAATAATAAGAGAAGAGAAAAAGAAATGGGATGTTGTTCACATCTTCAAAATCAAGAAAACATTTGATAAATATGGGCCACAACTTTCAATGTAGATAACTTTTGACTCGGGTATGGAAATGACTTTTAAAATATATCAAATGGAAACTCGTATGAAATTACACAATATAATTTTGTCTCCCTATGGAAAATCATTTTTTTACCCAAATTCCATCGTTTACATCACTTATCAAGGGTTTATAGATTTTGACGCACCATTTTCATTTTACTTACTTCGGGTTTTATTCAATAGTGCAATAAAGGATATATTAGGGCTAACCTAAGGTTGTTTATTTATATTTTCAATCGATCTATATTGTTCATAAAAATAAGAGAAGAGAAAAAGAAATGGGATATTGTTCACATTTTCAAAAACATGAAAACATTTGAAAAATATGTGTTGCAACTTTCAACAGAGATAACTTTTGACTCGGTTCGCAACTTTCAAGAGATAACTTTTGACTCGGGTATCGAAACGACTATTATAATATATCAAATCAAAACTCGTATGAAATTACACAATATAATTTGGTCTCACTAGGGAAAATCATTTTTGTACCCAAATTCCATCGTTCACATCACTTACCGAGGTTTTATAGATTTTGACGCACATTTTCATTTTACTTACTTTCAGTTTTATTTAATACAGCTGTAAAGGAGACATTGGGTCTGACCTAGGGTTATTTATTTATATTTTCAATGCATCTCTATTCTTAAAAAAAAGTAGAGAAGATAAAAAGAAATGGGATGTTGTTCACATTTTAAAAAACAACAAAACAATTGATAAATATGTGTTGCAACTTTCAAAAGAGATAACTTTTGAATCGGTTCTCAAAAGGTTTATTTTAATATATCTAATTGAATCACGTATGAAATTAGACAACATGATTTGGTCTCCCATCGGAAAATCATTTTTGTACCCGAATTTCATCGTTTTTATCACTTACCGAGGGTTTATAGATTTGGACGCACCATTTTCATTTTCCTTACCTCGGGTTTTATTCAATAGAGCTATAAATGAGATATTGGTGCTAACCTATGGTTGTTTATTTATATTTTCAATCGATCTCTATTTTTTAAAAAAAAATAAGAGAATAGAAAAAGAAATGGGATGTTGTTCACATTTTCAAAAACAAGAAAACATTTGATAAATATGGGTCGCAACTTTCAACGGAGATAACTTTTGATTCGGGTATGGAAATGACTATTATAATATATCGATTCAAAACTCGTATGAAATTACAAAAAATAATTTGGTCTCACTTGGGAAAATAATTTTTGTACCCAAATTCCATCGTTTATATCACTTACCGAGGGTTCATAGATTTTGGCGCACCATTTTCATTTTACGTATTTCGGGTTTTACTCAATAGAGCTATAAAGGAGATATTGGGGCTAACCTAGGGTTTTTTATTTATATTTTCAATCCAACTCTATTCTTCAAAAAAAATAAGAGAAGAGATAAAGAAATGGGATGTTGTTCACATTTTCAAAAACAAGAAAACATTTGATAAATATGGGTCGCAACTTTCAACGGAGATAACTTTTGACTCGGGTATCGAAACGACTATTATAATATATCAAATCAAAACTCGTATGAAATTACACAATATAATTTGGTTTCACTAGGGAAAATCATTTTTTTACCCGAATTCCATCGTTCACATCACTTACCGAGGTTTTGTAGATTTTGACGCACCATTTTCATTTTACTTACTTCGGGTCTTATTCAATAGAGCTATACAGGAGATATTGTGGCTAACCTAGGGTTGTTTATTTATATTTTCAATGCATCTCTATTCTTCAAAAAAAATAAGGGAAGAGATAAAGAAATGGGATGTTGTTCACATTTTCAAAAACAAGAAAACATTTGATAAATATGGGTCGTAACTTTCAACGGAGATAACTTTTGATTCGGGTATGGAAACGACTATTATAATATATCAAATCAAAACTCGTATGAAATTACAAAAAATAATTTGATCTCACTAGGGAAAATAATATTTGTACCCAAATTCCATCGTTTATATCACTTACCGAGGGTTTATAGATTTTGACGCACCATTTTCATTATACTTACTTCGGGTTTTATTCAATAGAGCTATAGAGGAGATATTGTGGCTAACCTAGGGTTGTTTATTTATATTTTCAATGCATCTCTATTCTTAAAAAAAAGTAGAGAAGATAAAAAGAAATGGGATGTTGTTCACATTTTAAAAAACAACAAAACATTTGATAAATATGTGTTGCAACTTTCAACAGAGATAACTTTTGACTCGGTTCTCAAAAGGATTATTTTAATATATCTAATTGAAGCACGTATGAAATTAAACAACATGATTTGGTCTCCCATAGGAAAATCATTTTTGTACCCGAATTTCATCGTTTATATCACTTACCGAGGGTTTATAGATTTTGACGCACCATTTTCATTTTACTTACTTCGGGTTTTATTCAATAGACCTATAACGGAGATATTGGTGCTAACCTAGGGTTTTTTATTTATATTTTCAATGCATCTCTATTTTTTTAAAAAAAAAGAAGGGAAGAGAAAAAGAAATGGGATGTTGTTCACAGTTTCAAAAACAAGAAAACATTTGATAAATATGGGTCGCAACTTTCAACGGAGATAACTTTTGACTCGGGTATGAAAATGACTATTATAATATATCAAATCAAAACTCGTTTGAAATTACACAATATAATTTGGTCTCACTAGGGAAAATCATTTTTGTAAACAAATTCCATCGTTTACTTAACTTACCGAGGGTTTATAGGTTTTGACGCACCATTTTCATTTTACTTACTTCGGGTTTTATTCAATAGAGATATAAAGGAGATATTGGGGCTAACCTAGGGTTGTTTATTTATATTTTTAATCGATATCTATTGTTCAAAAAAAATAAGAGAAGAGAAAAAGAAATGGGATGTTGTTCACATTTTCAAAATCAAGTAAACATTTGATAAAAATGGGTCGCACATTTCAAAGGAGATAACTTTTGACTCGGGTATGGAAACGACTATTATAATATATCAAATCAAAACTCGTTTGAAATTACACAATATAATTTGGTCTCACTAGGGAAAATCATTTTTGTAACCAAATTCCATCATTTACTTCACTTACCGAGGGTTTATAGGTTTTGATGCACCATTTTCATTTTACTTACTTCGGGTTTTATTCAATAGAGATATAAAGGAGATATTGGGGCTAACCTAGGGTTGTTTATTTATATTTTTAATCGATATCTATTGTTCAAAAAAAATAAGAGAAGAGAAAAAGAAATGGGATGTTGTTCACATTTTCAAAATCAAGTAAACATTTGATAAATATGGGTCGCACATTTCAACGGAGATAACTTTTGACTCGGGTATGGAAACGACTATTATAATATATCAAATCAAAACTCGTTTGAAATTACACAATATAATTTGGTCTCACTAGGGAAAATCATTTTTGTTACCAAATTCCATCGTTTACTTCACTTACCGAGGGTTCATAGATTTTGACGCACCATTGTCATTTTACTTACTTCGGGTTTTATTCAATAGACCTATAAAAGAGATATTGGGGCTAACCTAGGGTTTTTTATTTATATTTTCAATCGATCTCTATTCTTCAAAAAAAAATAAGAGAATAGAAAAAGAAATGGCATATTGTTCACATTTTCAAAAACAAGAAAACATTTGATAAATATGGGTCGCAACTTTCAACGGAGATAACTTTTGTACCCAAATTTCATCGTTTATCACTTAACGAGGGTTTATAGATTTTGACGACCCATTTTCATTTTACTTACTTCGGGTCTTATTCAATAGAGCTATACAGGAGATATTGTGGCTCACCTAGGGTTGTTTATTTATATTTTCAATCGATCTCTATTTTTTTTAAAAAAAAATAAGAGAAGAGAAAAAGAAATGGGATGTTGTTCACATTTTCAAAAAGAAGAAAACATTTGATAAATATGGGTCGCAACTTTCAACGGAGATAACTTTTGACTCGGGTATCGAAACGACTATTATAATATATCAAATCAAAAATCGTATGAAATTACACAATATAATTTGGTTTCACTAGGGAAAATCATTTTTTTTCCCGAATTCCATCGTTCACATCACTTACCGAGGTTTTATAGATTTTGACGCACCATTTTCATTTTACTTACTTCGGGTCTTATTCAATAGAGCTATACAGGAGATATTGTGGCTAACCTAGGGTTTTTTATTTATATTTTCAATCGATCTCTATTCTTCAAAAAAAATAAGGGAAGAGATAAAGAAATGGGATGTTGTTCACATTTTCAAAATCAAGTAAACATTTGATAAAAATGGGTCGCACATTTCAAAGGAGATAACTTTTGATTCGGGTATGGAAACGACTATTATAATATATCAAATCAAAAGTCGTTTGAAATTACACAATATAATTTGGTCTCACTAGGGAAAATCATTTTTGTAAACAAATTCCATCGTTTACTTAACTTACCGAGGCTTTATATGTTTTGACGCACAATTTTCATTTTACTTACTTCGGGTTTTATTCAATAGAGATATAAAGGAGATATTGGGGCTAACCTAGGGTTGTTTATTTATATTTTTAATCGATATCTATTGTTCAAAAAAAATAAGAGAAGAGAAAAAGAAATGGGATGTTGTTCACATTTTCAAAATCAAGTAAACATTTGATAAAAATGGGTCGCACATTTCAAAGGAGATAACTTTTGACTCGGGTATGGAAACGACTATTATAATATATCAAATCAAAACTCGTTTGAAATTACACAATATAATTTGGTCTCACTAGGGAAAATCATTTTTGTAACCAAATTCCATCGTTTACTTCACTTACCGAGGGTTTATAGGTTTTGACACACCATTTTCATTTAATTACTTCGAGTTTTATTCAATAGAGATATAAAGGAGATATTGGGGCTAACCTAGGGTTGTTTATTTATATTTTTAATCGATATCTATTGTTCAAAAAAATTAAGAGAAGAGAAAAAGAAATGGGATGTTGTTCACATTTTCAAAATCAAGTAAACATTTGATAAAAATGGGTCGCACATTTCAAAGGAGATAACTCTTGACTCGGGTATGCAAACGACTATTATAATATATCAAGTCAAAACTCGTTTGAAATTACACAAAATAATTTGGTCTCACTAGGGAAAATCACTTTTGTACCCAAATTTCATCGTTTATCACTTAACGAGGGTTTATAGATTTTGACGACCCATTTTCATTTTACTTACTTCGGGTCTTATTCAATAGAGCTATACAGGAGATATTGTGGCTCACCTAGGGTTGTTTATTTATATTTTCAATCGATCTCTATTTTTTTTAAAAAAAAATAAGAGAAGAGAAAAAGAAATGGGATGTTGTTCACATTTTCAAAAAGAAGAAAACATTTGATAAATATGGGTCGCAACTTTCAACGGAGATAACTTTTGACTCGGGTATCGAAACGACTATTATAATATATCAAATCAAAAATCGTATGAAATTACACAATATAATTTGGTTTCACTAGGGAAAATCATTTTTTTTCCCAAATTCCATCGTTCACATCACTTACCGAGGTTTTATAGATTTTGACGCACCATTTTCATTTTACTTACTTCGGGTCTTATTCAATAGAGCTATACAGGAGATATTGTGGCTAACCTAGGGTTGTTTATTTATATTTTCAATCGATCTCTATTCTTCAAAAAAAATAAGGGAAGAGATAAAGAAATGGGATGTTGTTCACATTTTCAAAAACAAGAAAACATTTGATAAATATGGGTCGTAACTTTCAACGGAGATAACTTTTGATTCGGGTATGGAAACGACTATTATAATATATCAAATCAAAACTCGTATGAAATTACAAAAAAATATTTGATCTCACTAGGGAAAATAATATTTGTACCCAAATTCCATCGTTTATATCACTTACCGAGGGTTTATAGATTTTGACGCACCATTTTCATTATACTTACTTCGGGTTTTATTCAATAGAGCTATAGAGGAGATATTGTGGCTAACCTAGGGTTGTTTATTTATATTTTCAATGCATCTCTATTCTTAAAAAAAAGTAGAGAAGATAAAAAGAAATGGGATGTTGTTCACATTTTAAAAAACAACAAAACATTTGATAAATATGTGTTGCAACTTTCAACAGAGATAACTTTTGACTCGGTTCTCAAAAGGATTATTTTAATATATCTAATTGAAGCACGTATGAAATTAAACAACATGATTTGGTCTCCCATAGGAAAATCATTTTTGTACCCGAATTTCATCGTTTATATCACTTACCGAGGGTTTATAGATTTTGACGCACCATTTTCATTTTACTTACTTCGGGTTTTATTCAATAGACCTATAACGGAGATATTGGTGCTAACCTAGGGTTTTTTATTTATATTTTCAATGCATCTCTATTTTTTTAAAAAAAAAGAAGGGAAGAGAAAAAGAAATGGGATGTTGTTCACAGTTTCAAAAACAAGAAAACATTTGATAAATATGGGTCGCAACTTTCAACGGAGATAACTTTTGACTCGGGTATGGAAATGACTATTATAATATATCAAATCAAAACTCTTTTGAAATTACACAATATAATTTGGTCTCACTAGGGAAAATCATTTTTGTAACCAAATTCCATCGTTTACTTAACTTACCGAGGGTTTATAGGTTTTGACGCACCATTTTCATTTTACTTACTTCGGGTTTTATTCAATAGACCTATAACGGAGATATTGGTGCTAACCTAGGGTTTTTTATTTATATTTTCAATGCATCTCTATTTTTTTAAAAAAAAAAGAAGAGAAGAGAAAAAGAAATGGGATGTTGTTCACATTTTCAAAATCAAGTAAACATTTGATAAAAATGGGTCGCACATTTCAAAGGAGATAACTCTTGACTCGGGTATGGAAACGACTATTATAATATATCAAGTCAAAACTCATTTGAAATTACACAATATAGTTTGGTCTCACTAGGGAAAATCATTTTTGTAACCAAATTCCATCGTTTACTTCACTTACCCAAGGTTTATAGGTTTTGACGCACCATTTTCATTTTACTTACTTCGGGTTTTATTCAATAGAGATATAAAGGAGATATTGGGGCTAACCTAGGGTTGTTTATTTATATTTTTAATCGATATCTATTGTTCAAAAAAAATAAGAGAAGAGAAAAAGAAATGGGATGTTGTTCACATTTTCAAAATCAAGTAAACATTTGATAAAAATGGGTCGCACATTTCAAAGGAGATAACTTTTGACTCGGGTATGGAAACGACTATTATAATATATCAAGTCAAAACTCGTTTGAAATTACACAATATAGTTTGGTCTCACTAGGGAAAATCATTTTTGTAACCAAATTCCATCGTTTACTTCACTTACCCAAGGTTTATAGGTTTTGACGCACCATTTTACTTTTACTTACTTCGGGTTTTATTCAATAGAGATATAAAGGAGATATTGGGGCTAACCTAGGATTGGTTATTTATATTTTTAATCGATATCTATTGTTCAAAAAAAATAAGAGAAGAGAAAAAGAAATGGGATGTTGTTCACATTTTCAAAATCAAGTAAACATTTGATAAAAATGGGTCGCACATTTCAAAGGAGATAACTTTTGACTCGGGTATGGAAACGACTATTATAATATATCAAATCAAAACTCGTTTGAAATTACACAATATAATTTGGTCTCACTAGGGAAAATCATTTTTGTAACCAAATTCCATCGTTTACTTCACTTACCCAAGGTTTATAGGTTTTGACGCACCATTTTCATTTTACTTACTTCGGTTTTATTCAATAGAGATATAAAGGAGATATTGGGGCTAACCTAGGGTTGTTTATTTATATTTTTAATCGATATCTATTGTTCAAAAAAAATAAGAGAAGAGAAAAAGAAATGGGATGTTGTTCACATTTTCAAAATCAAGTAAACATTTGATAAAAATGGGTCGCACATTTCAAATGAGATAACTTTTGACTCGGGAATGGAAACGACTATTATAATATATCAAATCAAAACTCGTTTGAAATTACACAATATAATTTGGTCTCACTAGGGAAAATCATTTTTGTAACCAAATTCCATCGTTTACTTCACTTACCGAGGGTTTATAGGTTTTGACGCACCATTTTCATTTTACTTACTTCGGGTTTTATTCAATAGAGATATAAAGGAGATATTGGGGCTAACCTAGGGTTGTTTATTTATATTTTTAATCGATATCTATTGTTCAAAAAAAATAAGAGAAGAGAAAAAGAAATGGGATGTTGTTCACATTTTCAAAATCAAGTAAACATTTGATAAATATGGGTCGCACATTTCAACGGAGATAACTTTTGACTCGGGTATGGAAACGACTATTATAATATATCAAATCAAAACTCGTTTGAAATTACACAATATAATTTGGTCTCACTAGGGAAAATCATTTTTGTAACCAAATTCCATCGTTTACTTCACTTACCGAGGGTTTATAGGTTTTGACGCACCATTTTCATTTTACTTACTTCGGGTTTTATTCAATAGAGATATAAAGGAGATATTGGGGCTAACCTAGGGTTGTTTATTTATATTTTTAATCGATATCTATTGTTCAAAAAAATAAGAGAAGAGAAAAAGAAATGGGATGTTGTTCACATTTTCAAAATCAAGTAAACATTTGATAAAAATGGGTCGCACATTTCAAAGGAGATAACTTTTGACTCGGGTATGGAAACGACTATTATAATATATCAAATCAAAACTCGTTTGAAATTACACAATATAATTTGGTCTCACTAGGGAAAATCATTTTTGTAACCAAATTCCATCGTTTACTTCACTTACCGAGGGTTTATAGGTTTTGACGCACCATTTTCATTTTACTTACTTCGGGTTTTATTCAATAGAGATATAAAGGAGATATTGGGGCTAACCTAGGGTTGTTTATTTATATTTTTAATCGATATCTATTGTTCAAAAAAAATAAGAGAAGAGAAAAAGAAATGGGATGTTGTTCACATTTTCAAAATCAAGTAAACATTTGATAAAAATGGGTCGCACATTTCAAAGGAGATAACTTTTGACTCGGGTATGGAAACGACTATTATAATATATCAAATCAAAACTCGTTTGAAATTACACAATATAATTTGGTCTCACTAGGGAAAATCATTTTTGTAACCAAATTCCATCGTTTACTTCACTTACCCAAGGTTTATAGGTTTTGACGCACCATTTTCATTTTACTTACTTCGGGTTTTATTCAATAGAGATATAAAGGAGATATTGGGGCTAACCTAGGGTTGTTTATTTATATTTTTAATCGATATCTATTGTTCAAAAAAATAAGAGAAGAGAAAAAGAAATGGGATGTTGTTCACATTTTCAAAATCAAGTAAACATTTGATAAAAATGGGTCGCACATTTCAAAGGAGATAACTTTTGACTCGGGTATGGAAACGACTATTATAATATATCAAATCAAAACTCGTTTGAAATTACACAATATAATTTGGTCTCACTAGGGAAAATCATTTTTGTAACCAAATTCCATCGTTTACTTCACTTACCCAGGGTTTATAGGTTTTGACGCACCATTTTACTTTTACTTACTTCGGGTTTTATTCAATAGAGATATAAAGGAGATATTGGGGCTAACATAGGATTGGTTATTTATATTTTTAATCGATATCTATTGTTCAAAAAAATTAAGAGAAGAGAAAAAGAAACGGGATGTTGTTCACATTTTCAAAATCAAGTAAACATTTGATAAATATGGGTCCACATTTCAACGGAGATAACTTTTGACTCGGGTATGGAAACGACTATTATAATATATCAAATCAAAACTCGTTTGAAATTACACAATATAATTTGGTCTCACTAGGGAAAATCATTTTTGTAACCAAATTCCATCGTTTACTTCACTTACCGAGGGTTTATAGGTTTTGACGCACCATTTTCATTTTACTTACTTCGGGTTTTATTCAATAGAGATATAAAGGAGATATTGGGGCTAACCTAGGGTTGTTTATTTATATTTTTAATCGATATCTATTGTTCAAAAAAAATAAGAGAAGAGAAAAAGAAATGGGATGTTGTTCACATTTTCAAAATCAAGTAAACATTTGATAAAAATGGGTCGCACATTTCAAAGGAGATAACTCTTGACTCGGGTATGGAAACGGCTATTATAATATATCAAATCAAAACTCGTTTGAAATTACACAATATAATTTGGTCTCACTAGGGAAAATCATTTTTGTTACCAAATTCCATCGTTTACTTCACTTACCGAGGGTTTATAGGTTTTGACGCACCATTTTCATTTTTCTTACTTCGGGTTTTATTCAATAGAGATATAAAGGAGATATTGGGGCTAACCTAGGGTTGTTTATTTATATTTTTAATCGATATCTATTGTTCAAAAAAAAATAAGAGAAGAGAAAAAGAAATGGGATGTTGTTCACATTTTCAAAATCAAGTAAACATTTGATAAAAATGGGTCGCACATTTCAAAGGAGATAACTCTTGACTCGGGTATGGAAACGACTATTATAATATATCAAGTCAAAACTGGTTTGAAATTAAACAACATGATTTGGTCTCCCAAAGGAAAATCATTTTTGTACCCGAATTTCATCGTTTATATCACTTACCGAGGGTTTATAGATTTTGACGCACCATTTTCATTTTACTTACTTCGGGTTTTATTCAATAGACCTATAACGGAGATATTGGTGCTAACCTAGGGTTTTTTATTTATATTTTCAATGCATCTCTATTTTTTTAAAAAAAAAAGAAGGGAAGAGAAAAAGAAATGGGATGTCGTTCACAGTTTCAAAAACAAGAAAACATTTGATAAAAATGGGTCGCACATTTCAAAGGAGATAACTTTTGACTCGGGTATGGAAACGACTATTATAATATATCAAATCAAAACTCGTTTGAAATTACACAATATAATTTGGTCTCACTAGGGAAAATCATTTTTGTAACCAAATTCCATCGTTTACTTCACTTACCGAGGGTTTATAGGTTTTGACGCACCATTTTCATTTTACTTACTTCGGGTTTTATTCAATAGAGATATAAAGGAGATATTGGGGCTAACCTAGGGTTGTTTATTTATATTTTTAATCGATATCTATTGTTCAAAAAAATAAGAGAAGAGAAAAAGAAATGGGATGTTGTTCACATTTTCAAAATCAAGTAAACATTTGATAAAAATGGGTCGCACATTTCAAAGGAGATAACTTTTGACTCGGGTATGGAAACGACTATTATAATATATCAAGTCAAAACTCGTTTGAAATTACACAATATAGTTTGGTCTCACTAGGGAAAATCATTTTTGTAACCAAATTCCATCGTTTACTTCACTTACCGAGGGTTTATAGGTTTTGACGCACCATTTTCATTTTACTTACTTCGGGTTTTATTCAATAGACCTATAACGGAGATATTGGTGCTAACCTAGGGTTTTTTATTTATATTTTCAATGCATCTCTATTTTTTTAAAAAAAAAAGAAGGGAAGAGAAAAAGAAATGGGATGTCGTTCACAGTTTCAAAAACAAGAAAACATTTGATAAAAATGGGTCGCACATTTCAAAGGAGATAACTCTTGACTCGGGTATGGAAACGACTATTATAATATATCAAATCAAAACTCGTTTGAAATTACACAATATAATTTGGTCTCACTAGGGAAAATCATTTTTGTAACCAAATTCCATCGTTTACTTCACTTACCCAGGGTTTATAGGTTTTGACGCACCATTTTCATTTTACTTACTTCGGGTTTTATTCAATAGAGATATAAAGGAGATATTGGGGCTAACCTAGGGTTGTTTATTTATATTTTTAATCGATATCTATTGTTCAAAAAAATTAAGAGAAGAGAAAAAGAAATGGGATGTTGTTCACATTTTCAAAATCAAGTAAACATTTGATAAATATGGGTCGCACATTTGAACGGAGATAACTTTTGACTCGGGTATGGAAACGACTATTATAATATATCAAATCAAAACTCGTTTGAAATTACACAATATAATTTGGTCTCACTAGGGAAAATCATTTTTGTTACCAAATTCCATCGTTTACTTCACTTACCGAGGGTTTATAGGTTTTGACGCACCATTTTCATTTTACTTACTTCGGGTTTTATTCAATAGAGATATAAAGGAGATATTGGGGCTAACCTAGGGTTGTTTATTTATATTTTTAATCGATATCTATTGTTCAAAAAAAATAAGAGAAGAGAAAAAGAAATGGGATGTTGTTCACATTTTCAAAATCAAGTAAACATTTGATAAAAATGGGTCGCACATTTCAAAGGAGATAACTCTTGACTCGGGTATGGAAACGACTATTATAATATATCAAATCAAAACTCGTTTGAAATTACACAATATAATTTGGTCTCACTAGGGAAAATCATTTTTGTTACCAAATTCCATCGTTTACTTCACTTACCGAGGGTTTATAGGTTTTGACGCACCATTTTCATTTTATTTACTTTCGGTTTTATTCAATAGAGATATAAAGGAGATATTGGGGCTAACCTAGGGTTGTTTATTTATATTTTTAATCGATATCTATTGTTCAAAAAAAATAAGAGAAGAGAAAAAGAAATGGGATGTTGTTCACATTTTCAAAATCAAGTAAACATTTGATAAAAATGGGTCGCACATTTCAAAGGAGATAACTTTTGACTCGGGTATGGAAACGACTATTATAATATATCAAATCAAAACTCGTTTGAAATTACACAATATAATTTGGTCTCACTAGGGAAAATCATTTTTGTAACCAAATTCCATCGTTTACTTCACTTACCCAAGGTTTATAGGTTTTGACGCACCATTTTCATTTTACTTACTTCGGGTTTTATTCAATAGAGATATAAAGGAGATATTGGGGCTAACCTAGGGTTGTTTATTTATATTTTTAATCGATATCTATTGTTCAAAAAAAAAATAAGAGAAGAGAAAAAGAAATGGGATGTTGTTCACATTTTCAAAATCAAGTAAACATTTGATAAATATGGGTCGCACATTTCAACGGAGATAACTTTTGACTCGGGTATGGAAACGACTATTATAATATATCAAATCAAAACTCGTTTGAAATTACACAATATAATTTGGTCTCACTAGGGAAAATCATTTTTGTTACCAAATTCCATCGTTTACTTCACTTACCGAGGGTTTATAGGTTTTGACGCACCATTTTCATTTTACTTACTTCGGGTTTTATTCAATAGAGATATAAAGGAGATATTGGGGCTAACCTAGGGTTGTTTATTTATATTTTTAATCGATATCTATTGTTCAAAAAAATAAGAGAAGAGAAAAAGAAATGGGATGTTGTTCACATTTTCAAAATCAAGTAAACATTTGATAAATATGGGTCGCACATTTCAAAGGAGATAACTTTTGACTCGGGTATGGAAACGACTATTATAATATATCAAATCAAAACTCGTTTGAAATTACACAATATAATTTGGTCTCACTAGGGAAAATCATTTTTGTAACCAAATTCCATCGTTTACTTCACTTACCGAGGGTTTATAGGTTTTGACGCACCATTTTCATTTTACTTACTTCGGGTTTTATTCAATAGAGATATAAAGGAGATATTGGGGCTAACCTAGGGTTGTTTATTTATATTTTTAATCGATATCTATTGTTCAAAAAAATAAGAGAAGAGAAAAAGAAATGGGATGTTGTTCACATTTTCAAAATCAAGTAAACATTTGATAAATATGGGTCGCACATTTCAACGGAGATAACTTTTGACTCGGGTATGGAAACGACTATTATAATATATCAAATCAAAACTCGTTTGAAATTACACAATATAATTTGGTCTCACTAGGGAAAATCATTTTTGTAACCAAATTCCATCGTTTACTTCACTTACCCAGGGTTTATAGGTTTTGACGCACCATTTTCATTTTACTTACTTCGGGTTTTATTCAATAGAGATATAAAGGAGATATTGGGGCTAACCTAGGGTTGTTTATTTATATTTTTAATCGATATCTATTGTTCAAAAAAAATAAGAGAAGAGAAAAAGAAATGGGATGTTGTTCACATTTTCAAAATCAAGTAAACATTTGATAAAAATGGGTCGCACATTTCAAAGGAGATAACTTTTGACTCGGGTATGGAAACGACTATTATAATATATCAAATCAAAACTCGTTTGAAATTACACAATATAATTTGGTCTCACTAGGGAAAATCATTTTTGTAACCAAATTCCATCGTTTACTTCACTTACCCAAGGTTTATAGGTTTTGACGCACCATTTTCATTTTACTTACTTCGGGTTTTATTCAATAGAGATATAAAGGAGATATTGGGGCTAACCTAGGGTTGTTTATTTATATTTTTAATCGATATCTATTGTTCAAAAAAATAAGAGAAGAGAAAAAGAAATGGGATGTTGTTCACATTTTCAAAATCAAGTAAACATTTGATAAATATGGGTCGCACATTTCAACGGAGATAACTTTTGACTCGGGTATGGAAACGACTATTATAATATATCAAATCAAAACTCGTTTGAAATTACACAATATAATTTGGTCTCACTAGGGAAAATCATTTTTGTTACCAAATTCCATCGTTTACTTCACTTACCGAGGGTTTATAGGTTTTGACGCACCATTTTCATTTTACTTACTTCGGGTTTTATTCAATAGAGATATAAAGGAGATATTGGGGCTAACCTAGGGTTGTTTATTTATATTTTTAATCGATATCTATTGTTCAAAAAAAATAAGAGAAGAGAAAAAGAAATGGGATGTTGTTCACATTTTCAAAATCAAGTAAACATTTGATAAATATGGGTCGCACATTTCAACGGAGATAACTTTTGACTCGGGAATGGAAACGACTATTATAATATATCAAATCAAAACTCGTTTGAAATTACACAATATAATTTGGTCTCACTAGGGAAAATCATTTTTGTTACCAAATTCCATCGTTTACTTCACTTACCCAAGGTTTATAGGTTTTGACGCACCATTTTACTTTTACTTACTTCGGGTTTTATTCAATAGAGATATAAAGGAGATATTGGGGCTAACCTAGGATTGGTTATTTATATTTTTAATCGATATCTATTGTTCAAAAAAAATAAGAGAAGAGAAAAAGAAATAGGATGTTGTTCACATTTTCAAAATCAAGTAAACATTTGATAAATATGGGTCGCACATTTCAACGGAGATAACTTTTGACTCGGGAATGGAAACGACTATTATAATATATCAAATCAAAACTCGTTTGAAATTACACAATATAATTTGGTCTCACTAGGGAAAATCATTTTTGTTACCAAATTCCATCGTTTACTTCACTTACCGAGGGTTTATAGGTTTTGACGCACCATTTTCATTTTACTTACTTCGGGTTTTATTCAATAGAGATATAAAGGAGATATTGGGGCTAACCTAGGGTTGTTTATTTATATTTTTAATCGATATCTATTGTTCAAAAAAATTAAGAGAAGAGAAAAAGAAATGGGATGTTGTTCACATTTTCAAAATCAAGTAAACATTTGATAAATATGGGTCGCACATTTCAAAGGAGATAACTTTTGACTCGGGTATGGAAACGACTATTATAATATATCAAATCAAAACTCGTTTGAAATTACACAATATAATTTGGTCTCACTAGGGAAAATCATTTTTGTTACCAAATTCCATCGTTTACTTCACTTACCGAGGGTTTATAGGTTTTGACGCACCATTTTCATTTTACTTACTTCGGGTTTTATTCAATAGAGATATAAAGGAGATATTGGGGCTAACCTAGGGTTGTTTATTTATATTTTTAATCGATATCTATTGTTCAAAAAAAAATAAGAGAAGAGAAAAAGAAATGGGATGTTGTTCACATTTTCAAAATCAAGTAAACATTTGATAAAAATGGGTCGCACATTTCAAAGGAGATAACTTTTGACTCGGGTATGGAAACGACTATTATAATATATCAAATCAAAACTCGTTTGAAATTACACAATATAATTTGGTCTCACTAGGGAAAATCATTTTTGTAACCAAATTCCATCGTTTACTTCACTTACCGAGGGTTTATAGGTTTTGACGCACCATTTTCATTTTACTTACTTCGGGTTTTATTCAATAGAGATATAAAGGAGATATTGGGGCTAACCTAGGGTTGTTTATTTATATTTTTAATCGATATCTATTGTTCAAAAAAATAAGAGAAGAGAAAAAGAAATGGGATGTTGTTCACATTTTCAAAATCAAGTAAACATTTGATAAAAATGGGTCGCACATTTCAAAGGAGATAACTTTTGACTCGGGTATGGAAACGACTATTATAATATATCAAATCAAAACTCGTTTGAAATTACACAATATAATTTGGTCTCACTAGGGAAAATCATTTTTGTAACCAAATTCCATCGTTTACTTCACTTACCCAAGGTTTATAGGTTTTGACGCACCATTTTCATTTTACTTACTTCGGGTTTTATTCAATAGAGATATAAAGGAGATATTGGGGCTAACCTAGGGTTGTTTATTTATATTTTTAATCGATATCTATTGTTCAAAAAAATAAGAGAAGAGAAAAAGAAATGGGATGTTGTTCACATTTTCAAAATCAAGTAAACATTTGATAAATATGGGTCGCACATTTCAAAGGAGATAACTTTTGACTCGGGTATGGAAACGACTATTATAATATATCAAATCAAAACTCGTTTGAAATTACACAATATAATTTGGTCTCACTAGGGAAAATCATTTTTGTAACCAAATTCCATCGTTTACTTCACTTACCGAGGGTTTATAGGTTTTGACGCACCATTTTCATTTTACTTACTTCGGGTTTTATTCAATAGAGATATAAAGGAGATATTGGGGCTAACCTAGGGTTGTTTATTTATATTTTTAATCGATATCTATTGTTCAAAAAAATAAGAGAAGAGAAAAAGAAATGGGATGTTGTTCACATTTTCAAAATCAAGTAAACATTTGATAAAAATGGGTCGCACATTTCAAAGGAGATAACTTTTGACTCGGGTATGGAAACGACTATTATAATATATCAAATCAAAACTCGTTTGAAATTACACAATATAATTTGGTCTCACTAGGGAAAATCATTTTTGTTACCAAATTCCATCGTTTACTTCACTTACCGAGGGTTTATAGGTTTTGACGCACCATTTTCATTTTACTTACTTCGGGTTTTATTCAATAGAGATATAAAGGAGATATTGGGGCTAACCTAGGGTTGTTTATTTATATTTTTAATCGATATCTATTGTTCAAAAAAAAATAAGAGAAGAGAAAAAGAAATGGGATGTTGTTCACATTTTCAAAATCAAGTAAACATTTGATAAATATGGGTCGCACATTTCAAAGGAGATAACTTTTGACTCGGGTATGGAAACGACTATTATAATATATCAAATCAAAACTCGTTTGAAATTACACAATATAATTTGGTCTCACTAGGGAAAATCATTTTTGTTACCAAATTCCATCGTTTACTTCACTTACCGAGGGTTTATAGGTTTTGACGCACCATTTTCATTTTACTTACTTCGGGTTTTATTCAATAGAGATATAAAGGAGATATTGGGGCTAACCTAGGGTTGTTTATTTATATTTTTAATCGATATCTATTGTTCAAAAAAAATAAGAGAAGAGAAAAAGAAATGGGATGTTGTTCACATTTTCAAAATCAAGTAAACATTTGATAAATATGGGTCGCACATTTCAAAGGAGATAACTTTTGACTCGGGTATGGAAACGACTATTATAATATATCAAATCAAAACTCGTTTGAAATTACACAATATAATTTGGTCTCACTAGGGAAAATCATTTTTGTAACCAAATTCCATCGTTTACTTCACTTACCCAAGGTTTATAGGTTTTGACGCACCATTTTACTTTTACTTACTTCGGGTTTTATTCAATAGAGATATAAAGGAGATATTGGGGCTAACCTAGGGTTGTTTATTTATATTTTTAATCGATATCTATTGTTCAAAAAAAATAAGAGAAGAGAAAAAGAAATGGGATGTTGTTCACATTTTCAAAATCAAGTAAACATTTGATAAATATGGGTCGCACATTTCAACGGAGATAACTTTTGACTCGGGTATGGAAACGACTATTATAATATATCAAATCAAAACTCGTTTGAAATTACACAATATAATTTGGTCTCACTAGGGAAAATCATTTTTGTAACCAAATTCCATCGTTTACTTCACTTACCCAGGGTTTATAGGTTTTGACGCACCATTTTCATTTTACTTACTTCGGGTTTTATTCAATAGAGATATAAAGGAGATATTGGGGCTAACCTAGGGTTGTTTATTTATATTTTTAATCGATATCTATTGTTCAAAAAAATAAGAGAAGAGAAAAAGAAATGGGATGTTGTTCACATTTTCAAAATCAAGTAAACATTTGATAAATATGGGTCGCACATTTCAAAGGAGATAACTTTTGACTCGGGTATGGAAACGACTATTATAATATATCAAGTCAAAACTCGTTTGAAATTACACAATATAATTTGGTCTCACTAGGGAAAATCATTTTTGTAACCAAATTCCATCGTTTACTTCACTTACCCAAGGTTTATAGGTTTTGACGCACCATTTTCATTTTACTTACTTCCGTTTTATTCAATAGAGCTATAAAGGAGATATTGGGGCTAACCTAGGGTTGTTTATTTATATTTTTAATCGATATCTATTGTTCAAAAAAATAAGAGAAGAGAAAAAGAAATGGGATGTTGTTCACATTTTCAAAATCAAGTAAACATTTGATAAATATGGGTCGCACATTTCAACGGAGATAACTTTTGACTCGGGTATGGAAACGACTATTATAATATATCAAATCAAAACTCGTTTGAAATTACACAATATAATTTGGTCTCACTAGGGAAAATCATTTTTGTTACCAAATTCCATCGTTTACTTCACTTACCGAGGGTTTATAGGTTTTGACGCACCATTTTCATTTTACTTACTTCGGGTTTTATTCAATAGAGATATAAAGGAGATATTGGGGCTAACCTAGGGTTGTTTATTTATATTTTTAATCGATATCTATTGTTCAAAAAAATAAGAGAAGAGAAAAAGAAATGGGATGTTGTTCACATTTTCAAAATCAAGTAAACATTTGATAAATATGGGTCGCACATTTCAAAGGAGATAACTTTTGACTCGGGTATGGAAACGACTATTATAATATATCAAGTCAAAACTCGTTTGAAATTACACAATATAATTTGGTCTCACTAGGGAAAATCATTTTTGTAACCAAATTCCATCGTTTACTTCACTTACCCAAGGTTTATAGGTTTTGACGCACCATTTTCATTTTACTTACTTCGGGTTTTATTCAATAGAGATATAAAGGAGATATTGGGGCTAACCTAGGGTTGTTTATTTATATTTTTAATCGATATCTATTGTTCAAAAAAATAAGAGAAGAGAAAAAGAAATGGGATGTTGTTCACATTTTCAAAATCAAGTAAACATTTGATAAATATGGGTCGCACATTTCAACGGAGATAACTTTTGACTCGGGTATGGAAACGACTATTATAATATATCAAATCAAAACTCGTTTGAAATTACACAATATAATTTGGTCTCACTAGGGAAAATCATTTTTGTAACCAAATTCCATCGTTTACTTCACTTACCGAGGGTTTATAGGTTTTGACGCACCATTTTCATTTTACTTACTTCGGGTTTTATTCAATAGAGATATAAAGGAGATATTGGGGCTAACCTAGGGTTGTTTATTTATATTTTTAATCGATATCTATTGTTCAAAAAAAATAAGAGAAGAGAAAAAGAAATGGGATGTTGTTCACATTTTCAAAATCAAGTAAACATTTGATAAATATGGGTCGCACATTTCAACGGAGATAACTTTTGACTCGGGTATGGAAACGACTATTATAATATATCAAATCAAAACTCGTTTGAAATTACACAATATAATTTGGTCTCACTAGGGAAAATCATTTTTGTAACCAAATTCCATCGTTTACTTCACTTACCGAGGGTTTATAGGTTTTGACGCACCATTTTCATTTTACTTACTTCGGGTTTTATTCAATAGAGATATAAAGGAGATATTGGGGCTAACCTAGGGTTGTTTATTTATATTTTTAATCGATATCTATTGTTCAAAAAAATAAGAGAAGAGAAAAAGAAATGGGATGTTGTTCACATTTTCAAAATCAAGTAAACATTTGATAAATATGGGTCGCACATTTCAAAGGAGATAACTTTTGACTCGGGTATGGAAACGACTATTATAATATATCAAATCAAAACTCGTTTGAAATTACACAATATAATTTGGTCTCACTAGGGAAAATCATTTTTGTTACCAAATTCCATCGTTTACTTCACTTACCCAAGGTTTATAGGTTTTGACGCACCATTTTCATTTTACTTACTTCGGGTTTTATTCAATAGAGATATAAAGGAGATATTGGGGCTAACCTAGGGTTGTTTATTTATATTTTTAATCGATATCTATTGTTCAAAAAAATAAGAGAAGAGAAAAAGAAATGGGATGTTGTTCACATTTTCAAAATCAAGTAAACATTTGATAAATATGGGTCGCACATTTCAACGGAGATAACTTTTGACTCGGGTATGGAAACGACTATTATAATATATCAAATCAAAACTCGTTTGAAATTACACAATATAATTTGGTCTCACTAGGGAAAATCATTTTTGTTACCAAATTCCATCGTTTACTTCACTTACCGAGGGTTTATAGGTTTTGACGCACCATTTTCATTTTACTTACTTCGGGTTTTATTCAATAGAGATATAAAGGAGATATTGGGGCTAACCTAGGGTTGTTTATTTATATTTTTAATCGATATCTATTGTTCAAAAAAATAAGAGAAGAGAAAAAGAAATGGGATGTTGTTCACATTTTCAAAATCAAGTAAACATTTGATAAATATGGGTCGCACATTTCAACGGAGATAACTTTTGACTCGGGTATGGAAACGACTATTATAATATATCAAATCAAAACTCGTTTGAAATTACACAATATAATTTGGTCTCACTAGGGAAAATCATTTTTGTAACCAAATTCCATCGTTTACTTCACTTACCGAGGGTTTATAGGTTTTGACGCACCATTTTCATTTTACTTACTTCGGGTTTTATTCAATAGAGATATAAAGGAGATATTGGGGCTAACCTAGGGTTGTTTATTTATATTTTTAATCGATATCTATTGTTCAAAAAAATAAGAGAAGAGAAAAAGAAATGGGATGTTGTTCACATTTTCAAAATCAAGTAAACATTTGATAAATATGGGTCGCACATTTCAAAGGAGATAACTTTTGACTCGGGTATGGAAACGACTATTATAATATATCAAATCAAAACTCGTTTGAAATTACACAATATAATTTGGTCTCACTAGGGAAAATCATTTTTGTAACCAAATTCCATCGTTTACTTCACTTACCCAAGGTTTATAGGTTTTGACGCACCATTTTCATTTTACTTACTTCGGGTTTTATTCAATAGAGATATAAAGGAGATATTGGGGCTAACCTAGGGTTGTTTATTTATATTTTTAATCGATATCTATTGTTCAAAAAAATAAGAGAAGAGAAAAAGAAATGGGATGTTGTTCACATTTTCAAAATCAAGTAAACATTTGATAAATATGGGTCGCACATTTCAACGGAGATAACTTTTGACTCGGGTATGGAAACGACTATTATAATATATCAAATCAAAACTCGTTTGAAATTACACAATATAATTTGGTCTCACTAGGGAAAATCATTTTTGTAACCAAATTCCATCGTTTACTTCACTTACCGAGGGTTTATAGGTTTTGACGCACCATTTTCATTTTACTTACTTCGGGTTTTATTCAATAGAGATATAAAGGAGATATTGGGGCTAACCTAGGGTTGTTTATTTATATTTTTAATCGATATCTATTGTTCAAAAAAAATAAGAGAAGAGAAAAAGAAATGGGATGTTGTTCACATTTTCAAAATCAAGTAAACATTTGATAAATATGGGTCGCACATTTCAACGGAGATAACTTTTGACTCGGGTATGGAAACGACTATTATAATATATCAAATCAAAACTCGTTTGAAATTACACAATATAATTTGGTCTCACTAGGGAAAATCATTTTTGTAACCAAATTCCATCGTTTACTTCACTTACCGAGGGTTTATAGGTTTTGACGCACCATTTTCATTTTACTTACTTCGGGTTTTATTCAATAGAGATATAAAGGAGATATTGGGGCTAACCTAGGGTTGTTTATTTATATTTTTAATCGATATCTATTGTTCAAAAAAATAAGAGAAGAGAAAAAGAAATGGGATGTTGTTCACATTTTCAAAATCAAGTAAACATTTGATAAAAATGGGTCGCACATTTCAAAGGAGATAACTTTTGACTCGGGTATGGAAACGACTATTATAATATATCAAATCAAAACTCGTTTGAAATTACACAATATAATTTGGTCTCACTAGGGAAAATCATTTTTGTAACCAAATTCCATCGTTTACTTCACTTACCCAAGGTTTATAGGTTTTGACGCACCATTTTCATTTTACTTACTTCGGGTTTTATTCAATAGAGATATAAAGGAGATATTGGGGCTAACCTAGGGTTGTTTATTTATATTTTTAATCGATATCTATTGTTCAAAAAAATAAGAGAAGAGAAAAAGAAATGGGATGTTGTTCACATTTTCAAAATCAAGTAAACATTTGATAAATATGGGTCGCACATTTCAACGGAGATAACTTTTGACTCGGGTATGGAAACGACTATTATAATATATCAAATCAAAACTCGTTTGAAATTACACAATATAATTTGGTCTCACTAGGGAAAATCATTTTTGTAACCAAATTCCATCGTTTACTTCACTTACCGAGGGTTTATAGGTTTTGACGCACCATTTTCATTTTACTTACTTCGGGTTTTATTCAATAGAGATATAAAGGAGATATTGGGGCTAACCTAGGGTTGTTTATTTATATTTTTAATCGATATCTATTGTTCAAAAAAATAAGAGAAGAGAAAAAGAAATGGGATGTTGTTCACATTTTCAAAATCAAGTAAACATTTGATAAATATGGGTCGCACATTTCAACGGAGATAACTTTTGACTCGGGTATGGAAACGACTATTATAATATATCAAATCAAAACTCGTTTGAAATTACACAATATAATTTGGTCTCACTAGGGAAAATCATTTTTGTAACCAAATTCCATCGTTTACTTCACTTACCCAGGGTTTATAGGTTTTGACGCACCATTTTCATTTTACTTACTTCGGGTTTTATTCAATAGAGATATAAAGGAGATATTGGGGCTAACCTAGGGTTGTTTATTTATATTTTTAATCGATATCTATTGTTCAAAAAAATAAGAGAAGAGAAAAAGAAATGGGATGTTGTTCACATTTTCAAAATCAAGTAAACATTTGATAAATATGGGTCGCACATTTCAAAGGAGATAACTTTTGACTCGGGTATGGAAACGACTATTATAATATATCAAATCAAAACTCGTTTGAAATTACACAATATAATTTGGTCTCACTAGGGAAAATCATTTTTGTAACCAAATTCCATCGTTTACTTCACTTACCCAAGGTTTATAGGTTTTGACGCACCATTTTCATTTTACTTACTTCGGGTTTTATTCAATAGAGATATAAAGGAGATATTGGGGCTAACCTAGGGTTGTTTATTTATATTTTTAATCGATATCTATTGTTCAAAAAAATAAGAGAAGAGAAAAAGAAATGGGATGTTGTTCACATTTTCAAAATCAAGTAAACATTTGATAAATATGGGTCGCACATTTCAACGGAGATAACTTTTGACTCGGGTATGGAAACGACTATTATAATATATCAAATCAAAACTCGTTTGAAATTACACAATATAATTTGGTCTCACTAGGGAAAATCATTTTTGTAACCAAATTCCATCGTTTACTTCACTTACCCAGGGTTTATAGGTTTTGACGCACCATTTTCATTTTACTTACTTCGGGTTTTATTCAATAGAGATATAAAGGAGATATTGGGGCTAACCTAGGGTTGTTTATTTATATTTTTAATCGATATCTATTGTTCAAAAAAAATAAGAGAAGAGAAAAAGAAATGGGATGTTGTTCACATTTTCAAAATCAA
This sequence comes from Hippophae rhamnoides, assembly GCA_033030585.1. Taxonomy (NCBI): domain Eukaryota; kingdom Viridiplantae; phylum Streptophyta; class Magnoliopsida; order Rosales; family Elaeagnaceae; genus Hippophae; species Hippophae rhamnoides. The sequence continues at coordinate 123,595 of JAVHJT010000071.1, forward strand.
GTAAACATTTGATAAATATGGGTCGCACATTTCAACGGAGATAACTTTTGACTCGGGTATGGAAACGACTATTATAATATATCAAATCAAAACTCGTTTGAAATTACACAATATAATTTGGTCTCACTAGGGAAAATCATTTTTGTAACCAAATTCCATCGTTTACTTCACTTACCGAGGGTTTATAGGTTTTGACGCACCATTTTCATTTTACTTACTTCGGGTTTTATTCAATAGAGATATAAAGGAGATATTGGGGCTAACCTAGGGTTGTTTATTTATATTTTTAATCGATATCTATTGTTCAAAAAAATAAGAGAAGAGAAAAAGAAATGGGATGTTGTTCACATTTTCAAAATCAAGTAAACATTTGATAAATATGGGTCGCACATTTCAAAGGAGATAACTTTTGACTCGGGTATGGAAACGACTATTATAATATATCAAATCAAAACTCGTTTGAAATTACACAATATAATTTGGTCTCACTAGGGAAAATCATTTTTGTAACCAAATTCCATCGTTTACTTCACTTACCCAAGGTTTATAGGTTTTGACGCACCATTTTACTTTTACTTACTTCGGTTTTATTCAATAGAGATATAAAGGAGATATTGGGGCTAACCTAGGGTTGTTTATTTATATTTTTAATCGATATCTATTGTTCAAAAAAAATAAGAGAAGAGAAAAAGAAATGGGATGTTGTTCACATTTTCAAAATCAAGTAAACATTTGATAAATATGGGTCGCACATTTCAAAGGAGATAACTTTTGACTCGGGTATGGAAACGACTATTATAATATATCAAATCAAAACTCGTTTGAAATTACACAATATAATTTGGTCTCACTAGGGAAAATCATTTTTGTAACCAAATTCCATCGTTTACTTCACTTACCGAGGGTTTATAGGTTTTGACGCACCATTTTCATTTTACTTACTTCGGGTTTTATTCAATAGAGATATAAAGGAGATATTGGGGCTAACCTAGGGTTGTTTATTTATATTTTTAATCGATATCTATTGTTCAAAAAAATAAGAGAAGAGAAAAAGAAATGGGATGTTGTTCACATTTTCAAAATCAAGTAAACATTTGATAAATATGGGTCGCACATTTCAAAGGAGATAACTTTTGACTCGGGAATGGAAACGACTATTATAATATATCAAATCAAAACTCGTTTGAAATTTCACAATATAATTTGGTCTCACTAGGGAAAATCATTTTTGTAACCAAATTCCATCGTTTACTTCACTTACCCAAGGTTTATAGGTTTTGACGCACCATTTTCATTTTACTTACTTCGGGTTTTATTCAATAGAGATATAAAGGAGATATTGGGGCTAACCTAGGGTTGTTTATTTATATTTTTAATCGATATCTATTGTTAAAAAAAATAAGAGAAGAGAAAAAGAAATGGGATGTTGTTCACATTTTCAAAATCAAGTAAACATTTGATAAATATGGGTCGCACATTTCAAAGGAGATAACTTTTGACTCGGGTATGGAAACGACTATTATAATATATCAAATCAAAACTCGTTTGAAATTACACAATATAATTTGGTCTCACTAGGGAAAATCATTTTTGTAACCAAATTCCATCGTTTACTTCACTTACCGAGGGTTTATAGGTTTTGACGCACCATTTTCATTTTACTTACTTCGGGTTTTATTCAATAGAGATATAAAGGAGATATTGGGGCTAACCTAGGGTTGTTTATTTATATTTTTAATCGATATCTATTGTTCAAAAAAATAAGAGAAGAGAAAAAGAAATGGGATGTTGTTCACATTTTCAAAATCAAGTAAACATTTGATAAATATGGGTCGCACATTTCAAAGGAGATAACTTTTGACTCGGGTATGGAAACGACTATTATAATATATCAAATCAAAACTCGTTTGAAATTACACAATATAATTTGGTCTCACTAGGGAAAATCATTTTTGTAACCAAATTCCATCGTTTACTTCACTTACCCAAGGTTTATAGGTTTTGACGCACCATTTTCATTTTACTTACTTCGGGTTTTATTCAATAGAGATATAAAGGAGATATTGGGGCTAACCTAGGGTTGTTTATTTATATTTTTAATCGATATCTATTGTTCAAAAAAATAAGAGAAGAGAAAAAGAAATGGGATGTTGTTCACATTTTCAAAATCAAGTAAACATTTGATAAATATGGGTCGCACATTTCAACGGAGATAACTTTTGACTCGGGTATGGAAACGACTATTATAATATATCAAATCAAAACTCGTTTGAAATTACACAATATAATTTGGTCTCACTAGGGAAAATCATTTTTGTAACCAAATTCCATCGTTTACTTCACTTACCGAGGGTTTATAGGTTTTGACGCACCATTTTCATTTTACTTACTTCGGGTTTTATTCAATAGAGATATAAAGGAGATATTGGGGCTAACCTAGGGTTGTTTATTTATATTTTTAATCGATATCTATTGTTCAAAAAAATAAGAGAAGAGAAAAAGAAATGGGATGTTGTTCACATTTTCAAAATCAAGTAAACATTTGATAAATATGGGTCGCACATTTCAAAGGAGATAACTTTTGACTCGGGTATGGAAACGACTATTATAATATATCAAATCAAAACTCGTTTGAAATTACACAATATAATTTGGTCTCACTAGGGAAAATCATTTTTGTAACCAAATTCCATCGTTTACTTCACTTACCCAAGGTTTATAGGTTTTGACGCACCATTTTCATTTTACTTACTTCGGGTTTTATTCAATAGAGATATAAAGGAGATATTGGGGCTAACCTAGGGTTGTTTATTTATATTTTTAATCGATATCTATTGTTCAAAAAAATAAGAGAAGAGAAAAAGAAATGGGATGTTGTTCACATTTTCAAAATCAAGTAAACATTTGATAAATATGGGTCGCACATTTCAACGGAGATAACTTTTGACTCGGGTATGGAAACGACTATTATAATATATCAAATCAAAACTCGTTTGAAATTACACAATATAATTTGGTCTCACTAGGGAAAATCATTTTTGTAACCAAATTCCATCGTTTACTTCACTTACCGAGGGTTTATAGGTTTTGACGCACCATTTTCATTTTACTTACTTCGGGTTTTATTCAATAGAGATATAAAGGAGATATTGGGGCTAACCTAGGGTTGTTTATTTATATTTTTAATCGATATCTATTGTTCAAAAAAATAAGAGAAGAGAAAAAGAAATGGGATGTTGTTCACATTTTCAAAATCAAGTAAACATTTGATAAATATGGGTCGCACATTTCAAAGGAGATAACTTTTGACTCGGGTATGGAAACGACTATTATAATATATCAAATCAAAACTCGTTTGAAATTACACAATATAATTTGGTCTCACTAGGGAAAATCATTTTTGTAACCAAATTCCATCGTTTACTTCACTTACCCAAGGTTTATAGGTTTTGACGCACCATTTTCATTTTACTTACTTCGGGTTTTATTCAATAGAGATATAAAGGAGATATTGGGGCTAACCTAGGGTTGTTTATTTATATTTTTAATCGATATCTATTGTTCAAAAAAAATAAGAGAAGAGAAAAAGAAATGGGATGTTGTTCACATTTTCAAAATCAAGTAAACATTTGATAAATATGGGTCGCACATTTCAACGGAGATAACTTTTGACTCGGGTATGGAAACGACTATTATAATATATCAAATCAAAACTCGTTTGAAATTACACAATATAATTTGGTCTCACTAGGGAAAATCATTTTTGTAACCAAATTCCATCGTTTACTTCACTTACCGAGGGTTTATAGGTTTTGACGCACCATTTTCATTTTACTTACTTCGGGTTTTATTCAATAGAGATATAAAGGAGATATTGGGGCTAACCTAGGGTTGTTTATTTATATTTTTAATCGATATCTATTGTTCAAAAAATTAAGAGAAGAGAAAAAGAAATGGGATGTTGTTCACATTTTCAAAATCAAGTAAACATTTGATAAATATGGGTCGCACATTTCAAAGGAGATAACTTTTGACTCGGGTATGGAAACGACTATTATAATATATCAAATCAAAACTCGTTTGAAATTACACAATATAATTTGGTCTCACTAGGGAAAATCATTTTTGTAACCAAATTCCATCGTTTACTTCACTTACCCAAGGTTTATAGGTTTTGACGCACCATTTTCATTTTACTTACTTCGGGTTTTATTCAATAGAGATATAAAGGAGATATTGGGGCTAACCTAGGGTTGTTTATTTATATTTTTAATCGATATCTATTGTTCAAAAAAATAAGAGAAGAGAAAAAGAAATGGGATGTTGTTCACATTTTCAAAATCAAGTAAACATTTGATAAATATGGGTCGCACATTTCAACGGAGATAACTTTTGACTCGGGTATGGAAACGACTATTATAATATATCAAATCAAAACTCGTTTGAAATTACACAATATAATTTGGTCTCACTAGGGAAAATCATTTTTGTAACCAAATTCCATCGTTTACTTCACTTACCGAGGGTTTATAGGTTTTGACGCACCATTTTCATTTTACTTACTTCGGGTTTTATTCAATAGAGATATAAAGGAGATATTGGGGCTAACCTAGGGTTGTTTATTTATATTTTTAATCGATATCTATTGTTCAAAAAAATAAGAGAAGAGAAAAAGAAATGGGATGTTGTTCACATTTTCAAAATCAAGTAAACATTTGATAAATATGGGTCGCACATTTCAACGGAGATAACTTTTGACTCGGGTATGGAAACGACTATTATAATATATCAAATCAAAACTCGTTTGAAATTACACAATATAATTTGGTCTCACTAGGGAAAATCATTTTTGTAACCAAATTCCATCGTTTACTTCACTTACCGAGGGTTTATAGGTTTTGACGCACCATTTTCATTTTACTTACTTCGGGTTTTATTCAATAGAGATATAAAGGAGATATTGGGGCTAACCTAGGGTTGTTTATTTATATTTTTAATCGATATCTATTGTTCAAAAAAATAAGAGAAGAGAAAAAGAAATGGGATGTTGTTCACATTTTCAAAATCAAGTAAACATTTGATAAATATGGGTCGCACATTTCAACGGAGATAACTTTTGACTCGGGTATGGAAACGACTATTATAATATATCAAATCAAAACTCGTTTGAAATTACACAATATAATTTGGTCTCACTAGGGAAAATCATTTTTGTAACCAAATTCCATCGTTTACTTCACTTACCCAAGGTTTATAGGTTTTGACGCACCATTTTCATTTTACTTACTTCGGGTTTTATTCAATAGAGATATAAAGGAGATATTGGGGCTAACCTAGGGTTGTTTATTTATATTTTTAATCGATATCTATTGTTCAAAAAAATAAGAGAAGAGAAAAAGAAATGGGATGTTGTTCACATTTTCAAAATCAAGTAAACATTTGATAAATATGGGTCGCACATTTCAAAGGAGATAACTTTTGACTCGGGTATGGAAACGACTATTATAATATATCAAATCAAAACTCGTTTGAAATTACACAATATAATTTGGTCTCACTAGGGAAAATCATTTTTGTAACCAAATTCCATCGTTTACTTCACTTACCCAAGGTTTATAGGTTTTGACGCACCATTTTCATTTTACTTACTTCGGGTTTTATTCAATAGAGATATAAAGGAGATATTGGGGCTAACCTAGGGTTGTTTATTTATATTTTTAATCGATATCTATTGTTCAAAAAAATAAGAGAAGAGAAAAAGAAATGGGATGTTGTTCACATTTTCAAAATCAAGTAAACATTTGATAAATATGGGTCGCACATTTCAACGGAGATAACTTTTGACTCGGGTATGGAAACGACTATTATAATATATCAAATCAAAACTCGTTTGAAATTACACAATATAATTTGGTCTCACTAGGGAAAATCATTTTTGTAACCAAATTCCATCGTTTACTTCACTTACCGAGGGTTTATAGGTTTTGACGCACCATTTTCATTTTACTTACTTCGGGTTTTATTCAATAGAGATATAAAGGAGATATTGGGGCTAACCTAGGGTTGTTTATTTATATTTTTAATCGATATCTATTGTTCAAAAAAATAAGAGAAGAGAAAAAGAAATGGGATGTTGTTCACATTTTCAAAATCAAGTAAACATTTGATAAATATGGGTCGCACATTTCAACGGAGATAACTTTTGACTCGGGTATGGAAACGACTATTATAATATATCAAATCAAAACTCGTTTGAAATTACACAATATAATTTGGTCTCACTAGGGAAAATCATTTTTGTAACCAAATTCCATCGTTTACTTCACTTACCGAGGGTTTATAGGTTTTGACGCACCATTTTCATTTTACTTACTTCGGGTTTTATTCAATAGAGATATAAAGGAGATATTGGGGCTAACCTAGGGTTGTTTATTTATATTTTTAATCGATATCTATTGTTCAAAAAAATAAGAGAAGAGAAAAAGAAATGGGATGTTGTTCACATTTTCAAAATCAAGTAAACATTTGATAAATATGGGTCGCACATTTCAACGGAGATAACTTTTGACTCGGGTATGGAAACGACTATTATAATATATCAAATCAAAACTCGTTTGAAATTACACAATATAATTTGGTCTCACTAGGGAAAATCATTTTTGTAACCAAATTCCATCGTTTACTTCACTTACCGAGGGTTTATAGGTTTTGACGCACCATTTTCATTTTACTTACTTCGGGTTTTATTCAATAGAGATATAAAGGAGATATTGGGGCTAACCTAGGGTTGTTTATTTATATTTTTAATCGATATCTATTGTTCAAAAAAATAAGAGAAGAGAAAAAGAAATGGGATGTTGTTCACATTTTCAAAATCAAGTAAACATTTGATAAATATGGGTCGCACATTTCAACGGAGATAACTTTTGACTCGGGTATGGAAACGACTATTATAATATATCAAATCAAAACTCGTTTGAAATTACACAATATAATTTGGTCTCACTAGGGAAAATCATTTTTGTAACCAAATTCCATCGTTTACTTCACTTACCGAGGGTTTATAGGTTTTGACGCACCATTTTCATTTTACTTACTTCGGGTTTTATTCAATAGAGATATAAAGGAGATATTGGGGCTAACCTAGGGTTGTTTATTTATATTTTTAATCGATATCTATTGTTCAAAAAAATAAGAGAAGAGAAAAAGAAATGGGATGTTGTTCACATTTTCAAAATCAAGTAAACATTTGATAAATATGGGTCGCACATTTCAAAGGAGATAACTTTTGACTCGGGTATGGAAACGACTATTATAATATATCAAATCAAAACTCGTTTGAAATTACACAATATAATTTGGTCTCACTAGGGAAAATCATTTTTGTAACCAAATTCCATCGTTTACTTCACTTACCGAGGGTTTATAGGTTTTGACGCACCATTTTCATTTTACTTACTTCGGGTTTTATTCAATAGAGATATAAAGGAGATATTGGGGCTAACCTAGGGTTGTTTATTTATATTTTTAATCGATATCTATTGTTCAAAAAAATAAGAGAAGAGAAAAAGAAATGGGATGTTGTTCACATTTTCAAAATCAAGTGAACATTTGATAAATATGGGTCGCACATTTCAAAGGAGATAACTTTTGACTCGGGTATGGAAACGACTATTATAATATATCAAATCAAAACTCGTTTGAAATTACACAATATAATTTGGTCTCACTAGGGAAAATCATTTTTGTAACCAAATTCCATCGTTTACTTCACTTACCGAGGGTTTATAGGTTTTGACGCACCATTTTCATTTTACTTACTTCGGGTTTTATTCAATAGAGATATAAAGGAGATATTGGGGCTAACCTAGGGTTGTTTATTTATATTTTTAATCGATATCTATTGTTCAAAAAAATAAGAGAAGAGAAAAAGAAATGGGATGTTGTTCACATTTTCAAAATCAAGTAAACATTTGATAAATATGGGTCGCACATTTCAACGGAGATAACTTTTGACTCGGGTATGGAAACGACTATTATAATATATCAAATCAAAACTCGTTTGAAATTACACAATATAATTTGGTCTCACTAGGGAAAATCATTTTTGTAACCAAATTCCATCGTTTACTTCACTTACCGAGGGTTTATAGGTTTTGACGCACCATTTTCATTTTACTTACTTCGGGTTTTATTCAATAGAGATATAAAGGAGATATTGGGGCTAACCTAGGGTTGTTTATTTATATTTTTAATCGATATCTATTGTTCAAAAAAATAAGAGAAGAGAAAAAGAAATGGGATGTTGTTCACATTTTCAAAATCAAGTAAACATTTGATAAATATGGGTCGCACATTTCAAAGGAGATAACTTTTGACTCGGGTATGGAAACGACTATTATAATATATCAAATCAAAACTCGTTTGAAATTACACAATATAATTTGGTCTCACTAGGGAAAATCATTTTTGTAACCAAATTCCATCGTTTACTTCACTTACCGAGGGTTTATAGGTTTTGACGCACCATTTTCATTTTACTTACTTCGGGTTTTATTCAATAGAGATATAAAGGAGATATTGGGGCTAACCTAGGGTTGTTTATTTATATTTTTAATCGATATCTATTGTTCAAAAAAAATAAGAGAAGAGAAAAAGAAATGGGATGTTGTTCACATTTTCAAAATCAAGTAAACATTTGATAAATATGGGTCGCACATTTCAAAGGAGATAACTTTTGACTCGGGTATGGAAACGACTATTATAATATATCAAATCAAAACTCGTTTGAAATTACACAATATAATTTGGTCTCACTAGGGAAAATCATTTTTGTAACCAAATTCCATCGTTTACTTCACTTACCCAAGGTTTATAGGTTTTGACGCACCATTTTCATTTTACTTACTTCGGGTTTTATTCAATAGAGATATAAAGGAGATATTGGGGCTAACCTAGGGTTGTTTATTTATATTTTTAATCGATATCTATTGTTCAAAAAAATAAGAGAAGAGAAAAAGAAATGGGATGTTGTTCACATTTTCAAAATCAAGTAAACATTTGATAAATATGGGTCGCACATTTCAACGGAGATAACTTTTGACTCGGGTATGGAAACGACTATTATAATATATCAAATCAAAACTCGTTTGAAATTACACAATATAATTTGGTCTCACTAGGGAAAATCATTTTTGTAACCAAATTCCATCGTTTACTTCACTTACCGAGGGTTTATAGGTTTTGACGCACCATTTTCATTTTACTTACTTCGGGTTTTATTCAATAGAGATATAAAGGAGATATTGGGGCTAACCTAGGGTTGTTTATTTATATTTTTAATCGATATCTATTGTTCAAAAAAATAAGAGAAGAGAAAAAGAAATGGGATGTTGTTCACATTTTCAAAATCAAGTAAACATTTGATAAATATGGGTCGCACATTTCAACGGAGATAACTTTTGACTCGGGTATGGAAACGACTATTATAATATATCAAATCAAAACTCGTTTGAAATTACACAATATAATTTGGTCTCACTAGGGAAAATCATTTTTGTAACCAAATTCCATCGTTTACTTCACTTACCGAGGGTTTATAGGTTTTGACGCACCATTTTCATTTTACTTACTTCGGGTTTTATTCAATAGAGATATAAAGGAGATATTGGGGCTAACCTAGGGTTGTTTATTTATATTTTTAATCGATATCTATTGTTCAAAAAAATGAAGAGAAGAGAAAAAGAAATGGGATGTTGTTCACATTTTCAAAATCAAGTAAACATTTGATAAATATGGGTCGCACATTTCAACGGAGATAACTTTTGACTCGGGAATGGAAACGACTATTATAATATATCAAATCAAAACTCGTTTGAAATTACACAATATAATTTGGTCTCACTAGGGAAAATCATTTTTGTAACCAAATTCCATCGTTTACTTCACTTACCCAAGGTTTATAGGTTTTGACGCACCATTTTACTTTTACTTACTTCGGGTTTTATTCAATAGAGATATAAAGGAGATATTGGGGCTAACCTAGGGTTGTTTATTTATATTTTTAATCGATATCTATTGTTCAAAAAAATGAAGAGAAGAGAAAAAGAAATGGGATGTTGTTCACATTTTCAAAATCAAGTAAACATTTGATAAATATGGGTCGCACATTTCAACGGAGATAACTTTTGACTCGGGAATGGAAACGACTATTATAATATATCAAATCAAAACTCGTTTGAAATTACACAATATAATTTGGTCTCACTAGGGAAAATCATTTTTGTAACCAAATTCCATCGTTTACTTCACTTACCGAGGGTTTATAGGTTTTGACGCACCATTTTCATTTTACTTACTTCGGGTTTTATTCAATAGAGATATAAAGGAGATATTGGGGCTAACCTAGGGTTGTTTATTTATATTTTTAATCGATATCTATTGTTCAAAAAAATAAGAGAAGAGAAAAAGAAATGGGATGTTGTTCACATTTTCAAAATCAAGTAAACATTTGATAAATATGGGTCGCACATTTCAACGGAGATAACTTTTGACTCGGGTATGGAAACGACTATTATAATATATCAAATCAAAACTCGTTTGAAATTACACAATATAATTTGGTCTCACTAGGGAAAATCATTTTTGTAACCAAATTCCATCGTTTACTTCACTTACCGAGGGTTTATAGGTTTTGACGCACCATTTTCATTTTACTTACTTCGGGTTTTATTCAATAGAGATATAAAGGAGATATTGGGGCTAACCTAGGGTTGTTTATTTATATTTTTAATCGATATCTATTGTTCAAAAAAAATAAGAGAAGAGAAAAAGAAATGGGATGTTGTTCACATTTTCAAAATCAAGTAAACATTTGATAAATATGGGTCGCACATTTCAAAGGAGATAACTTTTGACTCGGGTATGGAAACGACTATTATAATATATCAAATCAAAACTCGTTTGAAATTACACAATATAATTTGGTCTCACTAGGGAAAATCATTTTTGTAACCAAATTCCATCGTTTACTTCACTTACCCAAGGTTTATAGGTTTTGACGCACCATTTTCATTTTACTTACTTCGGGTTTTATTCAATAGAGATATAAAGGAGATATTGGGGCTAACCTAGGGTTGTTTATTTATATTTTTAATCGATATCTATTGTTCAAAAAAATAAGAGAAGAGAAAAAGAAATGGGATGTTGTTCACATTTTCAAAATCAAGTAAACATTTGATAAATATGGGTCGCACATTTCAACGGAGATAACTTTTGACTCGGGTATGGAAACGACTATTATAATATATCAAATCAAAACTCGTTTGAAATTACACAATATAATTTGGTCTCACTAGGGAAAATCATTTTTGTAACCAAATTCCATCGTTTACTTCACTTACCGAGGGTTTATAGGTTTTGACGCACCATTTTCATTTTACTTACTTCGGGTTTTATTCAATAGAGATATAAAGGAGATATTGGGGCTAACCTAGGGTTGTTTATTTATATTTTTAATCGATATCTATTGTTCAAAAAAATAAGAGAAGAGAAAAAGAAATGGGATGTTGTTCACATTTTCAAAATCAAGTAAACATTTGATAAATATGGGTCGCACATTTCAAAGGAGATAACTTTTGACTCGGGTATGGAAACGACTATTATAATATATCAAATCAAAACTCGTTTGAAATTACACAATATAATTTGGTCTCACTAGGGAAAATCATTTTTGTAACCAAATTCCATCGTTTACTTCACTTACCCAAGGTTTATAGGTTTTGACGCACCATTTTCATTTTACTTACTTCGGGTTTTATTCAATAGAGATATAAAGGAGATATTGGGGCTAACCTAGGGTTGTTTATTTATATTTTTAATCGATATCTATTGTTCAAAAAAATAAGAGAAGAGAAAAAGAAATGGGATGTTGTTCACATTTTCAAAATCAAGTAAACATTTGATAAATATGGGTCGCACATTTCAACGGAGATAACTTTTGACTCGGGTATGGAAACGACTATTATAATATATCAAATCAAAACTCGTTTGAAATTACACAATATAATTTGGTCTCACTAGGGAAAATCATTTTTGTAACCAAATTCCATCGTTTACTTCACTTACCGAGGGTTTATAGGTTTTGACGCACCATTTTCATTTTACTTACTTCGGGTTTTATTCAATAGAGATATAAAGGAGATATTGGGGCTAACCTAGGGTTGTTTATTTATATTTTTAATCGATATCTATTGTTCAAAAAAAATAAGAGAAGAGAAAAAGAAATGGGATGTTGTTCACATTTTCAAAATCAAGTAAACATTTGATAAATATGGGTCGCACATTTCAAAGGAGATAACTTTTGACTCGGGTATGGAAACGACTATTATAATATATCAAATCAAAACTCGTTTGAAATTACACAATATAATTTGGTCTCACTAGGGAAAATCATTTTTGTAACCAAATTCCATCGTTTACTTCACTTACCCAAGGTTTATAGGTTTTGACGCACCATTTTCATTTTACTTACTTCGGGTTTTATTCAATAGAGATATAAAGGAGATATTGGGGCTAACCTAGGGTTGTTTATTTATATTTTTAATCGATATCTATTGTTCAAAAAAATAAGAGAAGAGAAAAAGAAATGGGATGTTGTTCACATTTTCAAAATCAAGTAAACATTTGATAAATATGGGTCGCACATTTCAACGGAGATAACTTTTGACTCGGGTATGGAAACGACTATTATAATATATCAAATCAAAACTCGTTTGAAATTACACAATATAATTTGGTCTCACTAGGGAAAATCATTTTTGTAACCAAATTCCATCGTTTACTTCACTTACCGAGGGTTTATAGGTTTTGACGCACCATTTTCATTTTACTTACTTCGGGTTTTATTCAATAGAGATATAAAGGAGATATTGGGGCTAACCTAGGGTTGTTTATTTATATTTTTAATCGATATCTATTGTTCAAAAAAATAAGAGAAGAGAAAAAGAAATGGGATGTTGTTCACATTTTCAAAATCAAGTAAACATTTGATAAATATGGGTCGCACATTTCAAAGGAGATAACTTTTGACTCGGGTATGGAAACGACTATTATAATATATCAAATCAAAACTCGTTTGAAATTACACAATATAATTTGGTCTCACTAGGGAAAATCATTTTTGTAACCAAATTCCATCGTTTACTTCACTTACCCAAGGTTTATAGGTTTTGACGCACCATTTTCATTTTACTTACTTCGGGTTTTATTCAATAGAGATATAAAGGAGATATTGGGGCTAACCTAGGGTTGTTTATTTATATTTTTAATCGATATCTATTGTTCAAAAAAATAAGAGAAGAGAAAAAGAAATGGGATGTTGTTCACATTTTCAAAATCAAGTAAACATTTGATAAATATGGGTCGCACATTTCAACGGAGATAACTTTTGACTCGGGTATGGAAACGACTATTATAATATATCAAATCAAAACTCGTTTGAAATTACACAATATAATTTGGTCTCACTAGGGAAAATCATTTTTGTAACCAAATTCCATCGTTTACTTCACTTACCGAGGGTTTATAGGTTTTGACGCACCATTTTCATTTTACTTACTTCGGGTTTTATTCAATAGAGATATAAAGGAGATATTGGGGCTAACCTAGGGTTGTTTATTTATATTTTTAATCGATATCTATTGTTCAAAAAAATAAGAGAAGAGAAAAAGAAATGGGATGTTGTTCACATTTTCAAAATCAAGTAAACATTTGATAAATATGGGTCGCACATTTCAACGGAGATAACTTTTGACTCGGGTATGGAAACGACTATTATAATATATCAAATCAAAACTCGTTTGAAATTACACAATATAATTTGGTCTCACTAGGGAAAATCATTTTTGTAACCAAATTCCATCGTTTACTTCACTTACCGAGGGTTTATAGGTTTTGACGCACCATTTTCATTTTACTTACTTCGGGTTTTATTCAATAGAGATATAAAGGAGATATTGGGGCTAACCTAGGGTTGTTTATTTATATTTTTAATCGATATCTATTGTTCAAAAAAATAAGAGAAGAGAAAAAGAAATGGGATGTTGTTCACATTTTCAAAATCAAGTAAACATTTGATAAATATGGGTCGCACATTTCAACGGAGATAACTTTTGACTCGGGTATGGAAACGACTATTATAATATATCAAATCAAAACTCGTTTGAAATTACACAATATAATTTGGTCTCACTAGGGAAAATCATTTTTGTAACCAAATTCCATCGTTTACTTCACTTACCGAGGGTTTATAGGTTTTGACGCACCATTTTCATTTTACTTACTTCGGGTTTTATTCAATAGAGATATAAAGGAGATATTGGGGCTAACCTAGGGTTGTTTATTTATATTTTTAATCGATATCTATTGTTCAAAAAAATAAGAGAAGAGAAAAAGAAATGGGATGTTGTTCACATTTTCAAAATCAAGTAAACATTTGATAAATATGGGTCGCACATTTCAACGGAGATAACTTTTGACTCGGGTATGGAAACGACTATTATAATATATCAAATCAAAACTCGTTTGAAATTACACAATATAATTTGGTCTCACTAGGGAAAATCATTTTTGTAACCAAATTCCATCGTTTACTTCACTTACCGAGGGTTTATAGGTTTTGACGCACCATTTTCATTTTACTTACTTCGGGTTTTATTCAATAGAGATATAAAGGAGATATTGGGGCTAACCTAGGGTTGTTTATTTATATTTTTAATCGATATCTATTGTTCAAAAAAATAAGAGAAGAGAAAAAGAAATGGGATGTTGTTCACATTTTCAAAATCAAGTAAACATTTGATAAATATGGGTCGCACATTTCAACGGAGATAACTTTTGACTCGGGTATGGAAACGACTATTATAATATATCAAATCAAAACTCGTTTGAAATTACACAATATAATTTGGTCTCACTAGGGAAAATCATTTTTGTAACCAAATTCCATCGTTTACTTCACTTACCGAGGGTTTATAGGTTTTGACGCACCATTTTCATTTTACTTACTTCGGGTTTTATTCAATAGAGATATAAAGGAGATATTGGGGCTAACCTAGGGTTGTTTATTTATATTTTTAATCGATATCTATTGTTCAAAAAAATAAGAGAAGAGAAAAAGAAATGGGATGTTGTTCACATTTTCAAAATCAAGTAAACATTTGATAAATATGGGTCGCACATTTCAACGGAGATAACTTTTGACTCGGGTATGGAAACGACTATTATAATATATCAAATCAAAACTCGTTTGAAATTACACAATATAATTTGGTCTCACTAGGGAAAATCATTTTTGTAACCAAATTCCATCGTTTACTTCACTTACCGAGGGTTTATAGGTTTTGACGCACCATTTTCATTTTACTTACTTCGGGTTTTATTCAATAGAGATATAAAGGAGATATTGGGGCTAACCTAGGGTTGTTTATTTATATTTTTAATCGATATCTATTGTTCAAAAAAATGAAGAGAAGAGAAAAAGAAATGGGATGTTGTTCACATTTTCAAAATCAAGTAAACATTTGATAAATATGGGTCGCACATTTCAACGGAGATAACTTTTGACTCGGGAATGGAAACGACTATTATAATATATCAAATCAAAACTCGTTTGAAATTACACAATATAATTTGGTCTCACTAGGGAAAATCATTTTTGTTACCAAATTCCATCGTTTACTTCACTTACCCAAGGTTTATAGGTTTTGACGCACCATTTTACTTTTACTTACTTCGGGTTTTATTCAATAGAGATATAAAGGAGATATTGGGGCTAACCTAGGGTTGTTTATTTATATTTTTAATCGATATCTATTGTTCAAAAAAATTAAGAGAAGAGAAAAAGAAATGGGATGTTGTTCACATTTTCAAAATCAAGTAAACATTTGATAAATATGGGTCGCACATTTAAACGGAGATAACTTTTGACTCGGGAATGGAAACGACTATTATAATATATCAAATCAAAACTCGTTTGAAATTACACAATATAATTTGGTCTCACTAGGGAAAATCATTTTTGTAACCAAATTCCATCGTTTACTTCACTTACCGAGGGTTTATAGGTTTTGACGCACCATTTTCATTTTACTTACTTCGGGTTTTATTCAATAGAGATATAAAGGAGATATTGGGGCTAACCTAGGGTTGTTTATTTATATTTTTAATCGATATCTATTGTTCAAAAAAATAAGAGAAGAGAAAAAGAAATGGGATGTTGTTCACATTTTCAAAATCAAGTAAACATTTGATAAATATGGGTCGCACATTTCAACGGAGATAACTTTTGACTCGGGTATGGAAACGACTATTATAATATATCAAATCAAAACTCGTTTGAAATTACACAATATAATTTGGTCTCACTAGGGAAAATCATTTTTGTAACCAAATTCCATCGTTTACTTCACTTACCGAGGGTTTATAGGTTTTGACGCACCATTTTCATTTTACTTACTTCGGGTTTTATTCAATAGAGATATAAAGGAGATATTGGGGCTAACCTAGGGTTGTTTATTTATATTTTTAATCGATATCTATTGTTCAAAAAAAATAAGAGAAGAGAAAAAGAAATGGGATGTTGTTCACATTTTCAAAATCAAGTAAACATTTGATAAATATGGGTCGCACATTTCAACGGAGATAACTTTTGACTCGGGTATGGAAACGACTATTATAATATATCAAATCAAAACTCGTTTGAAATTACACAATATAATTTGGTCTCACTAGGGAAAATCATTTTTGTAACCAAATTCCATCGTTTACTTCACTTACCGAGGGTTTATAGGTTTTGACGCACCATTTTCATTTTACTTACTTCGGGTTTTATTCAATAGAGATATAAAGGAGATATTGGGGCTAACCTAGGGTTGTTTATTTATATTTTTAATCGATATCTATTGTTCAAAAAAATAAGAGAAGAGAAAAAGAAATGGGATGTTGTTCACATTTTCAAAATCAAGTAAACATTTGATAAATATGGGTCGCACATTTCAACGGAGATAACTTTTGACTCGGGTATGGAAACGACTATTATAATATATCAAATCAAAACTCGTTTGAAATTACACAATATAATTTGGTCTCACTAGGGAAAATCATTTTTGTAACCAAATTCCATCGTTTACTTCACTTACCGAGGGTTTATAGGTTTTGACGCACCATTTTCATTTTACTTACTTCGGGTTTTATTCAATAGAGATATAAAGGAGATATTGGGGCTAACCTAGGGTTGTTTATTTATATTTTTAATCGATATCTATTGTTCAAAAAAATAAGAGAAGAGAAAAAGAAATGGGATGTTGTTCACATTTTCAAAATCAAGTAAACATTTGATAAATATGGGTCGCACATTTCAACGGAGATAACTTTTGACTCGGGTATGGAAACGACTATTATAATATATCAAATCAAAACTCGTTTGAAATTACACAATATAATTTGGTCTCACTAGGGAAAATCATTTTTGTAACCAAATTCCATCGTTTACTTCACTTACCCAAGGTTTATAGGTTTTGACGCACCATTTTCATTTTACTTACTTCGGGTTTTATTCAATAGAGATATAAAGGAGATATTGGGGCTAACCTAGGGTTGTTTATTTATATTTTTAATCGATATCTATTGTTCAAAAAAAATAAGAGAAGAGAAAAAGAAATGGGATGTTGTTCACATTTTCAAAATCAAGTAAACATTTGATAAATATGGGTCGCACATTTCAACGGAGATAACTTTTGACTCGGGTATGGAAACGACTATTATAATATATCAAATCAAAACTCGTTTGAAATTACACAATATAATTTGGTCTCACTAGGGAAAATCATTTTTGTAACCAAATTCCATCGTTTACTTCACTTACCCAGGGTTTATAGGTTTTGACGCACCATTTTCATTTTACTTACTTCGGGTTTTATTCAATAGAGATATAAAGGAGATATTGGGGCTAACCTAGGGTTGTTTATTTATATTTTTAATCGATATCTATTGTTCAAAAAAATAAGAGAAGAGAAAAAGAAATGGGATGTTGTTCACATTTTCAAAATCAAGTAAACATTTGATAAATATGGGTCGCACATTTCAACGGAGATAACTTTTGACTCGGGTATGGAAACGACTATTATAATATATCAAATCAAAACTCGTTTGAAATTACACAATATAATTTGGTCTCACTAGGGAAAATCATTTTTGTAACCAAATTCCATCGTTTACTTCACTTACCGAGGGTTTATAGGTTTTGACGCACCATTTTCATTTTACTTACTTCGGGTTTTATTCAATAGAGATATAAAGGAGATATTGGGGCTAACCTAGGGTTGTTTATTTATATTTTTAATCGATATCTATTGTTCAAAAAAATAAGAGAAGAGAAAAAGAAATGGGATGTTGTTCACATTTTCAAAATCAAGTAAACATTTGATAAATATGGGTCGCACATTTCAACGGAGATAACTTTTGACTCGGGTATGGAAACGACTATTATAATATATCAAATCAAAACTCGTTTGAAATTACACAATATAATTTGGTCTCACTAGGGAAAATCATTTTTGTAACCAAATTCCATCGTTTACTTCACTTACCGAGGGTTTATAGGTTTTGACGCACCATTTTCATTTTACTTACTTCGGGTTTTATTCAATAGAGATATAAAGGAGATATTGGGGCTAACCTAGGGTTGTTTATTTATATTTTTAATCGATATCTATTGTTCAAAAAAATAAGAGAAGAGAAAAAGAAATGGGATGTTGTTCACATTTTCAAAATCAAGTAAACATTTGATAAATATGGGTCGCACATTTCAACGGAGATAACTTTTGACTCGGGTATGGAAACGACTATTATAATATATCAAATCAAAACTCGTTTGAAATTACACAATATAATTTGGTCTCACTAGGGAAAATCATTTTTGTAACCAAATTCCATCGTTTACTTCACTTACCGAGGGTTTATAGGTTTTGACGCACCATTTTCATTTTACTTACTTCGGGTTTTATTCAATAGAGATATAAAGGAGATATTGGGGCTAACCTAGGGTTGTTTATTTATATTTTTAATCGATATCTATTGTTCAAAAAAATAAGAGAAGAGAAAAAGAAATGGGATGTTGTTCACATTTTCAAAATCAAGTAAACATTTGATAAATATGGGTCGCACATTTCAACGGAGATAACTTTTGACTCGGGTATGGAAACGACTATTATAATATATCAAATCAAAACTCGTTTGAAATTACACAATATAATTTGGTCTCACTAGGGAAAATCATTTTTGTAACCAAATTCCATCGTTTACTTCACTTACCGAGGGTTTATAGGTTTTGACGCACCATTTTCATTTTACTTACTTCGGGTTTTATTCAATAGAGATATAAAGGAGATATTGGGGCTAACCTAGGGTTGTTTATTTATATTTTTAATCGATATCTATTGTTCAAAAAAATAAGAGAAGAGAAAAAGAAATGGGATGTTGTTCACATTTTCAAAATCAAGTAAACATTTGATAAATATGGGTCGCACATTTCAACGGAGATAACTTTTGACTCGGGTATGGAAACGACTATTATAATATATCAAATCAAAACTCGTTTGAAATTACACAATATAATTTGGTCTCACTAGGGAAAATCATTTTTGTAACCAAATTCCATCGTTTACTTCACTTACCGAGGGTTTATAGGTTTTGACGCACCATTTTCATTTTACTTACTTCGGGTTTTATTCAATACAGATATAAAGGAGATATTGGGGCTAACCTAGGGTTGTTTATTTATATTTTTAATCGATATCTATTGTTCAAAAAAATAAGAGAAGAGAAAAAGAAATGGGATGTTGTTCACATTTTCAAAATCAAGTAAACATTTGATAAATATGGGTCGCACATTTCAACGGAGATAACTTTTGACTCGGGTATGGAAACGACTATTATAATATATCAAATCAAAACTCGTTTGAAATTACACAATATAATTTGGTCTCACTAGGGAAAATCATTTTTGTAACCAAATTCCATCGTTTACTTCACTTACCGAGGGTTTATAGGTTTTGACGCACCATTTTCATTTTACTTACTTCGGGTTTTATTCAATAGAGATATAAAGGAGATATTGGGGCTAACCTAGGGTTGTTTATTTATATTTTTAATCGATATCTATTGTTCAAAAAAATAAGAGAAGAGAAAAAGAAATGGGATGTTGTTCACATTTTCAAAATCAAGTAAACATTTGATAAATATGGGTCGCACATTTCAACGGAGATAACTTTTGACTCGGGTATGGAAACGACTATTATAATATATCAAATCAAAACTCGTTTGAAATTACACAATATAATTTGGTCTCACTAGGGAAAATCATTTTTGTAACCAAATTCCATCGTTTACTTCACTTACCGAGGGTTTATAGGTTTTGACGCACCATTTTCATTTTACTTACTTCGGGTTTTATTCAATAGAGATATAAAGGAGATATTGGGGCTAACCTAGGGTTGTTTATTTATATTTTTAATCGATATCTATTGTTCAAAAAAATAAGAGAAGAGAAAAAGAAATGGGATGTTGTTCACATTTTCAAAATCAAGTAAACATTTGATAAATATGGGTCGCACATTTCAACGGAGATAACTTTTGACTCGGGTATGGAAACGACTATTATAATATATCAAATCAAAACTCGTTTGAAATTACACAATATAATTTGGTCTCACTAGGGAAAATCATTTTTGTAACCAAATTCCATCGTTTACTTCACTTACCGAGGGTTTATAGGTTTTGACGCACCATTTTCATTTTACTTACTTCGGGTTTTATTCAATAGAGATATAAAGGAGATATTGGGGCTAACCTAGGGTTGTTTATTTATATTTTTAATCGATATCTATTGTTCAAAAAAATAAGAGAAGAGAAAAAGAAATGGGATGTTGTTCACATTTTCAAAATCAAGTAAACATTTGATAAATATGGGTCGCACATTTCAACGGAGATAACTTTTGACTCGGGTATGGAAACGACTATTATAATATATCAAATCAAAACTCGTTTGAAATTACACAATATAATTTGGTCTCACTAGGGAAAATCATTTTTGTAACCAAATTCCATCGTTTACTTCACTTACCGAGGGTTTATAGGTTTTGACGCACCATTTTCATTTTACTTACTTCGGGTTTTATTCAATAGAGATATAAAGGAGATATTGGGGCTAACCTAGGGTTGTTTATTTATATTTTTAATCGATATCTATTGTTCAAAAAAATAAGAGAAGAGAAAAAGAAATGGGATGTTGTTCACATTTTCAAAATCAAGTAAACATTTGATAAATATGGGTCGCACATTTCAACGGAGATAACTTTTGACTCGGGTATGGAAACGACTATTATAATATATCAAATCAAAACTCGTTTGAAATTACACAATATAATTTGGTCTCACTAGGGAAAATCATTTTTGTAACCAAATTCCATCGTTTACTTCACTTACCGAGGGTTTATAGGTTTTGACGCACCATTTTCATTTTACTTACTTCGGGTTTTATTCAATAGAGATATAAAGGAGATATTGGGGCTAACCTAGGGTTGTTTATTTATATTTTTAATCGATATCTATTGTTCAAAAAAATAAGAGAAGAGAAAAAGAAATGGGATGTTGTTCACATTTTCAAAATCAAGTAAACATTTGATAAATATGGGTCGCACATTTCAACGGAGATAACTTTTGACTCGGGTATGGAAACGACTATTATAATATATCAAATCAAAACTCGTTTGAAATTACACAATATAATTTGGTCTCACTAGGGAAAATCATTTTTGTAACCAAATTCCATCGTTTACTTCACTTACCGAGGGTTTATAGGTTTTGACGCACCATTTTCATTTTACTTACTTCGGGTTTTATTCAATAGAGATATAAAGGAGATATTGGGGCTAACCTAGGGTTGTTTATTTATATTTTTAATCGATATCTATTGTTCAAAAAAATAAGAGAAGAGAAAAAGAAATGGGATGTTGTTCACATTTTCAAAATCAAGTAAACATTTGATAAATATGGGTCGCACATTTCAACGGAGATAACTTTTGACTCGGGTATGGAAACGACTATTATAATATATCAAATCAAAACTCGTTTGAAATTACACAATATAATTTGGTCTCACTAGGGAAAATCATTTTTGTAACCAAATTCCATCGTTTACTTCACTTACCGAGGGTTTATAGGTTTTGACGCACCATTTTCATTTTACTTACTTCGGGTTTTATTCAATAGAGATATAAAGGAGATATTGGGGCTAACCTAGGGTTGTTTATTTATATTTTTAATCGATATCTATTGTTCAAAAAAATAAGAGAAGAGAAAAAGAAATGGGATGTTGTTCACATTTTCAAAATCAAGTAAACATTTGATAAATATGGGTCGCACATTTCAACGGAGATAACTTTTGACTCGGGTATGGAAACGACTATTATAATATATCAAATCAAAACTCGTTTGAAATTACACAATATAATTTGGTCTCACTAGGGAAAATCATTTTTGTAACCAAATTCCATCGTTTACTTCACTTACCGAGGGTTTATAGGTTTTGACGCACCATTTTCATTTTACTTACTTCGGGTTTTATTCAATAGAGATATAAAGGAGATATTGGGGCTAACCTAGGGTTGTTTATTTATATTTTTAATCGATATCTATTGTTCAAAAAAATAAGAGAAGAGAAAAAGAAATGGGATGTTGTTCACATTTTCAAAATCAAGTAAACATTTGATAAATATGGGTCGCACATTTCAACGGAGATAACTTTTGACTCGGGTATGGAAACGACTATTATAATATATCAAATCAAAACTCGTTTGAAATTACACAATATAATTTGGTCTCACTAGGGAAAATCATTTTTGTAACCAAATTCCATCGTTTACTTCACTTACCGAGGGTTTATAGGTTTTGACGCACCATTTTCATTTTACTTACTTCGGGTTTTATTCAATAGAGATATAAAGGAGATATTGGGGCTAACCTAGGGTTGTTTATTTATATTTTTAATCGATATCTATTGTTCAAAAAAATAAGAGAAGAGAAAAAGAAATGGGATGTTGTTCACATTTTCAAAATCAAGTAAACATTTGATAAATATGGGTCGCACATTTCAACGGAGATAACTTTTGACTCGGGTATGGAAACGACTATTATAATATATCAAATCAAAACTCGTTTGAAATTACACAATATAATTTGGTCTCACTAGGGAAAATCATTTTTGTAACCAAATTCCATCGTTTACTTCACTTACCGAGGGTTTATAGGTTTTGACGCACCATTTTCATTTTACTTACTTCGGGTTTTATTCAATAGAGATATAAAGGAGATATTGGGGCTAACCTAGGGTTGTTTATTTATATTTTTAATCGATATCTATTGTTCAAAAAAATAAGAGAAGAGAAAAAGAAATGGGATGTTGTTCACATTTTCAAAATCAAGTAAACATTTGATAAATATGGGTCGCACATTTCAACGGAGATAACTTTTGACTCGGGTATGGAAACGACTATTATAATATATCAAATCAAAACTCGTTTGAAATTACACAATATAATTTGGTCTCACTAGGGAAAATCATTTTTGTAACCAAATTCCATCGTTTACTTCACTTACCGAGGGTTTATAGGTTTTGACGCACCATTTTCATTTTACTTACTTCGGGTTTTATTCAATAGAGATATAAAGGAGATATTGGGGCTAACCTAGGGTTGTTTATTTATATTTTTAATCGATATCTATTGTTCAAAAAAATAAGAGAAGAGAAAAAGAAATGGGATGTTGTTCACATTTTCAAAATCAAGTAAACATTTGATAAATATGGGTCGCACATTTCAACGGAGATAACTTTTGACTCGGGTATGGAAACGACTATTATAATATATCAAATCAAAACTCGTTTGAAATTACACAATATAATTTGGTCTCACTAGGGAAAATCATTTTTGTAACCAAATTCCATCGTTTACTTCACTTACCGAGGGTTTATAGGTTTTGACGCACCATTTTCATTTTACTTACTTCGGGTTTTATTCAATAGAGATATAAAGGAGATATTGGGGCTAACCTAGGGTTGTTTATTTATATTTTTAATCGATATCTATTGTTCAAAAAAATAAGAGAAGAGAAAAAGAAATGGGATGTTGTTCACATTTTCAAAATCAAGTAAACATTTGATAAATATGGGTCGCACATTTCAACGGAGATAACTTTTGACTCGGGTATGGAAACGACTATTATAATATATCAAATCAAAACTCGTTTGAAATTACACAATATAATTTGGTCTCACTAGGGAAAATCATTTTTGTAACCAAATTCCATCGTTTACTTCACTTACCGAGGGTTTATAGGTTTTGACGCACCATTTTCATTTTACTTACTTCGGGTTTTATTCAATAGAGATATAAAGGAGATATTGGGGCTAACCTAGGGTTGTTTATTTATATTTTTAATCGATATCTATTGTTCAAAAAAATAAGAGAAGAGAAAAAGAAATGGGATGTTGTTCACATTTTCAAAATCAAGTAAACATTTGATAAATATGGGTCGCACATTTCAACGGAGATAACTTTTGACTCGGGTATGGAAACGACTATTATAATATATCAAATCAAAACTCGTTTGAAATTACACAATATAATTTGGTCTCACTAGGGAAAATCATTTTTGTAACCAAATTCCATCGTTTACTTCACTTACCGAGGGTTTATAGGTTTTGACGCACCATTTTCATTTTACTTACTTCGGGTTTTATTCAATAGAGATATAAAGGAGATATTGGGGCTAACCTAGGGTTGTTTATTTATATTTTTAATCGATATCTATTGTTCAAAAAAATAAGAGAAGAGAAAAAGAAATGGGATGTTGTTCACATTTTCAAAATCAAGTAAACATTTGATAAATATGGGTCGCACATTTCAACGGAGATAACTTTTGACTCGGGTATGGAAACGACTATTATAATATATCAAATCAAAACTCGTTTGAAATTACACAATATAATTTGGTCTCACTAGGGAAAATCATTTTTGTAACCAAATTCCATCGTTTACTTCACTTACCGAGGGTTTATAGGTTTTGACGCACCATTTTCATTTTACTTACTTCGGGTTTTATTCAATAGAGATATAAAGGAGATATTGGGGCTAACCTAGGGTTGTTTATTTATATTTTTAATCGATATCTATTGTTCAAAAAAATAAGAGAAGAGAAAAAGAAATGGGATGTTGTTCACATTTTCAAAATCAAGTAAACATTTGATAAATATGGGTCGCACATTTCAACGGAGATAACTTTTGACTCGGGTATGGAAACGACTATTATAATATATCAAATCAAAACTCGTTTGAAATTACACAATATAATTTGGTCTCACTAGGGAAAATCATTTTTGTAACCAAATTCCATCGTTTACTTCACTTACCGAGGGTTTATAGGTTTTGACGCACCATTTTCATTTTACTTACTTCGGGTTTTATTCAATAGAGATATAAAGGAGATATTGGGGCTAACCTAGGGTTGTTTATTTATATTTTTAATCGATATCTATTGTTCAAAAAAATAAGAGAAGAGAAAAAGAAATGGGATGTTGTTCACATTTTCAAAATCAAGTAAACATTTGATAAATATGGGTCGCACATTTCAACGGAGATAACTTTTGACTCGGGTATGGAAACGACTATTATAATATATCAAATCAAAACTCGTTTGAAATTACACAATATAATTTGGTCTCACTAGGGAAAATCATTTTTGTAACCAAATTCCATCGTTTACTTCACTTACCGAGGGTTTATAGGTTTTGACGCACCATTTTCATTTTACTTACTTCGGGTTTTATTCAATAGAGATATAAAGGAGATATTGGGGCTAACCTAGGGTTGTTTATTTATATTTTTAATCGATATCTATTGTTCAAAAAAAATAAGAGAAGAGAAAAAGAAATGGGATGTTGTTCACATTTTCAAAATCAAGTAAACATTTGATAAATATGGGTCGCACATTTCAACGGAGATAACTTTTGACTCGGGTATGGAAACGACTATTATAATATATCAAATCAAAACTCGTTTGAAATTACACAATATAATTTGGTCTCACTAGGGAAAATCATTTTTGTAACCAAATTCCATCGTTTACTTCACTTACCGAGGGTTTATAGGTTTTGACGCACCATTTTCATTTTACTTACTTCGGGTTTTATTCAATAGAGATATAAAGGAGATATTGGGGCTAACCTAGGGTTGTTTATTTATATTTTTAATCGATATCTATTGTTCAAAAAAATAAGAGAAGAGAAAAAGAAATGGGATGTTGTTCACATTTTCAAAATCAAGTAAACATTTGATAAATATGGGTCGCACATTTCAACGGAGATAACTTTTGACTCGGGTATGGAAACGACTATTATAATATATCAAATCAAAACTCGTTTGAAATTACACAATATAATTTGGTCTCACTAGGGAAAATCATTTTTGTAACCAAATTCCATCGTTTACTTCACTTACCCAGGGTTTATAGGTTTTGACGCACCATTTTCATTTTACTTACTTCGGGTTTTATTCAATAGAGATATAAAGGAGATATTGGGGTTAACCTAGGGTTGTTTATTTATATTTTTAATCGATATCTATTGTTCAAAAAAATAAGAGAAGAGAAAAAGAAATGGGATGTTGTTCACATTTTCAAAATCAAGTAAACATTTGATAAATATGGGTCGCACATTTCAACGGAGATAACTTTTGACTCGGGTATGGAAACGACTATTATAATATATCAAATCAAAACTCGTTTGAAATTACACAATATAATTTGGTCTCACTAGGGAAAATCATTTTTGTAACCAAATTCCATCGTTTACTTCACTTACCGAGGGTTTATAGGTTTTGACGCACCATTTTCATTTTACTTACTTCGGGTTTTATTCAATAGAGATATAAAGGAGATATTGGGGCTAACCTAGGGTTGTTTATTTATATTTTTAATCGATATCTATTGTTCAAAAAAATAAGAGAAGAGAAAAAGAAATGGGATGTTGTTCACATTTTCAAAATCAAGTAAACATTTGATAAATATGGGTCGCACATTTCAACGGAGATAACTTTTGACTCGGGTATGGAAACGACTATTATAATATATCAAATCAAAACTCGTTTGAAATTACACAATATAATTTGGTCTCACTAGGGAAAATCATTTTTGTAACCAAATTCCATCGTTTACTTCACTTACCGAGGGTTTATAGGTTTTGACGCACCATTTTCATTTTACTTACTTCGGGTTTTATTCAATAGAGATATAAAGGAGATATTGGGGCTAACCTAGGGTTGTTTATTTATATTTTTAATCGATATCTATTGTTCAAAAAAATAAGAGAAGAGAAAAAGAAATGGGATGTTGTTCACATTTTCAAAATCAAGTAAACATTTGATAAATATGGGTCGCACATTTCAACGGAGATAACTTTTGACTCGGGTATGGAAACGACTATTATAATATATCAAATCAAAACTCGTTTGAAATTACACAATATAATTTGGTCTCACTAGGGAAAATCATTTTTGTAACCAAATTCCATCGTTTACTTCACTTACCGAGGGTTTATAGGTTTTGACGCACCATTTTCATTTTACTTACTTCGGGTTTTATTCAATAGAGATATAAAGGAGATATTGGGGCTAACCTAGGGTTGTTTATTTATATTTTTAATCGATATCTATTGTTCAAAAAAATAAGAGAAGAGAAAAAGAAATGGGATGTTGTTCACATTTTCAAAATCAAGTAAACATTTGATAAATATGGGTCGCACATTTCAACGGAGATAACTTTTGACTCGGGTATGGAAACGACTATTATAATATATCAAATCAAAACTCGTTTGAAATTACACAATATAATTTGGTCTCACTAGGGAAAATCATTTTTGTAACCAAATTCCATCGTTTACTTCACTTACCGAGGGTTTATAGGTTTTGACGCACCATTTTCATTTTACTTACTTCGGGTTTTATTCAATAGAGATATAAAGGAGATATTGGGGCTAACCTAGGGTTGTTTATTTATATTTTTAATCGATATCTATTGTTCAAAAAAATAAGAGAAGAGAAAAAGAAATGGGATGTTGTTCACATTTTCAAAATCAAGTAAACATTTGATAAATATGGGTCGCACATTTCAACGGAGATAACTTTTGACTCGGGTATGGAAACGACTATTATAATATATCAAATCAAAACTCGTTTGAAATTACACAATATAATTTGGTCTCACTAGGGAAAATCATTTTTGTAACCAAATTCCATCGTTTACTTCACTTACCGAGGGTTTATAGGTTTTGACGCACCATTTTCATTTTACTTACTTCGGGTTTTATTCAATAGAGATATAAAGGAGATATTGGGGCTAACCTAGGGTTGTTTATTTATATTTTTAATCGATATCTATTGTTCAAAAAAATAAGAGAAGAGAAAAAGAAATGGGATGTTGTTCACATTTTCAAAATCAAGTAAACATTTGATAAATATGGGTCGCACATTTCAACGGAGATAACTTTTGACTCGGGTATGGAAACGACTATTATAATATATCAAATCAAAACTCGTTTGAAATTACACAATATAATTTGGTCTCACTAGGGAAAATCATTTTTGTAACCAAATTCCATCGTTTACTTCACTTACCGAGGGTTTATAGGTTTTGACGCACCATTTTCATTTTACTTACTTCGGGTTTTATTCAATAGAGATATAAAGGAGATATTGGGGCTAACCTAGGGTTGTTTATTTATATTTTTAATCGATATCTATTGTTCAAAAAAATAAGAGAAGAGAAAAAGAAATGGGATGTTGTTCACATTTTCAAAATCAAGTAAACATTTGATAAATATGGGTCGCACATTTCAACGGAGATAACTTTTGACTCGGGTATGGAAACGACTATTATAATATATCAAATCAAAACTCGTTTGAAATTACACAATATAATTTGGTCTCACTAGGGAAAATCATTTTTGTAACCAAATTCCATCGTTTACTTCACTTACCGAGGGTTTATAGGTTTTGACGCACCATTTTCATTTTACTTACTTCGGGTTTTATTCAATAGAGATATAAAGGAGATATTGGGGCTAACCTAGGGTTGTTTATTTATATTTTTAATCGATATCTATTGTTCAAAAAAAATAAGAGAAGAGAAAAAGAAATGGGATGTTGTTCACATTTTCAAAATCAAGTAAACATTTGATAAATATGGGTCGCATTTTTCAACGGAGATAACTTTTGACTCGGGAATGGAAACGACTATTATAATATATCAAATCAAAACTCGTTTGAAATTACACAATATAATTTGGTCTCACTAGGGAAAATCATTTTTGTTACCAAATTCCATCGTTTACTTCACTTACCGAGGGTTTATAGGTTTTGACGCACCATTTTCATTTTACTTACTTCGGGTTTTATTCAATAGAGATATAAAGGAGATATTGGGGCTAACCTAGGGTTGTTTATTTATATTTTTAATCGATATCTATTGTTCAAAAAAATAAGAGAAGAGAAAAAGAAATGGGATGTTGTTCACATTTTCAAAATCAAGTAAACATTTGATAAATATGGGTCGCACATTTCAACGGAGATAACTTTTGACTCGGGTATGGAAACGACTATTATAATATATCAAATCAAAACTCGTTTGAAATTACACAATATAATTTGGTCTCACTAGGGAAAATCATTTTTGTAACCAAATTCCATCGTTTACTTCACTTACCGAGGGTTTATAGGTTTTGACGCACCATTTTCATTTTACTTACTTCGGGTTTTATTCAATAGAGATATAAAGGAGATATTGGGGCTAACCTAGGGTTGTTTATTTATATTTTTAATCGATATCTATTGTTCAAAAAAATAAGAGAAGAGAAAAAGAAATGGGATGTTGTTCACATTTTCAAAATCAAGTAAACATTTGATAAATATGGGTCGCACATTTCAACGGAGATAACTTTTGACTCGGGTATGGAAACGACTATTATAATATATCAAATCAAAACTCGTTTGAAATTACACAATATAATTTGGTCTCACTAGGGAAAATCATTTTTGTAACCAAATTCCATCGTTTACTTCACTTACCGAGGGTTTATAGGTTTTGACGCACCATTTTCATTTTACTTACTTCGGGTTTTATTCAATAGAGATATAAAGGAGATATTGGGGCTAACCTAGGGTTGTTTATTTATATTTTTAATCGATATCTATTGTTCAAAAAATTAAGAGAAGAGAAAAAGAAATGGGATGTTGTTCACATTTTCAAAATCAAGTAAACATTTGATAAATATGGGTCGCACATTTGAACGGAGATAACTTTTGACTCGGGTATGGAAACGACTATTATAATATATCAAATCAAAACTCGTTTGAAATTACACAATATAATTTGGTCTCACTAGGGAAAATCATTTTTGTAACCAAATTCCATCGTTTACTTCACTTACCGAGGGTTTATAGGTTTTGACGCACCATTTTCATTTTACTTACTTCGGGTTTTATTCAATAGAGATATAAAGGAGATATTGGGGCTAACCTAGGGTTGTTTATTTATATTTTTAATCGATATCTATTGTTCAAAAAAATAAGAGAAGAGAAAAAGAAATGGGATGTTGTTCACATTTTCAAAATCAAGTAAACATTTGATAAATATGGGTCGCACATTTCAACGGAGATAACTTTTGACTCGGGTATGGAAACGACTATTATAATATATCAAATCAAAACTCGTTTGAAATTACACAATATAATTTGGTCTCACTAGGGAAAATCATTTTTGTAACCAAATTCCATCGTTTACTTCACTTACCGAGGGTTTATAGGTTTTGACGCACCATTTTCATTTTACTTACTTCGGGTTTTATTCAATAGAGATATAAAGGAGATATTGGGGCTAACCTAGGGTTGTTTATTTATATTTTTAATCGATATCTATTGTTCAAAAAAATAAGAGAAGAGAAAAAGAAATGGGATGTTGTTCACATTTTCAAAATCAAGTAAACATTTGATAAATATGGGTCGCACATTTCAACGGAGATAACTTTTGACTCGGGTATGGAAACGACTATTATAATATATCAAATCAAAACTCGTTTGAAATTACACAATATAATTTGGTCTCACTAGGGAAAATCATTTTTGTAACCAAATTCCATCGTTTACTTCACTTACCGAGGGTTTATAGGTTTTGACGCACCATTTTCATTTTACTTACTTCGGGTTTTATTCAATAGAGATATAAAGGAGATATTGGGGCTAACCTAGGGTTGTTTATTTATATTTTTAATCGATATCTATTGTTCAAAAAAATAAGAGAAGAGAAAAAGAAATGGGATGTTGTTCACATTTTCAAAATCAAGTAAACATTTGATAAATATGGGTCGCAACTTTCAACGGAGATAACTTTTGACTCGGGTATGGAAACGACTATTATAATATATCAAATCAAAACTCGTTTGAAATTACACAATATAATTTGGTCTCACTAGGGAAAATCATTTTTGTAACCAAATTCCATCGTTTACTTCACTTACCGAGGGTTTATAGGTTTTGACGCACCATTTTCATTTTACTTACTTCGGGTTTTATTCAATAGAGATATAAAGGAGATATTGGGGCTAACCTAGGGTTGTTTATTTATATTTTTAATCGATATCTATTGTTCAAAAAAATAAGAGAAGAGAAAAAGAAATGGGATGTTGTTCACATTTTCAAAATCAAGTAAACATTTGATAAATATGGGTCGCACATTTCAACGGAGATAACTTTTGACTCGGGTATGGAAACGACTATTATAATATATCAAATCAAAACTCGTTTGAAATTACACAATATAATTTGGTCTCACTAGGGAAAATCATTTTTGTAACCAAATTCCATCGTTTACTTCACTTACCGAGGGTTTATAGGTTTTGACGCACCATTTTCATTTTACTTACTTCGGGTTTTATTCAATAGAGATATAAAGGAGATATTGGGGCTAACCTAGGGTTGTTTATTTATATTTTTAATCGATATCTATTGTTCAAAAAAATAAGAGAAGAGAAAAAGAAATGGGATGTTGTTCACATTTTCAAAATCAAGTAAACATTTGATAAATATGGGTCGCAAATTTCAACGGAGATAACTTTTGACTCGGGTATGGAAACGACTATTATAATATATCAAATCAAAACTCGTTTGAAATTACACAATATAATTTGGTCTCACTAGGGAAAATCATTTTTGTAACCAAATTCCATCGTTTACTTCACTTACCGAGGGTTTATAGGTTTTGACGCACCATTTTCATTTTACTTACTTCGGGTTTTATTCAATAGAGATATAAAGGAGATATTGGGGCTAACCTAGGGTTGTTTATTTATATTTTTAATCGATATCTATTGTTCAAAAAAATAAGAGAAGAGAAAAAGAAATGGGATGTTGTTCACATTTTCAAAATCAAGTAAACATTTGATAAATATGGGTCGCAACTTTCAACGGAGATAACTTTTGACTCGGGTATGGAAACGACTATTATAATATATCAAATCAAAACTCGTTTGAAATTACACAATATAATTTGGTCTCACTAGGGAAAATCATTTTTGTAACCAAATTCCATCGTTTACTTCACTTACCGAGGGTTTATAGGTTTTGACGCACCATTTTCATTTTACTTACTTCGGGTTTTATTCAATAGAGATATAAAGGAGATATTGGGGCTAACCTAGGGTTGTTTATTTATATTTTTAATCGATATCTATTGTTCAAAAAAATAAGAGAAGAGAAAAAGAAATGGGATGTTGTTCACATTTTCAAAATCAAGTAAACATTTGATAAATATGGGTCGCAAATTTCAACGGAGATAACTTTTGACTCGGGTATGGAAACGACTATTATAATATATCAAATCAAAACTCGTTTGAAATTACACAATATAATTTGGTCTCACTAGGGAAAATCATTTTTGTAACCAAATTCCATCGTTTACTTCACTTACCGAGGGTTTATAGGTTTTGACGCACCATTTTCATTTTACTTACTTCGGGTTTTATTCAATAGAGATATAAAGGAGATATTGGGGCTAACCTAGGGTTGTTTATTTATATTTTTAATCGATATCTATTGTTCAAAAAAAATAAGAGAAGAGAAAAAGAAATGGGATGTTGTTCACATTTTCAAAATCAAGTAAACATTTGATAAATATGGGTCGCAACTTTCAACGGAGATAACTTTTGACTCGGGTATGGAAACGACTATTATAATATATCAAATCAAAACTCGTTTGAAATTACACAATATAATTTGGTCTCACTAGGGAAAATCATTTTTGTAACCAAATTCCATCGTTTACTTCACTTACCGAGGGTTTATAGGTTTTGACGCACCATTTTCATTTTACTTACTTCGGGTTTTATTCAATAGAGATATAAAGGAGATATTGGGGCTAACCTAGGGTTGTTTATTTATATTTTTAATCGATATCTATTGTTCAAAAAAATAAGAGAAGAGAAAAAGAAATGGGATGTTGTTCACATTTTCAAAATCAAGTAAACATTTGATAAATATGGGTCGCAACTTTCAACGGAGATAACTTTTGACTCGGGTATGGAAACGACTATTATAATATATCAAATCAAAACTCGTTTGAAATTACACAATATAATTTGGTCTCACTAGGGAAAATCATTTTTGTAACCAAATTCCATCGTTTACTTCACTTACCGAGGGTTTATAGGTTTTGACGCACCATTTTCATTTTACTTACTTCGGGTTTTATTCAATAGAGATATAAAGGAGATATTGGGGCTAACCTAGGGTTGTTTATTTATATTTTTAATCGATATCTATTGTTCAAAAAAATAAGAGAAGAGAAAAAGAAATGGGATGTTGTTCACATTTTCAAAATCAAGTAAACAATTGATAAATATGGGTCGCAACTTTCAACGGAGATAACTTTTGACTCGGGTATGGAAACGACTATTATAATATATCAAATCAAAACTCGTTTGAAATTACACAATATAATTTGGTCTCACTAGGGAAAATCATTTTTGTAACCAAATTCCATCGTTTACTTCACTTACCGAGGGTTTATAGGTTTTGACGCACCATTTTCATTTTACTTACTTCGGGTTTTATTCAATAGAGATATAAAGGAGATATTGGGGCAAACCTAGGGTTGTTTATTTATATTTTCAATCGATATCTATTGTTCAAAAAAATAAGAGAAGAGAAAAAGAAATGGGATTTTGTTCACATTTTCAAAATCAAGTAAACATTTGATAAATATGGGTCGCAACTTTCAACGGAGATAACTTTTGACTCGGGTATGGAAACGACTATTATAATATATCAAATCAAAACTCGTTTGAAATTACACAATATAATTTGGTCTCACTAGGGAAAATCATTTTTGTAACCAAATTCCATCGTTTACTTCACTTACCGAGGGTTTATAGGTTTTGACGCACCATTTTCATTTTACTTACTTCGGGTTTTATTCAATAGAGATATAAAGGAGATATTGGGGCTAACCTAGGGTTGTTTATTTATATTTTCAATCGATATCTATTGTTCAAAAAAATAAGAGAAGAGAAAAAGAAATGGGATGTTGTTCACATTTTCAAAATCAAGTAAACATTTGATAAATATGGGTCGCAACTTTCAACGGAGATAACTTTTAACTCGGGTATGCAAACGACTATTATAATATATCAAATCGAAACTCGTTTGAAATTACACAATATAATTTGGTCTCACTAGGGAAAATCATTTTTGTAACCAAATTCCATCGTTTACTTCACTTACCGAGGGTTTATAGGTTTTGACGCACCATTTTCATTTTATTTACTTCAGGTTTTATTCAATAGAGATATAAATGAGATATTGGGGCTAACCTAGGGTTGTTTATTTATATTTTCAATCGATATCTATTGTTCAAAAAAATAAGAGAAGAGAAAAAGAAATGCGATTTTGTTCACATTTTCAAAATCAAGTAAACATTTGATAAATATGGGTCGCAACTTTCAACGGAGATAACTTTTAACTCGGGTATGCAAACGACTATTATAATATATCAAATCAAAACTCGTTTGAAATTACACAATATAATTTGGTCTCACTAGGGAAAATCATTTTTGTAACCAAATTCCATCGTTTACTTCACTTACCGAGGGTTTATTGGTTTTGACGCACGATTTTCATTTTATTTACTTAGGGTTTTATTCAATATAGATATAAAGGAGATATTGGGGCTAACCTAGGGTTATTTATTTATATTTTCAATCGATATCTATTGTTCAAAAAAAATAAGAGAAGAGAAAAAGAAATGGGATGTTGTTCACATTTTCAAAATCAAGAAAACATTTGATAAATATGGGTCGCAACTTTCAACGGAGATAACTTTTGACTCGGGTATGGAAACGACTATTATAATATATCAAATCAAAACTCGTTTGAAATTACACAATATAATTTGGTCTCACTAGGGAAAATCATTTTTGTAACCAAATTCCATCGTTTACTTCACTTACCGAGGGTTTATAGGTTTTGACGCACCATTTTCATTTTACTTACTTCGGGTTTTATTCAATAGAGATATAAAGGAGATATTGGGGCTAACCTAGGGTTGTTTATTTATATTTTCAATCTATATCTATTGTTCAAAAAAAAATAAGAGAAGAGAAAAAGAAATGGGATGTTCTTCACATTTTAAAAATCAAGTAAACATTTGATAAATATGGGTCGCAAATTTCAACGGAGATAAATTTTAACTGGGGTATGGAAACGACTATTATAATATATCAAATCGAAACTCGTTAGAAATTACCCAATATAATTTGGTCTCACTAGGGAAAATCATTTTTGTAACCAAATTCCATCGTTTACTTCACTTACCGAGGGTTTATTGGTTTTGACGCACGATTTTCATTTTATTTACTTCGGGTTTTATTCAATATAGATATAAAGGAGATATTGGGGCTAACCTAGGGTTATTTATTTATATTTTCAATCGATATCTATTGTTCAAAAAAAATAAGAGAAGAGAAAAAGAAATGGGATGTTGTTCACATTTTCAAAATCAAGTAAACATTTGATAAATATGGGTCGCAAATTTCAACGGAGATAAATTTTAACTCGGGTATGGAAACGACTATTATAATATATCAAATCGAAACTCGTTTGAAATTACACAATATAATTTGGTCTCACTAGGGAAAATCATTTTTGTAACCAAATTCCATCGTTTACTTCACTTACCGAGGGTTTATAGGTTTTGACGCACCATTTTCATTTTACTTACTTCGGGTTTTATTCAATAGAGATATAAAGGAGATATTGGGGCTAACCTAGGGTTGTTTATTTATATTTTCAATCGATATCTATTGTTCAAAAAAATTAGAGAAGAGAAAAAGAAATGGGATGTTCTTCCCATTTTCAAAATCAAGTAAACATTTGATAAAAATGGGTCGCAAATTTCAACGGAGATAACTTTTAACTGGGGTATGGAAATGACTATTATAATATATCAAATCGAAACTCGTTTGAAATTACACAATATAATTTGGTCTCACTAGGGAAAATCATTTTTGTAACCAAATTCCATCGTTTACTTCACTTACCGAGGGTTTATAGGTTTTGACGCACCATTTTCATTTTACTTACTTCAGGTTTTATTCAATAGAGATATAAAGGAGATATTGGGGCTAACCTAGGGTTGTTTATTTATATTTTCAATCGATATCTATTGTTCAAAAAAATAAGAGAAGAGAAAAAGAAATGGGATGTTCTTCACATTTTCAAAATCAAGTAAACATTTGATAAATATGGGTCGCAACTTTCAACGGAGATAACTTTTAACTCGGGTATCGAAACGACTATTATAATATATCAAATCGAAACTCGTTTGAAATTACACAATATAATTTGGTCTCACTAGGGAAAATCATTTTTGTAACCAAATTCCATCGTTTACTTCACTTACCGAGGGTTTATAGGTTTTGACGCACCATTTTCATTTTACTTACTTCGGGTTTTATTCAATAGAGATATAAAGGAGATATTGGGGCTAACCTAGGGTTGTTTATTTATATTTTCAATCGATATCTATTGTTCAAAAAAAATAAGAGAAGAGAAAAAGAAATGGGATGTTCTTCACATTTTCAAAATCAAGTAAACATTTGATAAATATGGGTCGCAAATTTCAACGGAGATAACTTTTAACTCGGGTATGGAAATGACTATTATAATATATCAAATCGAAACTCGTTTGAAATTACACAATATAATTTGGTCTCACTAGGGAAAATCATTTTTGTAACCAAATTCCATCGTTTACTTCACTTACCGAGGGTTTATAGGTTTTGACGCACCATTTTCATTTTACTTACTTCGGGTTTTATTCAATAGAGATATAAATGAGATATTGGGGCTAACCTAGGGTTGTTTATTTATATTTTCAATCGATATCTATTGTTCAAAAAAAATAAGAGAAGAGAAAAAGAAATGGGATGTTCTTCACATTTTCAAAATCAAGTAAACATTTGATAAATATGGGTCGCAAATTTCAACGGAGATAACTTTTAACTCGGGTATGGAAACGACTATTATAATATATCAAATCGAAACTCGTTTGAAATTACACAATATAATTTGGTCTCACTAGGGAAAATCATTTTTGTAACCAAATTCCATCGTTTACTTCACTTACCGAGGGTTTATAGGTTTTGACGCACCATTTTCATTTTATTTACTTCAGGTTTTATTCAATATAGATATAAAGTAGATATTGGGGCTAACCTAGGGTTATTTATTTATATTTTCAATCGATATCTATTGTTCAAAAAAAATAAGACAAGAGAAAAAGGAATGGGATGTTCTTCACATTTTAAAAATCAAGTAAACATTTGATAAATATGGGTCGCAAATTTCAACGGAGATAACTTTTAAGTCGGGTATGGAAATGACTATTATAATATATCAAATCGAAACTCGTTTGAAATTACACAATATAATTAGGTCTCACTAGGGAAAATCATTTTTGTAACCATATTCCATCGTTTACTTCACTTACCGAGGGTTTATAGGTTTTGACGCACCATTTTCATTTTACTTACTTCGGGTTTTATTCAATAGAGATATAAAGGAGATATTGGGGCTAACCTAGGGTTGTTTATTTATATTTTCAATCGATATCTATTGTTCAAAAAAAATAAGAGAAGAGAAAAAGAAATGGGATGTTCTTCACATTTTCAAAATCAAGTAAACATTTGATAAATATGGGTCGCAAATTTCAACGGAGATAACTTTTAACTCGGGTATGGAAATGACTATTATAATATATCAAATCGAAACTCGTTTGAAATTACACAATATAATTTGGTCTCACTAGGGAAAATCATTTTTGTAACCAAATTCCATCGTTTACTTCACTTACCGAGGGTTTATAGGATATGACGCACCATTTTCATTTTACTTACTTCGGGTTTTATTCAATAGAGATATAAAGGAGATATTGGGGCAAACCTAGGATTGTTTATTTATATTTTCAATGGATAGCTATTGTTCAAAAAAAATAAGAGAAGAGAAAAAGAAATGGGATGTTCTTCACATTTTCAAAATCAAGTAAACATTTGATAAATATGGGTCGCAAATATCTACGGAGATAACTTTTAACTGGGGTATGGAAACGACTATTATAATATATCAAATCGAAACTCGTTTGAAATTACACAATATAATTTGGTCTCACTAGGGAAAATCATTTTTGTAACCAAATTCCATCGTTTAATTCACTTACCGACGGTTTATAGGATTTGACGCACCATTTTCATTTTACTTACTTCGGGTTTTATTCAATAGAGATATAAAGGAGATATTGGGACTAACCTAGGGTTGTTTATTTATATTTTCAATCGATATCTATTGTTCAAAAAAAATAAGAGAAGAGAAAAAGAAATGGGATGTTCTTCACATTTTAAAAATCAAGTAAACATTTGAGAAATATGGGTCGCAAATTTCAACGGAGATAACTTTTAACTGGGGTATGGAAACGACTATTATAATATATCAAATCGAAACTCGTTTGAAATTACACAATATAATTTGGTCTCACTAGGGAAAATCATTTTTGTAACCAAATTCCATCGTTTACTTCACTTACCGAGGGTTTATAGGTTTTGACGCACCATTTTCATTTTATTTACTTCAGGTTTTATTCAATAGAGATATAAATGAGATATTGGGGCTAACCTAGGGTTGTTTATTTATATTTTCAATCGATATCTATTGTTCAAAAAAAATAAGAGAAGAGAAAAAGAAATGGGATGTTCTTCACATTTTCAAAATCAAGTAAACATTTGATAAATATGGGTCGCAACTTTCAACGGAGATAACTTTTAACTGGGATTTGGAAACGACTATTATAATATATCAAATCGAAACTCGTTTGAAATTACACAATATAATTTGGTCTCACTAGGGAAAATCATTTTTGTAACCAAATTCCATCGTTTAATTCACTTACCGAGGGTTTATAGGATTTGACGCACCATTTTCATTTTACTTACTTCGGGTTTTATTCAATAGAGATATAAAGGAGATATTGGGGCAAACCTAGGGTTGTTTATTTATATTTTCAATCGATATCTATTGTTCAAAAAAAATAAGAGAAGAGAAAAAGAAATGGGATGTTCTTCACATTTTCAAAATCAAGTAAACATTTGATAAATATGGGTCGCAAATTTCAACGGAGATAACTTTTAACTGGGGTATGGAAATGACTATTATAATATATCAAATCGAAACTCGTTTGAAATTACACAATATAATTTGGTCTCACTAGGGAAAATCATTTTTGTAACCAAATTCCATCGTTTACTTCACTTACCGACGGTTTATAGGTTTTGACGCACCATTTTCATTTTACTTACTTCGGGTTTTATTCAATAGAGATATAAAGGAGATATTGGGGCAAACCTAGGGTTGTTTATTTATATTTTCAATCGATATCTATTGTTCAAAAAAAATAAGAGAAGAGAAAAAGGAATGGGATGTTCTTCACATTTTAAAAATCAAGTAAACATTTGATAAATATGGGTCGCAAATTTCAACGGAGATAACTTTTAACTGGGGTATGGAAATGACTATTATAATATATCAAATCGAAACTCGTTAGAAATTACACAATATAATTTGGTCTCACTAGGGAAAATCATTTTTGTAACCAAATTCCATCGTTTACTTCACTTACCGAGGGTTTATAGGTTTTGACGCACCATTTTCATTTTATTTACTTCAGGTTTTATTCAATAGAGATATAAATGAGATATTGGGGCTAACCTAGGGTTGTTTATTTATATTTTCAATCGATATCTATTGTTCAAAAAAATAAGAGAAGAGAAAAAGAAATGGGATGTTCTTCACATTTTCAAAATCAAGTAAACATTTGATAAATATGGGTCGCAAATTTCAACGGAGATAACTTTTAACTGGGGTATGGAAATGACTATTATAATATATCAAATCGAAACTCGTTTGAAATTACACAATATAATTTGGTCTCACTAGGGAAAATCATTTTTGTAACCAAATTCCATCGTTTAATTCATTTACCGACGGTTTATAGGTTTTGACGCACCATTTTCATTTTACTTACTTCGGGTTTTATTCAATAGAGATATAAAGGAGATATTGTGGCTAACCTAGGGTTGTTTATTTATATTTTCAATCTATATCTATTGTTCAAAAAAAAATAAGAGAAGGGAAAAAGAAATGGGATGTTCTTCACATTTTAAAAATCAAGTAAACATTTGATAAATATGGGTCGCAAATTTCAACGGAGATAACTTTTAACTGGGGTATGGAAATGACTATTATAATATTTCAAATCGAAACTCGTTTGAAATTACACAATATAATTTGGTCTCACTAGGGAAAATCATTTTTGTAACCATATTCCATCGTTTACTTCACTTACCGTGGGTTTATAGGATTTGACGCACCATTTTCATTTTACTTACTTCGGGTTTTATTCAATAGAGATATAAAGGAGATATTGGGGCAAACCTAGGGTTGTTTATTTATATTTTCAATCGATATCTATTGTTCAAAAAAAATAAGAGAAGAGAAAAAGAAATGGGATGTTCTTCACATTTTCAAAATCAAGTAAACATTTGATAAATATGGGTCGCAACTTTCAACGGAGATAACTTTTAACTAGGGTATGCAAACGACTATTATAATATATCAAATCGAAACTCGTTTGAAATTACACAATATAATTTGGTCTCACTAGGGAAAATCATTTTTGTAACCAAATTCCATCGTTTACTTCACTTACCGAGGGTTTATAGGTTTTGACGCACCATTTTCATTTTATTTACTTCAGGTTTTATTCAATAGAGATATAAATGAGATATTGGGGCTAACCTAGGGTTGTTTATTTATATTTTCAATCGATATCTATTGTTCAAAAAAATAAGAGAAGAGAAAAAGAAATGGGATGTTCATCATATTTTCAAAATCAAGTAAACATTTGATAAATATGGGTCGCAACTTTCAACGCAGATAACTTTTAACTGGGATTTGGGAATGACTATTATAATATATCAAATCGAAACTCGTTTGAAATTACACAATATAATTTGGTCTCACTAGGGAAAATCATTTTTGTAACCAAATTCCATCGTTTAATTCACTTACCGAGGGTTTATAGGATTTGACGCACCATTTTCATTTTACTTACTTCGGGTTTTATTCAATAGAGATATAAATGAGATATTGGGAATAACCTTGGGTTGTTTATTTATATTTTCAATC
The DNA here is from genome assembly GCA_033030585.1 of Hippophae rhamnoides. Lineage (NCBI taxonomy): Eukaryota > Viridiplantae > Streptophyta > Magnoliopsida > Rosales > Elaeagnaceae > Hippophae > Hippophae rhamnoides. Next base: position 165,546 of record JAVHJT010000071.1, read on the forward strand.
GATATCTATTGTTCAAAAAAAATAAGAGAAGAGAAAAAGAAATGGGATGTTCTTCACATTTTAAAAATCAAGTAAACATTTGATAAATATGGGTCGCAAATTTCAACGGAGATAACTTTTAACTGGGGTATGGAAATGACTATTATAATATATCAAATCGAAACTCGTTTGAAATTACACAATATAATTTGGTCTCACTAGGGAAAATCATTTTTGTAACCAAATTCCATCGTTTACTTCACTTACCGAGGGTTTATAGGTTTTGACGCACCATTTTCATTTTACTTACTTCGGGTTTTATTCAATAGAGATATAAAGGAGATATTGTGGCTAACCTAGGGTTGTTTATTTATATTTTCAATCTATATCTATTGTTCAAAAAAAATAAGAGAAGAGAAAAAGAAATGGGATGTTCTTCACATTTTAAAAATCAAGTAAACATTTGATAAATATGGGTCGCAAATTTCAACGGAGATAACTTTTAACTGGGGTATGGAAATGACTATTATAATATATCAAATCGAAACTCGTTTGAAATTACACAATATAATTTGGTCTCACTAGGGAAAATCATTTTTGTAACCAAATTCCATCGTTTAATTCACTTACCGAGGGTTTATAGGATTTGACGCACCATTTTCATTTTACTTACTTCGGGTTTTATTCAATAGTGATATAAAGGAGATATTGGGGCAAACCTAGGGTTGTTTATTTATATTTTCAATCGATATCTATTGTTCAAAAAAAATAAGAGAAGAGAAAAAGAAATGGGATGTTCTTCACATTTTAAAAATCAAGTAAACATTTGATAAATATGGGTCGCAAATTTCAACGGAGATAACTTTTAACTGGGGTATGGAAATGACTATTATAATATTTCAAATCGAAACTCGTTTGAAATTACACAATATAATTTGGTCTCACTAGGGAAAATCATTTTTGTAACCATATTCCATCGTTTACTTCACTTACCGTGGGTTTATAGGATTTGACGCACCATTTTCATTTTACTTACTTCGGGTTTTATTCAATAGAGATATAAAGGAGATATTGGGGAAAACCTAGGGTTGTTTATTTATATTTTCAATAGATATCTATTGTTCAAAAAAAAATAAGAGAAGAGAAAAAGAAATGGGATGTTCTTCACATTTTAAAAATCAAGTAAACATTTGAGAAATATGGGTCGCAAATTTCAACGGAGGTAACTTTTAAATGGGGTATGGAAACGACTATTATAATATATCAAATCGAAACTCGTTTGAAATTACACAATATAATTTGGTCTCACTAGGGAAAATCCTTTTTGTAACCAAATTCCATCGTTTAATTCATTTACCGACGGTTTATAGGTTTTGACGCACCATTTTCATTTTACTTACTTCGGGTTTTATTCAATAGAGATATAAAGGAGATATTGTGGCTAACCTAGGGTTGTTTATTTATATTTTCAATCTATATCTATTGTTCAAAAAAAATAAGAGAAGGGAAAAAGAAATGGGATGTTCTTCACATTTTAAAAATCAAGTAAACATTTGATAAATATGGGTCGCAAATTTCAACGGAGATAACTTTTAACTGGGGTATGGAAATGACTATTATAATATTTCAAATCGAAACTCGTTTGAAATTACACAATATAATTTGGTCTCACTAGGGAAAATCATTTTTGTAACCAAATTCCATCGTTTAATTCACTTACCGAGGGTTTATAGGATTTGACGCACCATTTTCATTTTACTTACTTCGGGTTTTATTCAATAGTGATATAAAGGAGATATTGGGGCAAACCTAGGGTTGTTTATTTATATTTTCAATCGATATCTATTGTTAAAAAAAATAAGAGAAGAGAAAAAGGAATGGGATGTTCTTCACATTTTAAAAATCAAGTAAACATTTGATAAATATGGGTCGCAAATTTCAACGGAGATAACTTTTAACTGGGGTATGGAAATGACTATTATAATATATCAAATCGAAACTCGTTTGAAATTACACAATATAATTTGGTCTCACTAGGGAAAATCATTTTTGTAACCATATTCCATCGTTTACTTCACTTACCGTGGGTTTATAGGATTTGACGCACCATTTTCATTTTACTTACTTCGGGTTTTATTCAATAGTGATATAAAGGAGATATTGGGGAAAACCTAGGGTTGTTTATTTATATTTTCAATAGATATCTATTGTTCAAAAAAAATAAGAGAAGAGAAAAAGAAATGGGATGTTCTTCACATTTTAAAAATCAAGTAAACATTTGAGAAATATGGGTCGCAAATTTCAACGGAGATAACTTTTAACTGGGGTATGGAAACGACTATTATAATATATCAAATCGAAACTCGTTTGAAATTACACAATATAATTTGGCCTCACTAGGGAAAATCATTTTTGTAACCAAATTCCATTGTTTACTTCACTTACCGAGGGTTTATTGGATTTGACGCACCATTTTCATTTTACTTACTTCGGGTTTTATTCAATAGAGATATAAAGGAGACATTGGGACTAACCTAGGGTTATTTATTTATATTTTCAATCTATATCTATTGTTAAAAAAAATAAGAGAAGAGAAAAAGAAATGGGATGTTCTTCACATTTTAAAAATCAAGTAAACATTTGATAAATATGGGTCGCAAATTTCAACGGAGATAACTTTTAACTGGGGTATGGAAACGACTATTATAATATATCAAATCGAAACTCGTTTGAAATTACACAATATAATTTGGTCTCACTAGGGAAAATCATTTTTGTAACCAAATTCCATCGTTTACTTCACTTACCGAGGGTTTATAGGATTTGACGCACCATTTTCATTTTACTTACTTCGGGTTTTATTCAATAGAGATATAAAGGAGATATTGGGGAAAACCTAGGGTTGTTTATTTATATTTTCAATAGATATCTATTGTTCAAAAAAATAAGAGAAGAGAAAAAGAAATGGGATGTTCTTCACATTTTAAAAATCAAGTAAACATTTGAGAAATATGGGTCGCAAATTTCAACGGAGATAACTTTTAACTGGGGTATGGAAACGACTATTATAATATATCAAATCGAAACTCGTTTGAAATTACACAATATAATTTGGCCTCACTAGGGAAAATCATTTTTGTAACCAAATTCCATTGTTTACTTCACTTACCGAGGGTTTATTGGATTTGATGCACCATTTTCATTTTACTTACTTCGGGTTTTATTCAATAGAGATATAAAGGAGATATTGGGGAAAACCTAGGGTTGTTTATTTATATTTTCAATAGATATCTATTGTTCAAAAAAAATAAGAGAAGAGAAAAAGAAATGGGATGTTCTTCACATTTTAAAAATCAAGTAAACATTTGAGAAATATGGGTCGCAAATTTCAACGGAGATAACTTTTAACTGGGGTATGGAAATGACTATTATAATATATCAAATCGAAACTCGTTTGAAATTACACAATATAATTTGGTCTCACTAGGGAAAATCATTTTTGTAACCAAATTCCATCGTTTACTTCACTTACCGAGGGTTTATAGGTTTTGACGCACCATTTTCATTTTATTTACTTCAGGTTTTATTCAATAGAGATATAAATGAGATATTGGGGCTAACCTAGGGTTGTTTATTTATATTTTCAATCGATATCTATTGTTCAAAAAAAATAAGAGAAGAGAAAAAGAAATGGGATGTTCTTCACATTTTCAAAATCAAGTAAACATTTGATAAATATGGGTCGCAAATTTCAACGGAGATAACTTTTAACTGGGGTATGGAAATGACTATTATAATATATCAAATCGAAACTCGTTTGAAATTACACAATATAATTTGGTCTCACTAGGGAAAATCATTTTTGTAACCAAATTCCATCGTTTACTTCACTTACCGAGGGTTTATAGGTTTTGACGCACCATTTTCATTTTATTTACTTCAGGTTTTATTCAATAGAGATATAAATGAGATATTGGGGCTAACCTAGGGTTGTTTATTTATATTTTCAATCGATATCTATTGTTCAAAAAAATAAGAGAAGAGAAAAAGAAATGGGATGTTCTTCACATTTTCAAAATCAAGTAAACATTTGATAAATATGGGTCGCAACTTTCAACGGAGATAACTTTTAACTGGGATTTGGAAAAGACTATTATAATATATCATATCGAAACTCGTTTGAAATTACACAATATAATTTGGTCTCACTAGGGAAGATCATTTTTGTAACCAAATTCCATCGTTTACTTCACTTACCGTGGGTTTATAGGATTTGACGCACCATTTTCATTTTACTTACTTCGGGTTTTATTCAATAGTGATATAAAGGAGATATTGGGGCAAACCTAGGGTTTTTTATTTATATTTTCAATCGATATCTATTGTTCAAAAAAAATAAGAGAAGAGAAAAAGGAATGGGATGTTCTTCACATTTTAAAAATCAAGTAAACATTTGATAAATATGGGTCGCAAATTTCAACGGAGATAACTTTTAACTGGGGTATGGAAATGACTATTATAATATATCAAATCGAAACTCGTTTGAAATTACACAATATAATTTGGTCTCACTAGGGAAAATCATTTTTGTAACCAAATTCCATCGTTTACTTCACTTACCGAGGGTTTATAGGTTTTGACGCACCATTTTCATTTTACTTACTTCGGGTTTTATTCAATAGAGATATAAAGGAGATATTGTGGCTAACCTAGGGTTGTTTATTTATATTTTCAATCTATATCTATTGTTCAAAAAAAATAAGAGAAGAGAAAAAGAAATGGGATGTTCTTCACATTTTAAAAATCAAGTAAACATTTGATAAATATGGGTCGCAAATTTCAACGGAGATAACTTTTAACTGGGGTATGGAAATGACTATTATAATATATCAAATCGAAACTCGTTTGAAATTACACAATATAATTTGGTCTCACTAGGGAAAATCATTTTTGTAACCAAATTCCATCGTTTACTTCACTTACCGAGGGTTTATAGGATTTGACGCACCATTTTCATTTTACTTACTTCGGGTTTTATTCAATAGAGATATAAAGGAGATATTGTGGCTAACCTAGGGTTGTTTATTTATATTTTCAATCTATATCTATTGTTCAAAAAAAATAAGAGAAGGGAAAAAGAAATGGGATGTTCTTCACATTTTAAAAATCAAGTAAACATTTGATAAATATGGGTCGCAAATTTCAACGGAGATAACTTTTAACTGGGGTATGGAAACGACTATTATAATATATCAAATCGAAACTCGTTTGAAATTACACAATATAATTTGGCCTCACTAGGGAAAATCATTTTTGTAACCAAATTCCATTGTTTACTTCACTTACCGAGGGTTTATTGGATTTGACGCACCATTTTCATTTTACTTACTTCGGGTTTTATTCAATAGAGATATAAAGGAGACATTGGGACTAACCTAGGGTTATTTATTTATATTTTCAATCGATATCTATTGTTCAAAAAAAATAAGAGAAGAGAAAAAGAAATGGGATGTTCTTCACATTTTCAAAATCAAGTAAACATTTGATAAATATGGGTCGCAAATTTCAACGGAGATAACTTTTAACTGGGGTATGGAAATGACTATTATAATATATCAAATCGAAACTCGTTTGAAATTACACAATATAATTTGGTCTCACTAGGGAAAATCATTTTTGTAACCAAATTCCATCGTTTAATTCACTTACCGAGGGTTTATAGGATTTGACGCACCATTTTCATTTTACTTACTTCGGGTTTTATTCAATAGTGATATAAAGGAGATATTGGGGCAAACCTAGGGTTGTTTATTTATATTTTCAATCGATATCTATTGTTCAAAAAAAATAAGAGAAGAGAAAAAGGAATGGGATGTTCTTCACATTTTAAAAATCAAGTAAACATTTGATAAATATGGGTCGCAAATTTCAACGGAGATAACTTTTAACTGGGGTATGGAAATGACTATTATAATATATCAAATCGAAACTCGTTTGAAATTACACAATATAATTTGGTCTCACTAGGGAAAATCATTTTTGTAACCAAATTCCATCGTTTAATTCACTTACCGAGGGTTTATAGGATTTGACGCACCATTTTCATTTTACTTACTTCGGGTTTTATTCAATAGAGATATAAAGGAGACATTGGGACTAACCTAGGGTTATTTATTTATATTTTCAATCGATATCTATTGTTCAAAAAAATAAGAGAAGAGAAAAAGGAATGGGATGTTCTTCACATTTTAAAAATCAAGTAAACATTTGATAAATATGGGTCGCAAATTTCAACGGAGATAACTTTTAACTGGGGTATGGAAATGACTATTATAATATATCAAATCGAAACTCGTTTGAAATTACACAATATAATTTGGTCTCACTAGGGAAAATCATTTTTGTAACCAAATTCCATCGTTTAATTCACTTACCGAGGGTTTATAGGATTTGACGCACCATTTTCATTTTACTTACTTCGGGTTTTATTCAATAGTGATATAAAGGAGATATTGGGGCAAACCTAGGGTTGTTTATTTATATTTTCAATCGATATCTATTGTTCAAAAAAAAATAAGAGAAGAGAAAAAGGAATGGGATGTTCTTCACATTTTAAAAATCAAGTAAACATTTGATAAATATGGGTCGCAAATTTCAACGGAGATAACTTTTAACTGGGGTATGGAAATGACTATTATAATATATCAAATCGAAACTCGTTTGAAATTACACAATATAATTTGGTCTCACTAGGGAAAATCATTTTTGTAACCATATTCCATCGTTTACTTCACTTACCGTGGGTTTATAGGATTTGACGCACCATTTTCATTTTACTTACTTCGGGTTTTATTCAATAGAGATATAAATGAGATATTGGGGCTAACCTAGGGTTGTTTATTTATATTTTCAATCGATATCTATTGTTCAAAAAAAATAAGAGAAGAGAAAAAGAAATGGGATGTTCTTCACATTTTAAAAATCAAGTAAACATCGGATAAATATGGGTCGCAAATTTCAACGGAGATAACTTTTAACTGGGGTATGGAAATGACTATTATAATATATCAAATCGAAACTCGTTTGAAATTACACAATATAATTTGGTCTCACTAGGGAAAATCATTTTTGTAACCAAATTCCATCGTTTACTTCACTTACCGAGGGTTTATAGGATTTGACGCACCATTTTCATTTTACTTACTTCGGGTTTTATTCAATAGAGATATAAAGGAGATATTGTGGCTAACCTAGGGTTGTTTATTTATATTTTCAATCTATATCTATTGTTCAAAAAAAATAAGAGAAGAGAAAAAGAAATGGGATGTTCTTCACATTTTAAAAATCAAGTAAACATTTGATAAATATGGGTCGCAAATTTCAACGGAGATAACTTTTAACTGGGGTATGGAAATGACTATTATAATATATCAAATCGAAACTCGTTTGAAATTACACAATATAATTTGGTCTCACTAGGGAAAATCATTTTTGTAACCAAATTCCATCGTTTACTTCACTTACCGAGGGTTTATTGGATTTGACGCACCATTTTCATTTTACTTACTTCGGGTTTTATTCAATAGAGATATAAAGGAGATATTGGGGAAAACCTAGGGTTGTTTATTTATATTTTCAATCTATATCTATTGTTCAAAAAAAATAAGAGAAGAGAAAAAGAAATGGGATGTTCTTCACATTTTAAAAATCAAGTAAACATTTGATAAATATGGGTCGCAAATTTCAACGGAGATAACTTTTAACTGGGGTATGGAAATGACTATTATAATATTTCAAATCGAAACTCGTTTGAAATTACACAATATAATTTGGTCTCACTAGGGAAAATCATTTTTGTAACCATATTCCATCGTTTACTTCACTTACCGTGGGTTTATAGGATTTGACGCACCATTTTCATTTTACTTACTTCGGGTTTTATTCAATAGTGATATAAAGGAGATATTGGGGCAAACCTAGGGTTGTTTATTTATATTTTCAATCGATATCTATTGTTAAAAAAAATAAGAGAAGAGAAAAAGGAATGGGATGTTCTTCACATTTTAAAAATCAAGTAAACATTTGATAAATATGGGTCGCAAATTTCAACGGAGATAACTTTTAACTGGGGTATGGAAATGACTATTATAATATATCAAATCGAAACTCGTTTGAAATTACACAATATAATTTGGTCTCACTAGGGAAAATCATTTTTGTAACCAAATTCCATCGTTTACTTCACTTACCGAGGGTTTATAGGTTTTGACGCACCATTTTCATTTTACTTACTTCGGGTTTTATTCAATAGAGATATAAAGGAGATATTGTGGCTAACCTAGGGTTGTTTATTTATATTTTCAATCTATATCTATTGTTCAAAAAAATAAGAGAAGGGAAAAAGAAATGGGATGTTCTTCACATTTTAAAAATCAAGTAAACATTTGATAAATATGGGTCGCAAATTTCAACGGAGATAACTTTTAACTGGGGTATGGAAACGACTATTATAATATATCAAATCGAAACTCGTTTGAAATTACACAATATAATTTGGTCTCACTAGGGAAAATCATTTTTGTAACCAAATTCCATTGTTTACTTCACTTACCGAGTATTTATTGGATTTGACGCACCATTTTCATTTTACTTACTTCGGGTTTTATTCAATAGAGATATAAAGGAGACATTGGGACTAACCTAGGGTTATTTATTTATATTTTCAATCGATATCTATTGTTCAAAAAAAATAAGAGAAGAGAAAAAGAAATGGGATGTTCTTCACATTTTAAAAATCAAGTAAACATTTGATAAATATGGGTCGCAAATTTCAACGGAGATAACTTTTAACTGGGGTATGGAAATGACTATTATAATATATCAAATCGAAACTCGTTTGAAATTACACAATATAATTTGGTCTCACTAGGGAAAATCATTTTTGTAACCAAATTCCATCGTTTAATTCACTTACCGAGGGTTTATAGGATTTGACGCACCATTTTCATTTTACTTACTTCGGGTTTTATTCAATAGTGATATAAAGGAGATATTGGGGCAAACCTAGGGTTGTTTATTTATATTTTCAATCGATATCTATTGTTCAAAAAAAATAAGAGAAGAGAAAAAGAAATGGGATGTTCTTCACATTTTAAAAATCAAGTAAACATTTGATAAATATGGGTCGCAAATTTCAACGGAGATAACTTTTAACTGGGGTATGGAAACGACTATTATAATATATCAAATCGAAACTCGTTTGAAATTACACAATATAATTTGGCCTCACTAGGGAAAATCATTTTTGTAACCAAATTCCATTGTTTACTTCACTTACCGAGGGTTTATTGGATTTGATGCACCATTTTCATTTTACTTACTTCGGGTTTTATTCAATAGAGATATAAAGGAGATATTGGGGAAAACCTAGGGTTGTTTATTTATATTTTCAATAGATATCTATTGTTCAAAAAAAATAAGAGAAGAGAAAAAGAAATGGGATGTTCTTCACATTTTAAAAATCAAGTAAACATTTGATAAATATGGGTCGCAAATTTCAACGGAGATAACTTTTAACTGGGGTATGGAAATGACTATTATAATATATCAAATCGAAACTCGTTTGAAATTACACAATATAATTTGGTCTCACTAGGGAAAATCATTTTTGTAACCATATTCCATCGTTTACTTCACTTACCGTGGGTTTATAGGATTTGACGCACCATTTTCATTTTACTTACTTCGGGTTTTATTCAATAGAGATATAAAGGATATATTGTGGCTAACCTAGGGTTGTTTATTTATATTTTCAATCGATATCTATTGTTCAAAAAAAAATAAGAGAAGGGAAAAAGGAATGGGATGTTCTTCACATTTTAAAAATCAAGTAAACATTTGATAAATATGGGTCGCAAATTTCAACGGAGATAACTTTTAACTGGGGTATGGAAATGACTATTATAATATATCAAATCGAAACTCGTTTGAAATTACACAATATAATTTGGTCTCACTAGGGAAAATCATTTTTGTAACCAAATTCCATCGTTTACTTCACTTACCGAGGGTTTATAGGATTTGACGCACCATTTTCATTTTACTTACTTCGGGTTTTATTCAATAGAGATATAAATGAGATATTGGGGCTAACCTAGGGTTGTTTATTTATATTTTCAATCGATATCTATTGTTCAAAAAAAATAAGAGAAGAGAAAAAGGAATGGGATGTTCTTCACATTTTAAAAATCAAGTAAACATTTGATAAATATGGGTCGCAAATTTCAACGGAGATAACTTTTAACTGGGGTATGGAAATGACTATTATAATATATCAAATCGAAACTCGTTAGAAATTACACAATATAATTCGGTCTCACTAGGGAAAATCATTTTTGTAACCATATTCCATCCTTTACTTCACTTACCGAGGGTTTATAGGTTTTGACGCACCATTTTCATTTTATTTACTTGAAGTTTTATTCAATAGATATATAAATGAGATATTGGGGCTAACCTAGGGTTGTTTATTTATATTTTCAATCGATATCTATTGTTCAAAAAAAATAAGAGAAGAGAAAAAGAAATGGGATGTTCTTCACATTTTCAAAATCAAGTAAACATTTGATAAATATGGGTCGCAACTTTCAACGGAGATAACTTTTAACTGGGGTATGGAAATGACTATTATAATATATCAAATCGAAACTCGTTTGAAATTACACAATATAATTTGGTCTCACTAGGGAAAATCATTTTTGTAACCAAATTCCATCGTTTACTTCACTTACCGAGGGTTTATAGGTTTTGACGCACCATTTTCATTTTATTTACTTCAGGTTTTATTCAATAGAGATATAAATGAGATATTGGGGCTAACCTAGGGTTGTTTATTTATATTTTCAATCGATATCTATTGTTCAAAAAAAATAAGAGAAGAGAAAAAGAAATGGGATGTTCTTCACATTTTCAAAATCAAGTAAACATTTGATAAATATGGGTCGCAACTTTCAACGCAGATAACTTTTAACTGGGATTTGGGAATGACTATTATAATATATCAAATCGAAACTCGTTTGAAATTACACAATATAATTTGGTCTCACTAGGGAAAATCATTTTTGTAACCAAATTCCATCGTTTAATTCACTTACCGAGGGTTTATAGGATTTGACGCACCATTTTCATTTTACTTACTTCGGGTTTTATTCAATAGTGATATAAAGGAGATATTGGGGCAAACCTAGGGTTGTTTATTTATATTTTCAATCGATATCTATTGTTCAAAAAAAATAAGAGAAGAGAAAAAGGAATGGGATGTTCTTCACATTTTAAAAATCAAGTAAACATTTGATAAATATGGGTCGCAAATTTCAACGGAGATAACTTTTAACTGGGGTATGGAAATGACTATTATAATATATCAAATCGAAACTCGTTAGAAATTACACAATATAATTCGGTCTCACTAGGGAAAATCATTTTTGTAACCATATTCCATCCTTTACTTCACTGACCGAGGGTTTATAGGTTTTGACGCACCATTTTCATTTTACTTACTTCGGGTTTTATTCAATATAGATATAAAGGAGATATTGTGGCTAACCTAGGGTTGTTTATTTATATTTTCAATCTATATCTATTGTTCAAAAAAAAAATAAGAGAAGGGAAAAAGAAATGGGATGTTCTTCACATTTTAAAAATCAAGTAAACATTTGATAAATATGGGTCGCAAATTTCAACGGAGATAACTTTTAACTGGGGTATGGAAACGACTATTATAATATATCAAATCGAAACTCGTTTGAAATTACACAATATAATTTGGTCTCACTAGGGAAAATCATTTTTGTAACCATATTCCATCGTTTACTTCACTTATCGTGGGTTTATAGGATTTGACGCACCATTTTCATTTTACTTACTTCGGGTTTTATTCAATAGAGATATAAAGGAGACATTGGGACTAACCTAGGGTTATTTATTAATATTTTCAATCGATATCTATTGTTCAAAAAAAATAAGAGAAGAGAAAAAGAAATGGGATGTTCTTCAAATTTTCAAAATCAAGTAAACATTTGATAAATATGGGTCGCAAATTTCAACGGAGATAACTTTTAACTGGGGTATGGAAATGACTATTATAATATATCAAATCGAAACTCGTTTGAAATTACACAATATAATTTGGTCTCACTAGGGAAAATCATTTTTGTAACCATATTCCATCCTTTACTTCACTGACCGAGGGTTTATAGGTTTTGACGCACCATTTTCATTTTACTTACTTCGGGTTTTATTCAATAGAGATATAAAGGAGATATTGTGGCTAACCTAGGGTTGTTTATTTATATTTTCAATCTATATCTATTGTTCAAAAAAAATAAGAGAAGGGAAAAAGAAATGGGATGTTCTTCACATTTTAAAAATCAAGTAAACATTTGATAAATATGGGTCGCAAATTTCAACGGAGATAACTTTTAACTGGGGTATGGAAATGACTATTATAATATATCAAATCGAAACTCGTTTGAAATTACACAATATAATTTGGTCTCACTAGGGAAAATCATTTTTGTAACCATATTCCATCGTTTACTTCACTTACCGTGGGTTTATAGGATTTGACGCACCATTTTCATTTTACTTACTTCGGGTTTTATTCAATAGTGATATAAAGGAGATATTGGGGCAAACCTAGGGTTGTTTATTTATATTTTCAATCGATATCTATTGTTCAAAAAAAATAAGAGAAGAGAAAAAGGAATGGGATGTTCTTCACATTTTAAAAATCAAGTAAACATTTGATAAATATGGGTCGCAAATTTCAACGGAGATAACTTTTAACTGGGGTATGGAAATGACTATTATAATATATCAAATCGAAACTCGTTAGAAATTACACAATATAATTCGGTCTCACTAGGGAAAATCATTTTTGTAACCATATTCCATCCTTTACTTCACTGACCGAGGGTTTATAGGTTTTGACGCACCATTTTCATTTTACTTACTTCGGGTTTTATTCAATAGAGATATAAAGGAGATATTGTGGCTAACCTAGGGTTGTTTATTTATATTTTCAATCTATATCTATTGTTCAAAAAAAATAAGAGAAGAGAAAAAGAAATGGGATGTTCTTCACATTTTAAAAATCAAGTAAACATTTGATAAATATGGGTCGCAAATTTCAACGGAGATAACTTTTAACTGGGGTATGGAAACGACTATTATAATATATCAAATCGAAACTCGTTTGAAATTACACAATATAATTTGGTCTCACTAGGGAAAATCATTTTTGTAACCAAATTCCATTGTTTACTTCACTTACCGAGGGTTTATTGGATTTGACGCACCATTTTCATTTTACTTACTTCGGGTTTTATTCAATAGAGATATAAAGGAGATATTGGGGAAAACCTAGGGTTGTTTATTTATATTTTCAATCGATATCTATTGTTAAAAAAAATAAGAGAAGAGAAAAAGGAATGGGATGTTCTTCACATTTTAAAAATCAAGTAAACATTTGATAAATATGGGTCGCAAATTTCAACGGAGATAACTTTTAACTGGGGTATGGAAATGACTATTATAATATATCAAATCGAAACTCGTTTGAAATTACACAATATAATTTGGTCTCACTAGGGAAAATCATTTTTGTAACCAAATTCCATCGTTTAATTCATTTACCGACGGTTTATATGTTTTGACGCACCATTTTCATTTTACTTACTTCGGGTTTTATTCAATAGAGATATAAAGGAGATATTGTGGCTAACCTAGGGTTGTTTATTTATTTTTTCAATCTATATCTATTGTTAAAAAAAAATAAGAGAAGAGAAAAAGAAATGGGATGCTCTTCACATTTTAAAAATCAAGTAAACATTTGATAAATATGTGTCGCAAATTTCAACAGAGATAAATTTTAACTCGGGTATGGAAACGACTATTATAATATATCAAATCGAAACTCGTTAGAAATTACCCAATATAATTTGGTCTCACTAGGGAAAATCATTTTTGTAACCAAATTCCATCGTTTACTTCACTTACCGAGGGTTTATTGGTTTTGACGCACGATTTTCATTTTATTTACTTAGGGTTTTATTCAATATAGATATAAAGGAGATATTGGGGCTAACCTAGGGTTGTTTATTTATATTTTCAATCGATATCTATTGTTCAAAAAAATAAGAGAAGAGAAAAAGAAATGGGATGTTCATCATATTTTCAAAATCAAGTAAACATTTGATAAATATGTGTTGCAACTTTGAACGGAGATAACTTTTGACTCGGGTATCGAAACGACTATTATAATATATTGATGAGTGCTCAAAAAGCACTAAAATAACCATGATTTTATGCACTTTAATTGATTAAAAATATATATATTTATATGTTTTATCATATATTTATATAAATTTGTCTTTTTCGGAATCACGGGTATTTTTATTGTTTTTCAGGAATTTTGGCCTAAAAACGCAATGTAAAGACTCAAAGAAGAATACTTGAAGCAATACATCACAAATAAATTGATAAATAAGTGGAAAAAGGTCAACAAACATGGAAAAATTGGACAAAATGGGTCCAAAAGGTCAAAAATGTCAAAGATCTAAAAAACGCGCGCCGCCAGCGCCCGGCCCGCGCGCGGCGCCCGAGCCGCGTCAGCGCCGAGCCGCGTGCGCCAGCGCCCGAGCCGCGCGCAGCGGCGTTGATCTGCCGCAGCGCGCGGTATTCACGCAGCGAGCGCGCGCGTGCAGGCCAGCTGACCCGGCGCGCGCCAACGCGTTTTTGACCCATTTTCACGTGCAGCCGCCCATGACGTCATGTCGACGTCATTGATGACCTCTCAGGTCCAAAACATGTTTTTATTTTTTAATATTTTTTTTAACATTTTTTAATCATTTTTTCTCTCCATCCTCACCTATAAATACCCCCCTTCCATTCACTTCAAAACACACCTAAAAACCTCACTTCTCTCTTCTTTCTTTCTCTCATTTCTTAGTTTTTGAGTTTTCTTTAGTTTCTTTCTTAGTTTCTAAGCTTTTCTTAGTTTTTCTCTTAGTTTTTAGTTCAATTGTCTTAGGTTTAGAGTTCTTCTCTTTTTGAGAAGAACTAGTAATGTTTTGTAATAATTTAGATTTTTGATTCAATAAATGGAAGTGCAAATTCCGCTTGGAGGTTTTCTAGCAACGGGAATAGCGTCGAAGTTCTGTAAGGATTTTATTTTCTTTACAGTTATTTTTATGCTTTATTCTTACATGTTATATTTAATTTATGCAGTGATTAAATTTAACTGTGCTAGCTATTTATAATCATGATATAATAATAACGTTGTTATGCTTGCGAAATATTAAATAGGTGAAAATTTCTAAAATGAATTGAGTTTATTTTTATTCAAGATTTTATATTAAGGATGTTAGAGAGAAATATATTATTTTTCATTACAAACTTAAATCTGAAAGTTAGACTTTAAGGTTTAGTTATCCGGTCTAATTTAGAGTAGTGCTCTTTTATTTGTTGGTACAATCGCCCGGTAGTTAGAGTGAAGCTCTATTTCAAAAGTTTTTATAAGAATTATTATGTGGAAATGTATTGACAACATGTTTTCAATAGTGGTTTTAAAACTTGAAAGTTAGTACTCGGATAACTAAATTCTTAAGTTTAATTTGGACACCTTGAATAAAGTTTAAATCATCTAACCCACCAAAGGTGGCTTTTAATTGTTTCATTTTCAATCTCTTAGAAAAAGGAATTAATTTAATTAACCAAATTAGTTATCAACCCCACCCATAGGTGTTAATTGATTTGTTTAGTTAACAAAGAGTATCTAACCCACCAAAGGTGGTATTCATACAAAAAAGAGAATCAATAAAATATCAATTTATATCTTTAATAACCTAGATAATATGAGCAAGCATAATTAACTTAGTTATTATATCCATAAATACTCCACTAATATAAATGATAAAATTTGCATGAATATTTATTGAATCTGTAATTATATTTATTTGTAGATAAATATTTATTGAATTTGTATCTATGTTTATTTTTTATTTAATTAATCTGTATATATGTTTATTTTATGTTATTAGATTAGAAACACAAAAACCAAACTATCGTGACAGGATGTTTAGGATTTAATTTCGTTTTTAAAAGTTTGAATAATAAATTAAGAACCACATACATTCCTTCCTTAGATCGACCTTGGGAGTATACTTATCATTTTCTACGAAATGATTAGTGCACTTGCGAGAGTTTTACAAATATTAAAACCAAAGGATTTCCGAGAATTGGCGATGCTTGGTTTTAAGCTCATCAAGTTTTTAGCGCATTCTTGGTGAAGGAATAGCGTTTTTAATTTATTTATCAAAATTTTAAAAATATTTTTGTGTTGTAAATAATTGTGATATTTAAAAAAATAATAATAATAATAATAATAATAATAAATAAAATAAAATAAAATTTAATCAAATTTCAAATTTCATAAAAAATAAATAAAAAAATAAAAAAAAAATAATAATAATAAAATTTTTTTTATTATAGCATAAAAAGTGAATAATTTAGAAATTTGAAATTTGAAGTAAAAAAGTTTTTACCGTTAAAAAAAAAAAAAAAATATTTAAATTTTTTTTAAAATTTTAAGTTAATAAGAAATAAGATAGTGTGAATAGTAAAATAAAATTACCGTTCGTAAAAAAAAAAAAAAAAAGAAAAAAGGCATGAATAATAAAAATCTAAGGGAGTTAAATACAGGAGACTAGTTCTTTGAAGCGCTTTGTGCCACTAGTCTTTCACAGGAACGTTGTTACGCTAGGAGAATGGTTTTTAAGGAGCCATAGCACCACCATTCTTTCCTGGGAACACTCTTGGTTAATACTAATTATGTTATTTAAAGTAAAAAAAAAAGTAAAATTAAAAAAAAAGTAAAATTAAAAAAAAAAAAAAAAAAAAAATTGTCTAGTGTTTTGTATTAAATGCCATGGAAATTTTCTAATTTCTTTATTTTTGTTGACAGGAGTTTTAAATTTACGTTTAAAAATAGTCTATGCGTGGTAGGAGATCCTTAGGAAACCCCCTAACACCATATGTAAATAATATTCATAAATTTAAACAAGTGTCAACAACACTGGATCCTACCCATCAACCTGATTTTGAGCCAAACATAGAACGTCTTAATCCTTTACTAGAACCAAAAGAAATGGAGGACAACCAACATGTTATGGAAACCACGATGAAGGAGTTTGCAAGACCGGTGATTGGCACGGCAACTGCCGCTATCCAGTTGGGAGAAGCTGCTCGGAATTATGACCTTAAAAATATTCATTTTTCTATGCTTCCTTCCTTCTATGGGCTACCTAATGAAGATTCTCTTTCCTTTATGAGAGATTTCTATGCTACGGTCCAAACATTCCCCCTCGGTATTCTAAACGAGGATCAGCTTAGAATGAGATGTTTTCCGTACACCTTAAAGGATAAGGCTAAAGCTTGGTTGATGTCACTTCCCCAGGTTCTCTGATGACATGGGGTCAAATTTACAATAAATTCATGGGAAAATTCTATTCCCGTCAAAAAACATCAGAGCTGAGAGGAAAGATTGCTACTTTCTCTCAGATGGAAGGAGAACCATTCCATGAAGCTTGGGATAGGTTCAAAATGTTTCTCACTCAATGTCCCCATCATAGCTTTCCCTACAGTTGCAGAACCAATTCTTTTACGATGGACTTACACAACAATGTCAGTTCATTGTCGACAACGCTGCAGGAGGAGCAATAGGAGAAAAGACTGCATCGAAACGTATAATCTCTTTGAGATGTTGGGTGCTAATTCAATGAGAAAAGCTCGAGTGAGAAAAGATGGTGTTCGTGAGATTGACTCCGGTAATGAAGTTCAACAACAACTTGTTCAATCGACTAAGCAAGTTGCCGCTTCTCGCTACACAAACCAACACAAATAATGAACAATATGGTTTGTACAGCAACATGGGACAAGATGCTTGAAGCTTGTCCATATCAAGGAGATACAACAGACCTGAGCAGGTTAATGTGTTGGGAGCGTATCAACGAGAGACCAAGGTTTGATCCCAATTCAAATACCTATAATCACAGGTGGAGAAGTCATCCAAATTTCTCTTGGAGGCAAAACAACCCTCCTTTCCCTCAAAGCTCAAACCAGGCAGGCCAGCAATTCCACCCACCTATTCCACGAAGCATTCCAAATAAACCAACCCTGGAGGACAACTTGAATTCTTTTATTCAAGTTTGTAGGGACAATCAATCAAAAACCAATCAACGGTTGGACTCTGTGGAAGCTTCTATCAAAAAGGTGGAAGTTCAAGTTGAACAGTTAGTTGAACATTTGCAGAAAGGCAAAATTGAAACTTAGATGAATTCAATGAAGAGGAGACATTGAGTTTTTCATTCTGCAATCTCCAAGCAACGTCTTACTAGAAGACGATAAATTTTAGTCCTACATGGGAGGTCACCCATTATTGTATTTTCCTTTGTGTTTAGTTTGCGTGTAAAAAAAAAAATATTTCAAATAAAATAGATTCGTTTGTTTCAAAAATTGTGTCCCTTCGTTTAAATTAAAATTTAAAAAAAAAAAAAAAAAATTTAGGTTCCTTGCATTTTTTTTAGAGATATCTACTATTGTTTTTAAGAGCAAAATGTTGATTCACAATAGGAGGAGGATCATTTCCAACTACAAATAAACATGGGAGATGCTGAAGATAGGCGGAAAAAGATGAAAGACTATACAATGCCAATCATTGGCAATGTAACTTCCGGCATCCAATTGCAAGAGGCTGCAAGGAATTATGAATTGAAAAAGATTCATTATTCTTTGTTGCCTTCCTTTTACGGTATCCTTAATGAAGATCCTTTGCATTTCATTCGAGAATTCTATGCTATTGTCCAAACCTTTCCACTACATGCAATTAGTGAAGATCAACTTAGGATGAGGTGTTTTCCTTACACTCTCAAAGATAAAGCTTGGTCATGGTTCATTACTCTACAATCGAGTTCTCTTAAAACTTGGGAGGCGATCTATGAAATTTTTATGGGTAGGTTGTATTCCCATCAAAAGACTGTTGATCTAAGAACAAAGATAGCAACATTTTCTCAAATGAATGAAGAGTCCTTTCATGAAGCTTGGGAACGATTCAAACTCCTTTTCACTCAATGTCAAAATCATAGCTTTCCACTACAGCTACAAAACCAATTCTTTTACGATGGATTGACACTACAGAGTCAATACATGGTTGATATCTTCTTGGTGGTCTTTGTAGGAGAAAAGACCGCAGAGGAAACCTATAATCTCTATGAGCTATTGGGTTCTAATTCCCAACAAAGAGGTGGTAGAAGGAAAGCAAAGGTCAATGAAGTCAGCTTTGATAATGAGATAACCTTGCAACTTCTTTGAATTGACTAAACAAGTGAAATTCCTCACCTCTCACCAAATTTCAAATCAAGAGGTATGTGGAGTGTGTTGTTCAATTGGGTATGGTACTCATAATTGTTCAAATACTTGTGATTCTAGTGTCGATGCCATAGAGGAAGTCCAATATTTTCAAAAGTATCATCCAAACACCTATAATCACCCAACCTACAACCACCCTTACCCAAGCCAATCTTTTAAACCAACCTTAGAAGATAGCTTGAATGCTTTTATTCAAGTTAGTCGTGACAACCAAGCGATGACTAATCAAATGTTGAACACCATGGAGGCTTCGGTTAAAAGAATTGAATCTAAAGTTGGGCAACCGGGTGAACAAATGCAAAAGAAAGAACCAGGAAAGTTGCCCGATCAACGAGAACAAGCAAAAGATGTTAGAACCCGCCAAGTGGTAAGGTAGTCAATACCGGTGTACTGAAATCTCTAAACTACCTTGTAGTTCATGTAACAAAGAAGGCGATATTCTAATCTCGTAAAAAGGAGAAACAAGTGTTAAACTTAACAAGCCTTACGAAAAACTCATTGGGGGGTCATCGACACTCCCAAAATTCAAAAGACAACGAGAACCACACCGGATGCAAGTACCTTTTCCCCACCTGGTTGAAAGAGTCCAAACAAGATAAGCAATTCAATGATCTTTTTAATATGCTCTAAATTAAATATCAATTTACCATTATTAGAAGTGATCATGAATGTGCCCTCATATGCCAAGTTTTTCAAAGAGTTGAACACTAAGAAAAGGAGGTATGAATCGAATGAACGAGTAGTAGTATCGAGAAATTTCTAGCTGTACTTGACTGAAACTACCCCCTAAGTTGAAAGACCCTGGAAGTTTTATTATAAACATAACTATGGGGGATAGGAAGGTTGCTAAAGCAATGCTTGATTTAGGTGCTAGTATAAATTTGATGCCTACTCTATATTCTCACGGCCTCAATCTAGGGGATTTAAAACCCATGACTATGTCCCCGCAACTTGCGGATAGATCTCTTAAATATCCGGAGGAATAGTTGAGGATGTTTTGGTACAGTAGACAAAGCGATAATACCTGTTGACTTTGTGGTTACGGATATGCAAGAAAATCCGGCATTGGACAGAGAGCATACAATATTGCTTGGTAGACCATTTATGGCAACTACTAAAACTATTATTGATGTCCAAGATGGAAATTTGACAATGACAGGTCTTAGGAGAAACTGTTCATTTCAAAGTTTTTGATTCTTCACCTTTCCCTTCTATTTACGCCATCGATGAAATATTTGAAGTTGATCCTTTGGATAATCTTGTCCAAAACACCTTTTTCCAAACCGGAATAGAAGACAAGCTTGAAACCGTTCTTACACTTGAAAAGGTTGAAGAAGATTTAGATGAAGAAATTAAGGGGTACCTTGAACAACTAGACAATAATGAAGTGATGACAAAATCTAGTGCACTTTTAAATCTACCCAGTTCTTCATCTATTAAAGAGGCGAATCCACATGAACTTGAACTCAAAGACTTACCTGAGCACTTAAAATATGAGTTTTTGGGAGAAGGAGAAACATATCCGGTGATAATTTCTTCAACCTTGACCAAACCACAAGAAAAGGAACTCATCAAAGTGCTTAAGCAGTTTAATAAATCTATAGGTTGGAGTATCGGGGATATAAGAGGCATTAGTCCAACAATGTGTATGCACAAGATCAACTTGGAGGATGGTGCTAAACCTGTACGAGAGGCCCAAAGAAGACTAAACCCAAACATGCAAGAGGTAGTTAAAAAGGAAATCCTTAAATTGTTAGGAGAAGGGATTATCTATCCTATTGCGGATAGTAAGTGGGTTAGTCCAGTGCATGTGGTACCAAAGAAATGCGGGATAACAAGTTGTTAAAAATGATAAAAAGTGAATTAGTGCCCACTAGAATAATCACTGGATGGAGAATGTGTATAGATTTTAGGAAACTAAATTTATATACGAAAAAGGATCACTTTCCTCTTCCATTCATTGATCAAATGATGGAAAGATTAGGTGGGGACGAGTAATACTGTTTTTTGGATGGTCTACCTGGATATTATCAAGTACCCATAGCACCGAAGATCGAGGAAAAGACCACATTTACATGTCCTTTTGGGACATTTGCTTTTCGCAGAATGCCATTTGGGTTATGCAATGCTCCTGCCACTTTCCAGAGATGCATGATATCCATTTTCTCGGACATGGTGGAGAAGTTCATTGAAATTTTCATGGACGATTTCTCTGTCTTTGGGAACTCATTTGATGATTGCTTACATAAATTGACTTTGGTTTTAGAAAGATGCATTGAATGCAATCTAACCCTTAGTTGGGAGAAAAGTCATTTTATGGTTCAACAAGGGATAGTTTTGGGACATATAATTTCAAACAAGGGTATTGAAGTTGATAAGGCAAAAGTTGAATTGATATCCAAACTACCTCGCCTACATCTGTGAAGGGGATAAGAAGCTTTTTAGGGCATGTAGGATTTTATAGACGATTTATTAAAGATTTCTCTAAAATAAGTCGTCCTTTATGTAACTTATTATCCAAAGATGCTGAATTTGACTTCAACAATGACTGCCTTATTTCCTTTAATACCTTGAAAGAGAAACTGACATCTACCCCTGTTATAATGGCACCAAACTGGTCTTTACCTTTTGAGATAATGTGTGACGCTTCTGATTATGCAATAGGAGCAGCCAAGGAACATAGAGTGGATAAGCGTTTACATGTCATCTACTATGCTAGCAAAACACTCAATGATGCCCAAATGAATTACACCACCACTGAAAAGGAATTCTTGGCTATAGTATTCTCTTTAGACAAATTTCGGTCTTATTTAGTAGGATCTAAAGTGATTGTACATTCGATCATCTTTGCTTTAAGATACCTATTAAGTAAACCAAATGCCAAGCCAAGATTAATCAGGTGGGTCTTACTCTTACAAGAATTTGACCTAGAAATCAAGGATAAGAAAGGCAGTGAAAACTTAGTAGCTGACCATTTGTCTAGGTTGATTTCTAACTTCAATTCTCTTAAAGATGAGAGTAATGATGATATAGTTGAAACCTTTCCTGATGAACAGTTATTTTTCATAGGTCCGAACCCATGGTATGCTGATATTGTAAACTATCTTGCCACTGGTGTTTTGCGACCTAACACTTCATATCGAGGACAAGAAAAGGTTTTTAAAACTATTAAGGACTATTTACGGGATGACCCTTATTTATACAAGATTGGTCAAGATCAAGTCATCAGGAGATGTGTACCGGAAGAAGAACATAAGAGCATTCGACTTTTTGTCATGAACTTCATTGTGGGGGTCATTTTGGAGGTGAAAAAAGACAGCCAGTAAGATATTACGGTCTGGATTCTTTTGTCCCACTCTTTTTAAAGTTGCTCTTATGTTTAGTGCACAATGTGATAGATGTCAAAGAACAGGACACATAAGCAAAAGAGATGAAATGGCTTTGACATGTAATTTAGTTGTTGAACTCTTTGATGCATGCTGGATTGACTTCATGGGTCCTTTTCCCCCATCTAATGGTTTTCAATACATTTTGGTTGCTGTGGATTATGTGTCCAAGTGGGTAGAAGCTATCCCCACCAAGACCAATGATGCTAATGTTGTTGTGAAATTCTTGAAAGATTTCATATTCAGTAGGTTCGGAATGCCTAGAGCTATAATAAGTGATGGAGGTAGCCATTTTTGTAACAAACTCTTTGATGGAATACTAAACAAGTACAACATCACACATAAAGTAGCTACTCCATATCATCCTCAAACTTCCAGTTTAGTGGAAGTGAGCAATAGGCAAATTAAGGGAGTCTTGGAACGCATCATGCGTCCGTCAAGGAAGGATTGGGCATTTAAGCTAAATGATGCCTTATGGGCATACCGCACCGCTTACAAAACACCTATTGGGATGAGCCCTTACCGGTTAATCTTTGGGAAAGCGTGCCACCTTCCAGTTGAACTTGAACACAAAGCTTATTGGGCAATTAAAGAGTTAAACATGGATTTAGATAAAGCAGGTGAAAAACGATTACTCGACTTCATGAGTTGGAAGAAATTAGGAATGAAGCCTATGAGAATGCCAAATTATACAAGGAGCGTACTAAGCGCTATCATGACAAGAGGCTAGTTCCTAAGACTCTTCACCCTGGAATGAAAGTTCTTTTATTTAACTCTCGTTTGAGATTGTTTCCAGGAAAGGTGAGATCAAGATGGGATGGACCATTCAAAATAGTTCAAGTATTTGAACATGGAGTAGTGGAACTATTGGACTCCAAGACACAAAAAACGTTCAAAGTCAATGGCCATCGTGTCAAGCCTTATTTAGAAGAACCAAACAACATTGCTGAAATGGATTGCATTTGGCTGAGTAACCCTTAGCACCAAAAAGATACATCTTGCTAAGACGTTAAACTAAGCGCTGGATGAGAGGCAACCCATCATTTTAGGTAAAATATAAAAAAAAAAAATAATTTTTGTTTGTTATTTGTTTTCTTTACTTAATTTTATTGTTTATTTCATTTTAATTGCATGTGAATAATTTTTAAATTGTTAGAACTAAAAATATTTGTTGAGATGTTAGAAGTTTACGATAAATACGTATACACTTTAATGATGAATATGATGGATGCACCTGCATTTTCCATTACTACTTGCACATTCTCAGGAAATAGGTAATCTTTCTTCTCTTCTCTCTTTATCTTTAATTTACAGTTGTTACATTGAGGACAATGTAAGTTCTAGGTTGGGGGTGGTGAAAAGTTACCATGCTTAATTAAAAAAAATAAAAAAAATATACTTTTTGTGTGTTTGGTTTTATTTCTATTCTGTGTGATTTAGTAATTTTTGGAATATAAAAAAAATAATATAAAAAAAAAAAGTTTCACAAAAGTTTATCATTTCTTTAAATCAAATTTAAGTAAATAGTTAAGTCTTTTGTACTGTTAGATTAATTTTTGAAAACATATCATGAAATATTTTGTAATTATTTTTGATAATTAGTTAGTTTTTGTCATAATTAGTATTTCTTGATAAGATGTTGAAATTATATTAAACCCAAAATCGGTGTTTATGAGTTTTTTTTAGTGGAGACTACCTTTGTGAGATATAATTTGAGCCTAATTTCCTTTATTCAGAGTGAAATATATATTTTTTCTACTCCAAACACATTTCTTATTTCTTCAAATTTTTAGATGATCTCTATAGGTATTAGCATTGAATGTATGAATTTTTTTCATTTTAATAGAGTATCATATATTTTTGATTATTATTTTTGCTTAGATTAAATGATTTGAGTAGAAGTTGATAGTATATGCTTATATCTCATTTATGCATGACTACTACAAAAACAAAAAGACATATCTGGGGTTACCTAAACCAAGATCAAACAGAAAATCCACAAAATTAACCACTCACCAAAATCCAAAATATGTACAATCTGTACATGGGTTGACTCTCTAAGAAATACACATATTGAAAAATATCTACAGAAAAAAAATAAGAGAGAGATAAAAATAGTATCATCTACATACTATAACCCGCATTGCCTACAAAGTTGTGAGTAAAGGCTAATTACAAAAGAAAGATATAAGAAGCAATTCCCCAAAAAGTCATTGCAATTTCTTCATTTGTAAAAGGCATATATCTTGAAATTCTTTCTTAATGAGTTTGATTTATGCATGAAAATAATTTCTATATATGATATCTTTATAATTTATACATTTGATTCCTTTCATGAGATCAATGTTAAAATAACACTTTGAGCCTTTAATCTTTATACATATGCGAACATATTAGTTCATTTCTATACATCAACTCTTTCGCATATAAATTAGTATGAGTGTTTGAACCCATAGGATTCAGTGTTTTTAGAGTATTGACTTGTGAGGAATAGAGTCGAAGCGAATTCTGATTCATGACACTGAAATTGGGTGAAATTAAATGGATACATTTTTGATAAGAAATATGAAAATGATTTTCGACTAATTATTATAATAAATCATGATTGTTTAAAGAGATTAAGATAACTTATGCTTGAGATTTTAATTATGATCTTAAAGGAGATTAAAAAGTATGAGACATTTTTGTGAAATGTTGATAATTTGTGATTTTGTTGTAAATTTAATTTTTAAGTTGTTTGTTTTTATTGTTTCTTTTGTTTTTACATTTAGTGCAATGTTTGTGGGTATCATTATCGAAAACCCTCACGAGACTCAAACTCGTCCACTAGGGCAACCTAGGGGTTTAAAGGCTTGTTGCATAGGCTAAATGCAACCGTGTCAATCCACGGAAGTGATTTAGGATAGTTTAATTTTTAGTTTTTATCGCTTCTCTTGCTAAGGGACTAGCAAGAAGGCGGATTGGGGTTGTGATGAGTGCACAAAAAGCACTAAAATAACGATGATTTTATGCACTTTAATTGATTAAAAATATATATATTTATATGTTTTATCATATATTTATATAAATTTGTCTTTTTCGAATCACGGGTATTTTTATTGTTTTTCGTGAATTTTGGCCTAAAAACGTAATGTAAAGACTCAAAGAAGAATACTTGAAGCAATACATCACAAATAAATTGATAAATAAGTGGAAAAAGGTCAACAAACATGGAAAAATTGGACAAAATGGGTCGAAAAGGTCAAAAATGTCAAAAGACGGAAAACGCGCGCGCCCCACCGGCCCAGCGCCCGGCCAGCGCGCGGCAAGCCCGAGCGCCCAGCGCCATCGCCGCGCGCGCCAGAGCCGCGCGCCGCGCGCGCGTTGATGCACTGCTTCCCGCGCGCCGCGCGCAGCTGCTATTCACGCGGCCGGGCGCGCGCGCTCGGCCAGCGCGCCCAACGCGTTTTTTGACCCATTTTTCACGTGCAGCCGCCCCATGACGTCATCGACGTCATTGATGACCTCAGCAGGTCCAAAACACGTTTTTATTTTTTTAATATTTTTTTTAACATTTTTTTAATCATTTTTTCTCTCCATCCTCACCTATAAATACCCCCCTTCCATTCACTTCAATACACACCTAAAAACCTCACTTCTCTCTTCTTTCTTTCTCTCATTTCTTAGTTTTTGAGTTTTCTTTAGTTTCTTTCTTAGTTTCTAAGCTTTTCTTAGTTTTTCTCTTAGTTTTTAGTTCAATTGTCTTAGGTTTAGAGTTCTTCTCTTTTTGAGAGGAACTAGTAATGTTTTTGTAATAATTTAGATTTTTGATTCAATAAATGGAAGTACAAATTCCGCTTGGAGGTTTTCTAGCAACGGGAATAGCGTCGAAGTACTGTAAGGATTTTATTTTCTTTACAGTTATTTTTGTGCTTTATTCTTACATGTTATATTTAATTTATGCAGTGATTAAATTTAATGGTGCTAGCTGTTTATAATCATGATATAATAATAACGTTGTTATGCTTGCGAAATATTAAATAGGTGAAAATTTCTAAAATGAATTGAGTTTATTTTTATTCAAGATTTTATATTAAGGATGTTAGAGAGAAATATATTATTTTTCATTACAAACTTAAATCGAAAGTTAGACTTTAAGGTTTAGTTATCCTGTCTAATTTAGAGTGGTGCTCTTTTTTTTGTTGGTACACTCGGCCGGTAGTTAGAGTGAAGCTCTATTTCAAAAGTTTTTATAAGAATTATTATGTGGAAATGTATTGACAACATGTTTTCAATAGTGGTTTTAAAACTTGAAAGTTAGTACTCGGATAACTAAATTCTTAAGTTTAATTTGGACACCTTGAATAAAGTTTAAATCGTCTAACCCACCAAAGGTGGCATTTAAATGGTTCATTTTCAATCTCTTAGAAAACGGAATTAATTTAATTAACCAAATTAGTTATCAACCCCACCCATAGGTGTTAATTGATTTGTTTAGTTAACAAAAGAGTATCTAACCACCAAAGGTGGTATTCATACAAAAAAGAGAGAATCAATAAAATATCAATTTATATCTTTAATAACCTAGATAATATGAGCAAGCATAATTAACTTAGTTATTATATCCATAAATACTCCACTAATATAAATGATAAAATTTGCATGAATATTTATTGAATCTGCAATTATATTTATTTGTAGATAAATATTTATTGAATTTGTATCTATGTTTATTTTTTATTTAATTAATCTGTATATATGTTTATTTTATGTTATTAGATTAGAAACACAAAAACCAAACTATCGTGACAGGATGTTTAGGATTTAATTTCGTTTTTAAAAGTTTGAATAATAAATTAAGAACCACATACATTCCTTCCTTAGATCGACCTTGGGAGTATACTTATCATTTTCTACGAAATGATTCGTGCACTTGCGAGAGTTTTACAAATATTAAAACCAAAGTATTTGCGAGAATTGGCGATGCCGGTTTTCGCTCATCATATATCAAATCGAAGCTCGTATCAAATTACACAATATAATTTGGTCTCACTAGGGAAAATCATTTTTGTAACCAAATTCCATCGTTTACTTCACTTACCGAGGGTTTATAGGTTTTGCGCACCATTTTCATTTTACTTACTTCGGGTTTTATTCAATAGAGATATAAAGGAGATATTGGGGTTAACCTAGGGTTGTTTATTTATATTTTTAATCGATATCTATTGTTCAAAAAAATAAGAGAAGAGAAAAAGAAATGGGATGTTGTTCACATATTCAAAATCAAGTAAAAATTTGATAAATATGGGTCGCACATTTCAACGGAGATAACTTTTGACTCGGGTATGGAAACGACTATTATAATATATCAAATCAAAACTCGTTTGAAATTACACAATATAATTTGGTCTCACTAGGGAAAATCATTTTTGTAACCAAATTCCATCGTTTACTTCACTTACCGAGGGTTTATAGGTTTTGCGCACCATTTTCATTTTACTTACCATGGGTTTTATTCAATAGAGATATAAAGGAGATATTGGGGTTAACCTAGGGTTGTTTATTTATATTTTTAATCGATATCTATTGTTCAAAAAAAATAAGAGAAGAGAAAAAGAAATGGGATGTTGTTCACATTTTCAAAATCAAGTAAACATTTGATAAATATGGGTCGCACATTTCAATGGAGATAACTTTTGACTCGGGTATGGAAATGACTATTATAATATATCAAATCAAAACTCGTTTGAAATTACACAATATAATTTGGTCTCACTAGGGAAAATCATTTTTGTAACCAAATTCCATCGTTTACTTCACTTACCGAGGGTTTATAGGTTTTGACGCACCATTTTCATTTTACTTACCACGGGTTTCATTCAATAGAGATATAAAGGAGATATTGGGGCTAACCTAGGGTTGTTTATTTATATTTTTAATCGATATATATTGTTCAAAAAAATAAGAGAAGAGAAAAAGAAATGGGATGTTGTTCACATTTTCAAAATCAAGTAAACATTTGATAAATATGGGTCGCACATTTCAACGGAGATAACTTTTGACTCGGGTATGGAAACGACTATTATAATATATCAAATCAAAACTCGTTTGAAATTACACAATATAATTTGGTCTCACTAGGGAAAATCATTTTTGCAACCAAATTCCATCGTTTACTTCACTTACCGAGGGTTTATAGGTTTTGCGCACCATTTTCATTTTACTTACTTCGGGTTTTATTCAATAGAGATATAAAGGAGATATTGGGGTTAACCTAGGGTTGTTTATTTATATTTTTAATCCATATCTATTGTTCAAAAAAATAAGCGAAGAGAAAAAGAAATGGGATGTTGTTCACATTTTCAAAATCAAGTAAACATTTGATAAATATGGGTCGCACATTTCAACGGAGATAACTTTTGACTCGGGTATGGAAACGACTATTATAATATATCAAATCAAAACTCGTTGAAATTACACAATATAATTTGGTCTCACTAGGGAAATTCATTTTTGTAACCAAATTCCATCGTTTACTTCACTTACCGAGGGTTTATAGGTTTTGACGCACCATTTTCATTTTACTTACCACGGGTTTTATTCAATAGAGATATAAAGGAGATATTGGGGCTAACCTAGGGTTGTTTATTTATATTTTTAATCGATATCTATTGTTCAAAAAAAATAAGAGAAGAGAAAAAGAAATGGGATGTTGTTCACATTTTCAAAATCAAGTAAAATTTGATAAATATGGGTCGCACATTTCAACGGAGATAACTTTTGACTCGGGTATGGAAAGGACAATTATAATATATCAAATCAAAACTCGTTTGAAATTACACATTATAATTTGGTCTCACTAGGGAAAATCATTTTTGTAACCAAATTCCATCGTTTACTTCACTTACCGAGGGTTTATAGGTTTTGACGCACCATTTTCATTTTACTTACCACGGGTTTTATTCAATACAGATATAAAGGAGATATTGGGGCTAACCTAGGGTTGTTTATTTATATTTTTAATCGATATCTATTGTTCAAAAAAATAAGAGAAGAGAAAAAGAAATGGGATGTTGTTCACATTTTCAAAATCAAGTAAACATTTGATAAATATGGGTCGCACATTTCAACGGAGATAACTTTTGACTCGGGTATGGAAACGACTATTATAATATATCAAATCAAAACTCGTTTGAAATTACACAATATAATTTGGTCTCACTAGGGAAAATCATTTTTGTAACCAAATTCCATCGTTTACTTCACTTACCGAGGGTTTATAGGTTTTAACGCACCATTTTCATTTTACTTACTTCGGGTTTTATTCAATACAGATATAAAGGAGATATTGGGGTTACCTAGGGTGTTTTATTTATATTTTTAATCGATATCTATTGTTCAAAAAAATAAGAGAAGAGAAAAAGAAATGGGATGTTGTTCACATTTTCAAAATCAAGTAAAATTTGATAAATATGGGTCGCACATTTCAACGGAGATAACTTTTGACTCGGGTATGGAAATGACTATTATAATATATCAAATCAAAACTCGTTTGAAATTACACAATATAATTTGGTCTCACTAAGGAAAATCTTTTTTGCAACCAAATTCCATCGTTTACTTCACTTACCGAGGGTTTATAGGTTTTGCGCACCATTTTCATTTTACTTACTTCGGGTTTTATTCAATAGACATATAAAGGAGATATTGGGGTTAACCTAGGGTTGTTTATTTATATTTTTAATCGATATCTATTGTTCAAAAAAATAAGAGAAGAGAAAAAGAAATGGGATGTTGTTCACATTTTCAAAATCAAGTAAACATTTGATAAATATGGGTCGCACATTTCAACGGAGATAACTTTTGAGTAGTGTATGGAAACGACTATTATAATATATCAAATCAAAACTCGTTTGAAATTACACAATATAATTTGGTCTCACTAGGGAAAATCATTTTTGCAACCAAATTCCATCCTTTACTTCACTTACCGAGGGTTTTTAGGTTTTAACGCACCATTTTCATTTTACTTACTTCGGGTTTTATTCAATACAGATATAAAGGAGATATTGGGGTTACCTAGGGTGTTTTATTTATATTTTTAATCGATATCTATTGTTCAAAAAAATAAGAGAAGAGAAAAAGAAATGGGATGTTGTTCACATTTTCAAAATCAAGTAAAATTTGATAAATATGGGTCGTACATTTCAACAGAGATAACTTTTGACTCGGGTATGGAAACGACTATTATAATATATCAAATCAAAACTCGTTTGAAATTACACAATATAATTTGGTATCACTAGGGAAAATCATTTTTGTAACCAAATTCCATCGTTTACTTCACTTACCGAGGGTTTATAGGTTTTAACGCACCATTTTCATTTTACTTACTTCGGGTTTTATTCAATACAGATATAAAGGAGATATTGGGGTTACCTAGGGTGTTTTATTTATATTTTTAATCGATATCTATTGTTCAAAAAAATAAGAGAAGAGAAAAAGAAATGGGATGTTGTTCACATTTTCAAAATCAAGTAAAATTTGATAAATATGGGTCGCACATTTCAACGGAGATAACTTTTGACTCGGGTATGGAAACGACTATTATAATATATCAAATCAAAACTCGTTTAAAATTACACAATATAATTTGGTCTCACTAGGGAAAATCATTTTTGCAACCAAATTCCATCGTTTACTTCACTTACCGAGGGTTTATAGGTTTTGCGCACCATTTTCATTTTACTTACTTCGGGTTTTATTCAATAGACATATAAAGGAGATATTGGGGTTAACCTAGGGTTGTTTATTTATATTTTTAATCGATATCTATTGTTCAAAAAAATAAGAGAAGAGAAAAAGAAATGGGATGTTGTTCACATTTTCAAAATCAAGTAAACATTTGATAAATATGGGTCGCACATTTCAACGGAGATAACTTTTGACTCGGGTATGGAAACGACTATTATAATATATCAAATCAAAACTCGTTTGAAATTACACAATATAATTTGGTCTCACTAGGGAAAATCACTTTTGTAACCAAATTCCATCGTTTACTTCACTTACCGAGGGTTTATAGGTTTTGCGCACCATTTTCATTTTACTTACTTCGGGTTTTATTCAATAGAGATATAAAGGAGATATTGGGGTTAACCTAGGGTTGTTTATTTATATTTTTAATCGATATCTATTGTTCAAAAAAATAAGAGAAGAGAAAAAGAAATGGGATGTTGTTCACATTTTCAAAATCAAGTAAACATTTGATAAATATGGGTCGCACATTTCAACGGAGATAACTTTTGACTCGGGTATGGAAACGACTATTATAATATATCAAATCAAAACTCGTTTGAAATAACACAATATAATTTGGTCTCACTAGGGAAAATCATTTTTGTAACCAAATTCCATCGTTTACTTCACTTACCGAGGGTTTATAGGTTTTAACGCACCATTTTCATTTTACTTACTTCGGGTTTTATTCAATAGAGATATAAAGGAGATATTGGGGTTACCTAGGGTGTTTTATTTATATTTTTAATCGATATCTATTGTTCAAAAAAATAAGAGAAGAGAAAAAGAAATGGGATGTTGTTCACATTTTCAAAATCAAGTAAAATTTGATAAATATGGGTCGCACATTTCAACGGAGATAACTTTTGACTCGGGTATGGAAATGACTATTATAATATATCAAATCAAAACTCGTTTGAAATTACACAATATAATTTGGTCTCACTAAGGAAAACTCTTTTTGCAACCAAATTCCATCGTTTACTTCACTTACCGAGGGTTTATAGGTTTTGCGCACCATTTTCATTTTACTTACTTCGGGTTTTATTCAATAGACATATAAAGGAGATATTGGGGTTAACCTAGGGTTGTTTATTTATATTTTTAATCGATATCTATTGTTCAAAAAAATAAGAGAAGAGAAAAAGAAATGGGATGTTGTTCACATTTTCAAAATCAAGTAAACATTTGATAAATATGGGTCGCACATTTCAACGGAGATAACTTTTGACTAGTGTATGGAAACGACTATTATAATATATCAAATCAAAACTCGTTTGAAATTACACAATATAATTTGGTCTCACTAGGGAAAATCATTTTTGCAACCAAATTCCATCCTTTACTTCACTTACCGAGGGTTTTTAGGTTTTAACGCACCATTTTCATTTTACTTACTTCGGGTTTTATTCAATACAGATATAAAGGAGATATTGGGGTTACCTAGGGTGTTTTATTTATATTTTTAATCGATATCTATTGTTCAAAAAAATAAGAGAAGAGAAAAAGAAATGGGATGTTGTTCACATTTTCAAAATCAAGTAAAATTTGATAAATATGGGTCGTACATTTCAACAGAGATAACTTTTGACTCGGGTATGGAAACGACTATTATAATATATCAAATCAAAACTCGTTTGAAATTACACAATATAATTTGGTATCACTAGGGAAAATCATTTTTGTAACCAAATTCCATCGTTTACTTCACTTACCGAGGGTTTATAGGTTTTAACGCACCATTTTCATTTTACTTACTTCGGGTTTTATTCAATACAGATATAAAGGAGATATTGGGGTTACCTAGGGTGTTTTATTTATATTTTTAATCGATATCTATTGTTCAAAAAAATAAGAAGAGAAAAAGAAATGGGATGTTGTTCACATTTTCAAAATCAAGTAAAATTTGATAAATATGGGTCGCACATTTCAACGGAGATAACTTTTGACTCGGGTATGGAAACGACTATTATAATATATCAAATCAAAACTCGTTTAAAATTACACAATATAATTTGGTCTCACTAGGGAAAATCATTTTTGCAACCAAATTCCATCGTTTACTTCACTTACCGAGGGTTTATAGGTTTTGCGCACCATTTTCATTTTACTTACTTCGGGTTTTATTCAATAGACATATAAAGGAGATATTGGGGTTAACCTAGGGTTGTTTATTTATATTTTTAATCGATATCTATTGTTCAAAAAAATAAGAGAAGAGAAAAAGAAATGGGATGTTGTTCACATTTTCAAAATCAAGTAAACATTTGATAAATATGGGTCGCACATTTCAACGGAGATAACTTTTGACTCGGGTATGGAAACGACTATTATAATATATCAAATCAAAACTCGTTTGAAATTACACAATATAATTTGGTCTCACTAGGGAAAATCACTTTTGTAACCAAATTCCATCGTTTACTTCACTTACCGAGGGTTTATAGGTTTTGCGCACCATTTTCATTTTACTTACTTCGGGTTTTATTCAATAGAGATATAAAGGAGATATTGGGGTTAACCTAGGGTTGTTTATTTATATTTTTAATCGATATCTATTGTTCAAAAAAATAAGAGAAGAGAAAAAGAAATGGGATGTTGTTCACATTTTCAAAATCAAGTAAACATTTGATAAATATGGGTCGCACATTTCAACGGAGATAACTTTTGACTCGGGTATGGAAACGACTATTATAATATATCAAATCAAAACTCGTTTGAAATAACACAATATAATTTGGTCTCACTAGGGAAAATCATTTTTGTAACCAAATTCCATCGTTTACTTCACTTACCGAGGGTTTATAGGTTTTAACGCACCATTTTCATTTTACTTACTTCGGGTTTTATTCAATACAGATATAAAGGAGATATTGGGGTTACCTAGGGTGTTTTATTTATATTTTTAATCGATATCTATTGTTCAAAAAAATAAGAGAAGAGAAAAAGAAATGGGATGTTGTTCACATTTTCAAAATCAAGTAAAATTTGATAAATATGGGTCGACATTTCAACGGAGATAACTTTTGACTCGGGTATGGAAATGACTATTATAATATATCAAATCAAAACTCGTTTGAAATTACACAATATAATTTGGTCTCACTAAGGAAAATCTTTTTGCAACCAAATTCCATCGTTTACTTCACTTACCGAGGGTTTATAGGTTTTGCGCACCATTTTCATTTTACTTACTTCGGGTTTTATTCAATAGACATATAAAGGAGATATTGGGGTTAACCTAGGGTTGTTTATTTATATTTTTAATCGATATCTATTGTTCAAAAAAAATAAGAGAAGAGAAAAAGAAATGGGATGTTGTTCACATTTTCAAAATCAAGTAAACATTTGATAAATATGGGTCGCACATTTCAACGGAGATAACTTTTGACTAGTGTATGGAAACGACTATTATAATATATCAAATCAAAACTCGTTTGAAATTACACAATATAATTTGGTCTCACTAGGGAAAATCATTTTTGCAACCAAATTCCATCGTTTACTTCACTTACCGAGGGTTTATAGGTTTTGACGCACCATTTTCATTTTACTTACCACGGGTTTTATTCAATACAGATATAAAGGAGATATTGGGGTTAACCTAGGGTGTTTTATTTATATTTTTAATCAATATCTATTGTTCAAAAAAATAAGAGAAGAGAAAAAGAAATGGGATGTTGTTCACATTTTCAAAATCAAGTAAACATTTGATAAATATGGGTCGCACATTTCAACGGAGATAACTTTTGACTAGTGTATGGAAACGACTATTATAATATATCAAATCAAAACTCGTTTGAAATTACACAATATAATTTGGTCTCACTAGGGAAAATCATTTTTGCAACCAAATTCCATCCTTTACTTCACTTACCGAGGGTTTATAGGTTTTAACGCACCATTTTCATTTTACTTACTTCGGGTTTTATTCAATACAGATATAAAGGAGATATTGGGGTTACCTAGGGTGTTTTATTTATATTTTTAATCGATATCTATTGTTCAAAAAAATAAGAGAAGAGAAAAAGAAATGGGATGTTGTTCACATTTTCAAAATCAAGTAAAATTTGATAAATATGGGTCGTACATTTCAACGGAGATAACTTTTGACTCGGGTATGGAAACGACTATTATAATATATCAAATCAAAACTCGTTTCAAATTACACAATATAATTTGGTCTCACTAGGGAAAATCATTTTTGTAACCAAATTCCATCGTTTACTTCACTTACCGAGGGTTTATAGGTTTTAATGCACCATTTTCATTTTACTTACTTCGGGTTTTATTCAATACAGATATAAAGGAGATATTGGGGTTACCTAGGGTGTTTTATTTATATTTTTAATCGATATCTATTGTTCAAAAAAATAAGAGAAGAGAAAAAGAAATGGGATGTTGTTCACATTTTCAAAATCAAGTAAAATTTGATAAATATGGGTCGTACATTTCAACGGAGATAACTTTTGACTCGGGTATGGAAACGACTATTATAATATATCAAATCAAAACTCGTTTAAAATTACACAATATAATTTGGTCTCACTAGGGAAAATCATTTTTGCAACCAAATTCCATCGTTTACTTCACTTACCGAGGGTTTATAGGTTTTGCGCACCATTTTCATTTTACTTACTTCGGGTTTTATTCAATAGACATATAAAGGAGATATTGGGGTTAACCTAGGGTTGTTTATTTATATTTTTAATAGATATCTATTGTTCAAAAAAATAAGAGAAGAGAAAAAGAAATGGGATGTTGTTCACATTTTCAAAATCAAGTAAACATTTGATAAATATGGGTCGCACATTTCAACGGAGATAACTTTTGACTCGGGTATGGAAACGACTATTATAATATATCAAATCAAAACTCGTTTGAAATTACACAATATAATTTGGTCTCACTAGGGAAAATCACTTTTGTAACCAAATTCCATCGTTTACTTCACTTACCGAGGGTTTATAGGTTTTGCGCACCATTTTCATTTTACTTACTTCGGGTTTTATTCAATAGAGATATAAAGGAGATATTGGGGTTAACCTATGGTTGTTTATTTATATTTTTAATCGATATCTATTGTTCAAAAAATAAGAGAAGAGAAAAAGAAATGGGATGTTGTTCACATTTTCAAAATCAAGTAAACATTTGATAAATATGGGTCGCACATTTCAACGGAGATAACTTTTGACTCGGGTATGGAAACGACTATTATAATATATCAAATCAAAACTCGTTTGAAATAACACAATATAATTTGGTCTCACTAGGGAAAATCATTTTTGTAACCAAATTCCATCGTTTACTTCACTTACCGAGGGTTTATAGGTTTTAACGCACCATTTTCATTTTACTTACTTCCGGTCTTATTCTATAGCGCTATAAAAGAGATATTGGGGTTACCTAGGGTTTTATTTATATTTTTAATCGATATCTATTGTTCAAAAAAATAAGAGAAGAGAAAAAGAAATGGGATGTTGTTCACATTTTCAAAATCAAGTAAACATTTGATAAATATGGGTCGCACATTTCAACGGAGATAACTTTTGACTCGGGTATGGAAATGACTATTATAATATATCAAATCAAAACTCGTTTGAAATTACACAATATAATTTGGTCTCACTAAGGAAAATCATTTTTGCAACCAAATTCCATCGTTTACTTCACTTACCGAGGGTTTATAGGTTTTGCGCACCATTTTCATTTTACTTACTTCGGGTTTTATTCAATAGACATATAAAGGAGATATTGGGGTTAACCTAGGGTTGTTTATTTATATTTTTAATCGATATCTATTGTTCAAAAAAATAAGAGAAGAGAAAAAGAAATGGGATGTTGTTCACATTTTCAAAATCAAGTAAACATTTGATAAATATGGGTCGCACATTTCAACGGAGATAACTTTTGACTAGTGTATGGAAACGACTATTATAATATATCAAATCAAAACTCGTTTGAAATTACACAATATAATTTGGTCTCACTAGGGAAAATCATTTTTGCAACCAAATTCCATCCTTTACTTCACTTACCGAGGGTTTTTAGGTTTTAACGCACCATTTTCATTTTACTTACTTCGGGTTTTATTCAATACAGATATAAAGGAGATATTGGGGTTACCTAGGGTGTTTTATTTATATTTTTAATCGATATCTATTGTTCAAAAAAATAAGAGAAGAGAAAAAGAAATGGGATGTTGTTCACATTTTCAAAATCAAGTAAACATTTGATAAATATGGGTCGCACATTTCAACGGAGATAACTTTTGACTCGGGTATGGAAATGACTATTATAATATATCAAATCAAAACTCGTTTGAAATTACACAATATAATTTGGTCTCACTAAGGAAAATCATTTTTGCAACCAAATTCCATCGTTTACTTCACTTACCGAGGGTTTATAGGTTTTGCGCACCATTTTCATTTTACTTACTTCGGGTTTTATTCAATAGACATATAAAGGAGATATTGGGGTTAACCTAGGGTTGTTTATTTATATTTTTAATCGATATCTATTGTTCAAAAAAATAAGAGAAGAGAAAAAGAAATGGGATGTTGTTCACATTTTCAAAATCAAGTAAACATTTGATAAATATGGGTCGCACATTTCAACGGAGATAACTTTTGACTAGTGTATGGAAACGACTATTATAATATATCAAATCAAAACTCGTTTGAAATTACACAATATAATTTGGTCTCACTAGGGAAAATCATTTTTGTAACCAAATTCCATCGTTTACTTCACTTACCGAGGGTTTATAGGTTTTAACGCACCATTTTCATTTTACTTACTTCGGGTTTTATTCAATACAGATATAAAGGAGATATTGGGGTTACCTAGGGTGTTTTATTTATATTTTTAATCGATATCTATTGTTCAAAAAAATAAGAGAAGAGAAAAAGAAATGGGATGTTGTTCACATTTTCAAAATCAAGTAAAATTTGATAAATATGGGTCGTACATTTCAACGGAGATAACTTTTGACTCGGGTATGGAAACGACTATTATAATATATCAAATCAAAACTCGTTTAAAATTACACAATATAATTTGGTCTCACTAGGGAAAATCATTTTTGCAACCAAATTCCATCGTTTACTTCACTTACCGAGGGTTTATAGGTTTTGCGCACCATTTTCATTTTACTTACTTCGGGTTTTATTCAATAGACATATAAAGGAGATATTGGGGTTAACCTAGGGTTGTTTATTTATATTTTTAATAGATATCTATTGTTCAAAAAAATAAGAGAAGAGAAAAAGAAATGGGATGTTGTTCACATTTTCAAAATCAAGTAAACATTTGATAAATATGGGTCGCACATTTCAACGGAGATAACTTTTGACTCGGGTATGGAAACGACTATTATAATATATCAAATCAAAACTCGTTTAAAATTACACAATATAATTTGGTCTCACTAGGGAAAATCACTTTTGTAACCAAATTCCATCGTTTACTTCACTTACCGAGGGTTTATAGGTTTTGCGCACCATTTTCATTTTACTTACTTCGGGTTTTATTCAATAGAGATATAAAGGAGATATTGGGGTTAACCTAGGGTTGTTTATTTATATTTTTAATCGATATCTATTGTTCAAAAAAATAAGAGAAGAGAAAAAGAAATGGGATGTTGTTCACATTTTCAAAATCAAGTAAACATTTGATAAATATGGGTCGCACATTTCAACGGAGATAACTTTTGACTCGGGTATGGAAACGACTATTATAATATATCAAATCAAAACTCGTTTGAAATAACACAATATAATTTGGTCTCACTAGGGAAAATCATTTTTGTAACCAAATTCCATCGTTTACTTCACTTACCGAGGGTTTATAGGTTTTAACGCACCATTTTCATTTTACTTACTTCGGGTTTTATTCAATACAGATATAAAGGAGATATTGGGGTTACCTAGGGTGTTTTATTTATATTTTTAATCGATATCTATTGTTCAAAAAAATAAGAGAAGAGAAAAAGAAATGGGATGTTGTTCACATTTTCAAAATCAAGTAAAATTTGATAAATATGGGTCGCACATTTCAACGGAGATAACTTTTGACTCGGGTATGGAAATGACTATTATAATATATCAAATCAAAACTCGTTTGAAATTACACAATATAATTTGGTCTCACTAAGGAAAATCATTTTTGCAACCAAATTCCATCGTTTACTTCACTTACCGAGGGTTTATAGGTTTTGCGCACCATTTTCATTTTACTTACTTCGGGTTTTATTCAATAGACATATAAAGGAGATATTGGGGTTAACCTAGGGTTGTTTATTTATATTTTTAATCGATATCTATTGTTCAAAAAAATAAGAGAAGAGAAAAAGAAATGGGATGTTGTTCACATTTTCAAAATCAAGTAAACATTTGATAAATATGGGTCGCACATTTCAACGGAGATAACTTTTGACTAGTGTATGGAAACGACTATTATAATATATCAAATCAAAACTCGTTTGAAATTACACAATATAATTTGGTCTCACTAGGGAAAATCATTTTTGCAACCAAATTCCATCCTTTACTTCACTTACCGAGGGTTTTTAGGTTTTAACGCACCATTTTCATTTTACTTACTTCGGGTTTTATTCAATACAGATATAAAGGAGATATTGGGGTTACCTAGGGTTGTTTATTTATATTTTTAATCGATATATATTGTTCAAAAAAATAAGAGAAGAGAAAAAGAAATGGGATGTTGTTCACATTTTCAAAATCAAGTAAACATTTGATAAATATGGGTCGCACATTTCAACGGAGATAACTTTTGACTAGTGTATGGAAACGACTATTATAATATATCAAATCAAAACTCGTTTGAAATTACACAATATAATTTGGTCTCACTGGGGAAAATCATTTTTGCAACCAAATTCCATCCTTTACTTCACTTACCGAGGGTTTATAGGTTTTAACGCACCATTTTCATTTTACTTACTTCGGGTTTTATTCAATACAGATATAAAGGAGATATTGGGGTTACCTAGGGTGTTTTATTTATATTTTTAATCGATATCTATTGTTCAAAAAAATAAGAGAAGAGAAAAAGAAATGGGATGTTGTTCACATTTTCAAAATCAAGTAAAATTTGATAAATATGGGTCGTACATTTCAACGGAGATAACTTTTGACTCGGGTATGGAAACGACTATTATAATATATCAAATCAAAACTCGTTTCAAATTACACAATATAATTTGGTCTCACTAGGGAAAATCATTTTTGCAACCAAATTCCATCGTTTACTTCACTTACCGAGGGTTTATAGGTTTTGCGCACCATTTTCATTTTACTTACTTCGGGTTTTATTCAATAGACATATAAAGGAGATATTGGGGTTAACCTAGGGTTGTTTATTTATATTTTTAATCGATATCTATTGTTCAAAAAAATAAGAGAAGAGAAAAAGAAATGGGATGTTGTTCACATTTTCAAAATCAAGTAAACATTTGATAAATATGGGTCGCACATTTCAACGGAGATAACTTTTGACTCGGGTATGGAAACGACTATTATAATATATCAAATCAAAACTCGTTTCAAATTACACAATATAATTTGGTCTCACTAGGGAAAATCATTTTTGCAACCAAATTCCATCGTTTACTTCACTTACCGAGGGTTTATAGGTTTTGCGCACCATTTTCATTTTACTTACTTCGGGTTTTATTCAATAGACATATAAAGGAGATATTGGGGTTAACCTAGGGTTGTTTATTTATATTTTTAATCGATATCTATTGTTCAAAAAATTTAGAGAAGAGAAAAAGAAATGGGATGTTGTTCACATTTTCAAAATCAAGTAAACATTTGATAAATATGGGTCGCACATTTCAACGGAGATAACTTTTGACTCGGGTATGGAAACGACTATTATAATATATCAAATCAAAACTCGTTTGAAATTACACAATATAATTTGGTCTCACTTGGGAAAATCATTTTTGTAACCAAATTCCATCGTTTACTTCACTTACCGAGGGTTTATAGGTTTTGCGCACCATTTTCATTTTACTTACTTCGGGTTTTATTCAATAGAGATATAAAGGAGATATTGGGGTTAACCTATGGTTGTTTATTTATATTTTTAATCGATATCTATTGTTCAAAAAATAAGAGAAGAGAAAAAGAAATGGGATGTTGTTCACATTTTCAAAATCAAGTAAACATTTGATAAATATGGGTCGCACATTTCAACGGAGATAACTTTTGACTCGGGTATGGAAACGACTATTATAATATATCAAATCAAAACTCGTTTGAAATAACACAATATAATTTGGTCTCACTAGGGAAAATCATTTTTGTAACCAAATTCCATCGTTTACTTCACTTACCGAGGGTTTATAGGTTTTAATGCACCATTTTCATTTTACTTACTTCGGGTTTTATTCAATACAGATATAAAGGAGATATTGGGGTTACCTAGGGTGTTTTATTTATATTTTTAATCGATATCTATTGTTCAAAAAAATAAGAGAAGAGAAAAAGAAATGGGATGTTGTTCACATTTTCAAAATCAAGTAAACATTTGATAAATATGGGTCGCACATTTCAAAGGAGATAACTTTTGACTCGGGTATGGAAATGACTATTATAATATATCAAATCAAAACTCGTTTGAAATTACACAATATAATTTGGTCTCACTAAGGAAAATCATTTTTGCAACCAAATTCCATCGTTTACTTCACTTACCGAGGGTTTATAGGTTTTGCGCACCATTTTCATTTTACTTACTTCGGGTTTTATTCAATAGACATATAAAGGAGATATTGGGGTTAACCTAGGGTTGTTTATTTATATTTTTAATCGATATCTATTGTTCAAAAAATTTAAGAGAAGAGAAAAAGAAATGGGATGTTGTTCACATTTTCAAAATCAAGTAAACATTTGATAAATATGGGTCGCACATTTCAACGGAGATAACTTTTGACTAGTGTATGGAAACGACTATTATAATATATCAAATCAAAACTCGTTTGAAATTACACAATATAATTTGGTCTCACTAGGGAAAATCATTTTTGCAACCAAATTCCATCCTTTACTTCACTTACCGAGGGTTTATAGGTTTTAACGCACCATTTTCATTTTACTTACTTCGGGTTTTATTCAATACAGATATAAAGGAGATATTGGGGTTACCTAGGGTGTTTTATTTATATTTTTAATCGATATCTATTGTTCAAAAAAATAAGAGAAGAGAAAAAGAAATGGGATGTTGTTCACATTTTCAAAATCAAGTAAAATTTGATAAATATGGGTCGTACATTTCAACGGAGATAACTTTTGACTCGGGTATGGAAACGACTATTATAATATATCAAATCAAAACTCGTTTAAAATTACACAATATAATTTGGTCTCACTAGGGAAAATCATTTTTGCAACCAAATTCCATCGTTTACTTCACTTACCGAGGGTTTATAGGTTTTGCGCACCATTTTCATTTTACTTACTTCGGGTTTTATTCAATAGACATATAAAGGAGATATTGGGGTTAACCTAGGGTTGTTTATTTATATTTTTAATAGATATCTATTGTTCAAAAAATAAGAGAAGAGAAAAAGAAATGGGATGTTGTTCACATTTTCAAAATCAAGTAAACATTTGATAAATATGGGTCGCACATTTCAACGGAGATAACTTTTGACTCGGGTATGGAAACGACTATTATAATATATCAAATCAAAACTCGTTTGAAATTACACAATATAATTTGGTCTCACTAGGGAAAATCACTTTTGTAACCAAATTCCATCGTTTACTTCACTTACCGAGGGTTTATAGGTTTTGCGCACCATTTTCATTTTACTTACTTCGGGTTTTATTCAATAGAGATATAAAGGAGATATTGGGGTTAACCTAGGGTTGTTTATTTATATTTTTAATCGATATCTATTGTTCAAAAAAATAAGAGAAGAGAAAAAGAAATGGGATGTTGTTCACATTTTCAAAATCAAGTAAACATTTGATAAATATGGGTCGCACATTTCAACGGAGATAACTTTTGACTCGGGTATGGAAACGACTATTATAATATATCAAATCAAAACTCGTTTGAAATAACACAATATAATTTGGTCTCACTAGGGAAAATCATTTTTGTAACCAAATTCCATCGTTTACTTCACTTACCGAGGGTTTATAGGTTTTAACGCACCATTTTCATTTTACTTACTTCGGGTTTTATTCAATACAGATATAAAGGAGATATTGGGGTTACCTAGGGTGTTTTATTTATATTTTTAATCGATATCTATTGTTCAAAAAAATAAGAGAAGAGAAAAAGAAATGGGATGTTGTTCACATTTTCAAAATCAAGTAAAATTTGATAAATATGGGTCGCACATTTCAACGGAGATAACTTTTGACTCGGGTATGGAAATGACTATTATAATATATCAAATCAAAACTCGTTTGAAATTACACAATATAATTTGGTCTCACTAAGGAAAATCATTTTTGCAAC
The DNA here is from genome assembly GCA_033030585.1 of Hippophae rhamnoides. Classification (NCBI taxonomy): domain Eukaryota; kingdom Viridiplantae; phylum Streptophyta; class Magnoliopsida; order Rosales; family Elaeagnaceae; genus Hippophae; species Hippophae rhamnoides. Next base: position 209,678 of record JAVHJT010000071.1, read on the forward strand.
CAAATTCCATCGTTTACTTCACTTACCGAGGGTTTATAGGTTTTGCGCACCATTTTCATTTTACTTACTTCGGGTTTTATTCAATAGAGATATAAAGGAGATATTGGGGTTAACCTAGGGTTGTTTACTTATATTTTTAATCGATATCTATTGTTCAAAAAAGAAGAGAAGAGAAAAAGAAATGGGATGTTGTTCACATTTTCAAAATCAAGTAAACATTTGATAAATATGGGTCGCACATTTCCACGGAGATAACTTTTGACTAGTGTATGGAAACGACTATTATAATATATCAAATCAAAACTCGTTTGAAATTACACAATATAATTTGGTCTCACTAGGGAAAATCATTTTTGCAACCAAATTCCATCCTTTACTTCACTTACCGAGGGTTTTTAGGTTTTAACGCACCATTTTCATTTTACTTACTTCGGGTTTTATTCAATACAGATATAAAGGAGATATTGGGGTTACCTAGGGTGTTTTATTTATATTTTTAATCGATATCTATTGTTCAAAAAAATAAGAGAAGAGAAAAAGAAATGGGATGTTGTTCACATTTTCAAAATCAAGTAAACATTTGATAAATATGGGTCGCACATTTCAACGGAGATAACTTTTGACTAGTGTATGGAAACGACTATTATAATATATCAAATCAAAACTCGTTTGAAATTACACAATATAATTTGGTCTCACTGGGGAAAATCATTTTTGCAACCAAATTCCATCCTTTACTTCACTTACCGAGGGTTTATAGGTTTTAACGCACCATTTTCATTTTACTTACTTCGGGTTTTATTCAATACAGATATAAAGGAGATATTGGGGTTACCTAGGGTGTTTTATTTATATTTTTAATCGATATCTATTGTTCAAAAAAATAAGAGAAGAGAAAAAGAAATGGGATGTTGTTCACATTTTCAAAATCAAGTAAAATTTGATAAATATGGGTCGTACATTTCAACGGAGATAACTTTTGACTCGGGTATGGAAACGACTATTATAATATATCAAATCAAAACTTCGTTTCAAATTACACAATATAATTTGGTCTCACTAGGGAAAATCATTTTTGTACACAAATTCCATCGTTTACTTCACTTATCCAGGGTTTATAGGTTTTGACGCACCATTTTCATTTTACTTACTTCGGGTTTTATTCAATAGAGATATAAAGGAGATATTGGGGTTAACCTAGGGTTGTTTATTTATATTTTTAATCGATATCTATTGTTCAAAAAAAATAAGAGAAGAGAAAAAGAAATGGGATGTTGTTCACATTTTCAAAATCAAGTAAACATTTGATAAATATGGGTCGCACATTTCAACGGAGATAACTTTTGACTCGGGTATGGAAATGACTATTATAATATATCAAATCAAAACTCGTTTGAAATTACACAATATAATTTGGTCTCACTAGGGAAAATCATTTTTGTAACCAAATTCCATCGTTTACTTCACTTACCGAGGGTTTATAGGTTTTGCGCACCATTTTCATTTTACTTACTTCGGGTTTTATTCAATAGAGATATAAAGGAGATATTGGGGTTAACCTAGGGTTGTTTATTTATATTTTTAATCGATATCTATTGTTCAAAAAAATAAGAGAAGAGAAAAAGAAATGGGATGTTGTTCACATTTTCAAAATCAAGTAAACATTTGATAAATATGGGTCGCACATTTCAACGGAGATAACTTTTGACTCGGGTATGGAAACGACTATTATAATATATCAAATCAAAACTCGTTTGAAATTACACAATATAATTTGGTCTCACTAGGGAAAATCATTTTTGTAACCAAATTCCATCGTTTACTTCACTTACCGAGGGTTTATAGGTTTTGCGCACCATTTTCATTTTACTTACTTCGGGTTTTATTCAATAGAGATATAAAGGAGATATTGGGGTTAACCTAGGGTTGTTTATTTATATTTTTAATCGATATCTATTGTTCAAAAAAATAAGAGAAGAGAAAAAGAAATGGGATGTTGTTCACATTTTCAAAATCAAGTAAACATTTGATAAATATGGGTCGCACATTTCAACGGAGATAACTTTTGACTCGGGTATGGAAACGACTATTATAATATATCAAATCAAAACTCGTTTGAAATAACACAATATAATTTGGTCTCACTAGGGAAAATCATTTTTGTAACCAAATTCCATCGTTTACTTCACTTACCGAGGGTTTATAGGTTTTAATGCACCATTTTCATTTTACTTACTTCGGATTTTATTCAATAGACATATAAAGGAGATATTGGGGTTAACCTATGGTTGTTTATTTATATTTTTAATCGATATCTATTGTTCAAAAAAATAAGAGAAGAGAAAAAGAAATGGGATGTTGTTCACATTTTCAAAATCAAGTAAACATTTGATAAATATGGGTCGCACATTTCAAAGGAGATAACTTTTGACTCGGGTATGGAAATGACTATTATAATATATCAAATCAAAACTCGTTTGAAATTACACAATATAATTTGGTCTCACTAAGGAAAATCATTTTTGCAACCAAATTCCATCGTTTACTTCACTTACCGAGGGTTTATAGGTTTTGCGCACCATTTTCATTTTACTTACTTCGGGTTTTATTCAATAGACATATAATGGAGATATTGGGGTTAACCTAGGGTTGTTTATTTATATTTTTAATCGATATCTATTGTTCAAAAAAATAAGAGAAGAGAAAAAGAAATGGGATGTTGTTCACATTTTCAAAATCAAGTAAACATTTGATAAATATGGGTCGCACATTTCAACGGAGATAACTTTTGACTAGTGTATGGAAACGACTATTATAATATATCAAATCAAAACTCGTTTGAAATTACACAATATAATTTGGTCTCACTAGGGAAAATCATTTTTGCAACCAAATTCCATCCTTTACTTCACTTACCGAGGGTTTATAGGTTTTAACGCACCATTTTCATTTTACTTACTTCGGGTTTTATTCAATACAGATATAAAGGAGATATTGGGGTTACCTAGGGTGTTTTATTTATATTTTTAATCGATATCTATTGTTCAAAAAAATAAGAGAAGAGAAAAAGAAATGGGATGTTGTTCACATTTTCAAAATCAAGTAAAATTTGATAAATATGGGTCGTACATTTCAACGGAGATAACTTTTGACTCGGGTATGGAAACGACTATTATAATATATCAAATCAAAACTCGTTTGAAATTACACAATATAATTTGGTCTCACTAGGGAAAATCATTTTTGCAACCAAATTCCATCGTTTACTTCACTTACCGAGGGTTTATAGGTTTTGCGCACCATTTTCATTTTACTTACTTCGGGTTTTATTCAATAGACATATAAAGGAGATATTGGGGTTAACCTAGGGTTGTTTATTTATATTTTTAATAGATATCTATTGTTCAAAAAAAATAAGAGAAGAGAAAAAGAAATGGGATGTTGTTCACATTTTCAAAATCAAGTAAACATTTGATAAATATGGGTCGCACATTTCAACGGAGATAACTTTTGACTCGGGTATGGAAACGACTATTATAATATATCAAATCAAAACTCGTTTGAAATAACACAATATAATTTGGTCTCACTAGGGAAAATCATTTTTGTAACCAAATTCCATCCTTTACTTCACTTACCGAGGGTTTATAGGTTTTAACGCACCATTTTCATTTTACTTACTTCGGGTTTTATTCAATAGAGATATAAAGGAGATATTGGGGTTAACCTAGGGTTGTTTATTTATATTTTTAATCGATATCTATTGTTCAAAAAAATAAGAGAAGAGAAAAAGAAATGGGATGTTGTTCACATTTTCAAAATCAAGTAAACATTTGATAAATATGGGTCGCACATTTCAACGGAGATAACTTTTGACTCGGGTATGGAAACGACTATTATAATATATCAAATCAAAACTCGTTTGAAATTACACAATATAATTTGGTCTCACTAGGGAAAATCATTTTTGCAACCAAATTCCATCCTTTACTTCACTTACCGAGGGTTTATAGGTTTTAACGCACCATTTTCATTTTACTTACTTCGGGTTTTATTCAATACAGATATAAAGGAGATATTGGGGTTACCTAGGGTGTTTTATTTATATTTTTAATCGATATCTATTGTTCAAAAAAATAAGAGAAGAGAAAAAGAAATGGGATGTTGTTCACATTTTCAAAATCAAGTAAAATTTGATAAATATGGGTCGCACATTTCAACGGAGATAACTTTTGACTCGGGTATGGAAATGACTATTATAATATATCAAATCAAAACTCGTTTGAAATTACACAATATAATTTGGTCTCACTAAGGAAAATCTTTTTTGCAACCAAATTCCATCTTTTACTTCACTTACCGAGGGTTTATAGGTTTTGCGCACCATTTTCATTTTACTTACTTCGGGTTTTATTCAATAGACATATAAAGGAGATATTGGGGTTAACCTAGGGTTGTTTATTTATATTTTTAATCGATATCTATAGTTCAAAAAAATAAGAGAAGAGAAAAAGAAATGGGATGTTGTTCACATTTTCAAAATCAAGTAAACATTTGATAAATATGGGTCGCACATTTCAACGGAGATAACTTTTGACTAGTGTATGGAAACGACTATTATAATATATCAAATCAAAACTCGTTTGAAATTACACAATATAATTTGGTCTCACTAGGGAAAATCATTTTTGCAACCAAATTCCATCCTTTACTTCACTTACCGAGGGTTTTTAGGTTTTAACGCACCATTTTCATTTTACTTACTTCGGGTTTTATTCAATACAGATATAAAGGAGATATTGGGGTTACCTAGGGTGTTTTATTTATATTTTTAATCGATATCTATTGTTCAAAAAAATAAGAGAAGAGAAAAAGAAATGGGATGTTGTTCACATTTTCAAAATCAAGTAAACATTTGATAAATATGGGTCGCACATTTCAACGGAGATAACTTTTGACTAGTGTATGGAAACGACTATTATAATATATCAAATCAAAACTCGTTTGAAATTACACAATATAATTTGGTCTCACTAGGGAAAATCATTTTTGCAACCAAATTCCATCCTTTACTTCACTTACCGAGGGTTTATAGGTTTTAACGCACCATTTTCATTTTACTTACTTCGGGTTTTATTCAATACAGATATAAAGGAGATATTGGGGTTACCTAGGGTGTTTTATTTATATTTTTAATCGATATCTATTGTTCAAAAAAATAAGAGAAGAGAAAAAGAAATGGGATGTTGTTCACATTTTCAAAAACAAGTAAAATTTGATAAATATGGGTCGTACATTTCAACGGAGATAACTTTTGACTCGGGTATGGAAACGACTATTATAATATATCAAATCAAAACTCGTTTCAAATTACACAATATAATTTGGTCTCACTAGGGAAAATCATTTTTGCAACCAAATTCCATCGTTTACTTCACTTACCGAGGGTTTATAGGTTTTGCGCACCATTTTCATTTTACTTACTTCGGGTTTTATTCAATAGACATATAAAGGAGATATTGGGGTTAACCTAGGGTTGTTTATTTATATTTTTAATCGATATCTATTGTTCAAAAAAATAAGAGAAGAGAAAAAGAAATGGGATGTTGTTCACATTTTCAAAATCAAGTAAACAATTGATAAATATGGGTCGCACATTTCAACGGAGATAACTTTTGACTCGGGTATGGAAACGACTATTATAATATATCAAATCAAAACTCGTTTGAAATTACACAATATAATTTGGTCTCACTAGGGAAAATCATTTTTGTAACCAAATTCCATCGTTTACTTCACTTACCGAGGGTTTATAGGTTTTGCGCACCATTTTCATTTTACTTACTTCGGGTTTTATTCAATAGAGATATAAAGGAGATATTGGGGTTAACCTAGGGTTGTTTATTTATATTTTTAATCGATATCTATTGTTCAAAAAAATAAGAGAAGAGAAAAAGAAATGGGATGTTGTTCACATTTTCAAAATCAAGTAAACATTTGATAAATATGGGTCGCACATTTCAACGGAGATAACTTTTGACTCGGGTATGGAAACGACTATTATAATATATCAAATCAAAACTCGTTTGAAATAACACAATATAATTTGGTCTCACAAGGGAAAATCATTTTTGTAACCAAATTCCATCGTTTACTTCACTTACCGAGGGTTTATAGGTTTTAATGCACCATTTTCATTTTACTTACTTCGGGTTTTATTCAATACAGATATAAAGGAGAAATTGGGGTTACCTAGGGTGTTTTATTTATATTTTTAATCGATATCTATTGTTCAAAAAAATAAGAGAAGAGAAAAAGAAATGGGATGTTGTTCACATTTTCAAAATCAAGTAAACATTTGATAAATATGGGTCGCACATTTCAAAGGAGATAACTTTTGACTCGGGTATGGAAATGACTATTATAATATATCAAATCAAAACTCGTTTGAAATTACACAATATAATTTGGTCTCACTAAGGAAAATCATTTTTGCAACCAAATTCCATCGTTTACTTCACTTACCGAGGGTTTATAGGTTTTGCGCACCATTTTCATTTTACTTACTTCGGGTTTTATTCAATAGACATATAAAGGAGATATTGGGGTTAACCTAGGGTTGTTTATTTATATTTTTAATCGATATCTATTGTTCAAAAAAATAAGAGAAGAGAAAAAGAAATGGGATGTTGTTCACATTTTCAAAATCAAGTAAACATTTGATAAATATGGGTCGCACATTTCAACGGAGATAACTTTTGACTAGTGTATGGAAACGACTATTATAATATATCAAATCAAAACTCGTTTGAAATTACACAATATAATTTGGTCTCACTAGGGAAAATCATTTTTGCAACCAAATTCCATCCTTTACTTCACTTACCGAGGGTTTATAGGTTTTAACGCACCATTTTCATTTTACTTACTTCGGGTTTTATTCAATACAGATATAAAGGAGATATTGGGGTTACCTAGGGTGTTTTATTTATATTTTTAATCGATATCTATTGTTCAAAAAAATAAGAGAAGAGAAAAAGAAATGGGATGTTGTTCACATTTTCAAAATCAAGTAAAATTTGATAAATATGGGTCGTACATTTCAACGGAGATAACTTTTGACTCGGGTATGGAAACGACTATTATAATATATCAAATCAAAACTCGTTTAAAATTACACAATATAATTTGGTCTCACTAGGGAAAATCATTTTTGCAACCAAATTCCATCGTTTACTTCACTTACCGAGGGTTTATAGGTTTTAGCACCATTTTCATTTTACTTACTTCGGTTTTATTCAATAGAGATATAAGCGAGATGTTGGGGTGAACCTAGGGTTGTTTATTTATATTTTTAATAGATATCTATTGTTCAAAAAAATAAGAGAAGAGAAAAAAAACGGGATGTTGTTCACATTTTCAAAATCAAGTAAACATTTGATAAATATGGGTCGCACATTTCAACGGAGATAACTTTTGACTCGGGTATGGAAACGACTATTATAATATATCAAATCAAAACTCGTTTGAAATAACACAATATAATTTGGTCTCACTAGGGAAAATCATTTTTGTAACCAAATTCCATCGTTTACTTCACTTACCGAGGGTTTATAGGTTTTAACGCACCATTTTCATTTTACTTACTTGGGTTTTATTCAATACGAGATATAAAGGAGATATTGGGGTTACCTAGGGTGTTTTATTTATATTTTTAATCGATATCTATTGTTCAAAAAAATAAGAGAAGAGAAAAAGAAATGGGATGTTGTTCACATTTTCAAAATCAAGTAAAATTTGATAAATATGGGTCGCACATTTCAACGGAGATAACTTTTGACTCGGGTATGGAAACGACTATTATAATATATCAAATCAAAACTCGTTTGAAATTACACAATATAATTTGGTCTCACTAGGGAAAATCATTTTTGCAACCAAATTCCATCCTTTAATTCACTTACCGAGGGTTTATAGGTTTTAACGCACCATTTTCATTTTACTTACTTCGGGTTTTATTCAATACAGATATAAAGGAGATATTGGGGTTAACCTAGGGTGTTTTATTTATATTTTTAATCGATATCTATTGTTCAAAAAAATAAGAGAAGAGAAAAAGAAATGGGATGTTGTTCACATTTTCAAAATCAAGTAAACATTTGATAAATATGGGTCGCACATTTCAACGGAGATAACTTTTGACTCGGGTATGGAAACGACTATTATAATATATCAAATCAAAACTCGTTTGAAATTACACAATATAATTTGGTCTCACTAGGGAAAATCATTTTTGCAACCAAATTCCATCGTTTACTTCACTTACCGAGGGTTTATAGGTTTTGCGCACCATTTTCATTTTACTTACTTCGGGTTTTATTCAATAGACATATAAAGGAGATATTGGGGTTAACCTAGGGTTGTTTATTTATATTTTTAATAGATATCTATTGTTCAAAAAAATAAGAGAAGAGAAAAAGAAATGGGATGTTGTTCACATTTTCAAAATCAAGTAAACATTTGATAAATATGGGTCGCACATTTCAACGGAGATAACTTTTGACTCGGGTATGGAAACGACTATTATAATATATCAAATCAAAACTCGTTTGAAATTACACAATATAATTTGGTCTCACTAGGGAAAATCATTTTTGTAACCAAATTCCATCGTTTACTTCACTTACCGAGGGTTTATAGGTTTTGCGCACCATTTTCATTTTACTTACTTCGGGTTTTATTCAATAGAGATATAAAGGAGATATTGGGGTTAACCTAGGGTTGTTTATTTATATTTTTAATCGATATCTATTGTTCAAAAAAATAAGAGAAGAGAAAAAGAAATGGGATGTTGTTCACATTTTCAAAATCAAGTAAACATTTGATAAATATGGGTCGCACATTTCAACGGAGATAACTTTTGACTCGGGTATGGAAACGACTATTATAATATATCAAATCAAAACTCGTTTGAAATAACACAATATAATTTGGTCTCACTAGGGAAAATCATTTTTGTAACCAAATTCCATCGTTTACTTCACTTACCGAGGGTTTATAGGTTTTAACGCACCATTTTCATTTTACTTACTTCGGGTTTTATTCAATAGTGATATAAAGGAGATATTGGGGTTACCTAGGGTGTTTTATTTATATTTTTAATCGATATCTATTGTTCAAAAAAATAAGAGAAGAGAAAAAGAAATGGGATGTTGTTCACATTTTCAAAATCAAGTAAAATTTGATAAATATGGGTCGCACATTTCAACGGAGATAACTTTTGACTCGGGTATGGAAATGACTATTATAATATATCAAATCAAAACTCGTTTGAAATTACACAATATAATTTGGTCTCACTAAGGAAAATCATTTTTGCAACCAAATTCCATCGTTTACTTCACTTACCGAGGGTTTATAGGTTTTGCGCACCATTTTCATTTTACTTACTTCGGGTTTTATTCAATAGACATATAAAGGAGATATTGGGGTTAACCTAGGGTTGTTTATTTATATTTTTAATCGATATCTATTGTTCAAAAAAATAAGAGAAGAGAAAAAGAAATGGAATGTTGTTTACATTTTCAAAATCAAGTAAACATTTGATAAATATGGGTCGCACATTTCAACGGAGATAACTTTTGACTCGGGTATGGAAACGACTATTATAATATATCAAATCAAAACTCATTTGAAATTACACAATATAATTTGGTCTCACTAGGGAAAATCATTTTTGTAACCAAATTCCATCGTTTACTTCACTTACCGAGGGTTTATAGGTTTTGCGCACCATTTTCATTTTACTTACTTCGGGTTTTATTCAATAGAGATATAAAGGAGATATTGGGGTTAACCTAGGGTTGTTTATTTATATTTTTAATCGATATCTATTGTTCAAAAAAATAAGAGAAGAGAAAAAGAAATGGGATGTTGTTCACATTTTCAAAATCAAGTAAAAATTTGATAAATATGGGTCGCACATTTCAACGGAGATAACTTTTGACTCGGGTATGGAAACGACTATTATAATATATCAAATCAAAACTCGTTTGAAATTACACAATATAATTTGGTCTCACTAGGGAAAATCATTTTTGTAACCAAATTCCATCGTTTACTTCACTTACCGAGGGTTTATAGGTTTTAATGCACCATTTTCATTTTACTTACTTCGGGTTTTATTCAATACAGATATAAAGGAGATATTGGGGTTACCTAGGGTGTTTTATTTATATTTTTAATCGATATCTATTGTTCAAAAAAATAAGAGAAGAGAAAAAGAAATGGGATGTTGTTCACATTTTCAAAATCAAGTAAAATTTGATAAATATGGGTCGTACATTTCAACGGAGATAACTTTTGACTCGGGTATGGAAACGACTATTATAATATATCAAATCAAAACTCGTTTAAAATTACACAATATAATTTGGTCTCACTAGGGAAAATCATTTTTGCAACCAAATTCCATCGTTTACTTCACTTACCGAGGGTTTATAGGTTTTGCGCACCATTTTCATTTTACTTACTTCGGTTTTATTCAATAGACATATAAAGGAGATATTGGGGTTAACCTAGGGTTGTTTATTTATATTTTTAATCGATATCTATTGTTCAAAAAAATAAGAGAAGAGAAAAAGAAATGGGATGTTGTTCACATTTTCAAAATCAAGTAAACATTTGATAAATATGGGTCGCACATTTCAACGGAGATAACTTTTGACTCGGGTATGGAAATGACTATTATAATATATCAAATCAAAACTCGTTTGAAATTACACAATATAATTTGGTCTCACTAGGGAAAATCATTTTTGTAACCAAATTCCATCCTTTACTTCACTTACCGAGGGTTTATAGGTTTTAACGCACCATTTTCATTTTACTTACTTCGGGTTTTATTCAATAGAGATATAAAGGAGATATTGGGGTTAACCTAGGGTTGTTTATTTATATTTTTAATCGATATCTATTGTTCAAAAAAATAAGAGAAGAGAAAAAGAAATGGGATGTTGTTCACATTTTCAAAATCAAGTAAACATTTGATAAATATGGGTCGCACATTTCAACGGAGATAACTTTTGACTCGGGTATGGAAATGACTATTATAATATATCAAATCAAAACTCGTTTGAAATTACACAATATAATTTGGTCTCACTAGGGAAAATAATTTTTGCAACCAAATTCCAACGTTTACTTCACTTACTGAGCGTTTATAGGTTTGGACGCACCATTTTCATTTTACTTACTTCGGGTTTTATTCAATATAGATATAAAGGAGATATTGGGGTTAACCTAGGGTTGTTTATTTATATTTTTAATCGATATCTATTGTTCAAAAAAATAAGAGAAGAGAAAAAGAAATTGGATGTTGTTCACATTTTCAAAATCAAGTAAACATTTGATAAATATGGGTCGCACATTTCAATGGAGATAACTTTTGACTCGGGTATGGAAATGACTATTATAATATATCAAATCAAAACTCGTTTGAAATTACACAATATAATTTGGTCTCACTAGGGAAAATCATTTTTGTAACCAAATTCCATCGTTTACTTCACTTACCGAGGGTTTATAGGTTTTGACGCACCATTTTCATTTTACTTACCACGGGTTTCATTCAATAAAGATATAAAGGAGATATTGGGGCTAACCTAGGGTGTTTTATTTATATTTTTAATCGATATCTATTGTTCAAAAAAATAAGAGAAGAGAAAAAGAAATGGAATGTTGTTTACATTTTCAAAATCAAGTAAACATTTGATAAATATGGGTCGCACATTTCAACGGAGATAACTTTTGACTCGGGTATGGAAACGACTATTATAATATATCAAATCAAAACTCATTTGAAATTACACAATATAATTTGGTCTCACTAGGGAAAATCATTTTTGTAACCAAATTCCATCGTTTACTTCACTTACCGAGGGTTTATAGGTTTTGCGCACCATTTTCATTTTACTTACTTCGGGTTTTATTCAATAGAGATATAAAGGAGATATTGGGGTTAACCTAGGGTTGTTTATTTATATTTTTAATCGATATCTATTGTTCAAAAAAATAAGAGAAGAGAAAAAGAAATGGGATGTTGTTCACATTTTCAAAATCAAGTAAAAATTTGATAAATATGGGTCGCACATTTCAACGGAGATAACTTTTGACTCGGGTATGGAAACGACTATTATAATATATCAAATCAAAACTCGTTTGAAATTACACAATATAATTTGGTCTCACTAGGGAAAATCATTTTTGTAACCAAATTCCATCGTTTACTTCACTTACCGAGGGTTTATAGGTTTTGCGCACCATTTTCATTTTACTTACCATGGGTTTTATTCAATAGAGATATAAAGGAGATATTGGGGTTAACCTAGGGTTGTTTATTTATATTTTTAATCGATATCTATTGTTCAAAAAAAATAAGAGAAGAGAAAAAGAAATGGGATGTTGTTCACATTTTCAAAATCAAGTAAACATTTGATAAATATGGGTCGCACATTTCAATGGAGATAACTTTTGACTCGGGTATGGAAATGACTATTATAATATATCAAATCAAAACTCGTTTGAAATTACACAATATAATTTGGTCTCACTAGGGAAAATCATTTTTGTAACCAAATTCCATCGTTTACTTCACTTACCGAGGGTTTATAGGTTTTGACGCACCATTTTCATTTTACTTACCACGGGTTTCATTCAATAGAGATATAAAGGAGATATTGGGGTTACCTAGGGTGTTTTATTTATATTTTTAATCGATATCTATTGTTCAAAAAAATAAGAGAAGAGAAAAAGAAATGGGATGTTGTTCACATTTTCAAAATCAAGTAAAATTTGATAAATATGGGTCGCACATTTCAACGGAGATAACTTTTGACTCGGGTATGGAAATGACTATTATAATATATCAAATCAAAACTCGTTTGAAATTACACAATATAATTTGGTCTCACTAAGGAAAATCATTTTTGTAACCAAATTCCATCGTTTACATCACTTACCGAGGGTTTAAAGTTTTTGACGCACCATTTTCATTTTACTTACTTCGGGTTTTATTCAATAGACATATAAAGGAGATATTGGGGTTAACCTAGGGTTGTTTATTTATATTTTTAATCGATATCTATTGTTCAAAAAAATAAGAGAAGAGAAAAAGAAATGGAATGTTGTTTACATTTTCAAAATCAAGTAAACATTTGATAAATATGGGTCGCGACATTTCAACGGAGATAACTTTTGATTCGGGTATGGAAACGACTATTATAATATATCAAATCAAAAGTCATTTGAAATTACACAATATAATTTGGTCTCACTAGGGAAAATCATTTTTGTACCCAAATTTCATCGCTTACTTCACTTACCGAAGGTTGATAGGCTTTGCGCACCACTTTCATTTTACTTACTTCGGGTTTTATTCAATAGACATATAAAGGAGATATTGGGGTTAACCTAGGGTTGTTTATTTATATTTTTAATAGATATCTATTGTTCAAAAAATAAGAGAAGAGAAAAAGAAATGGGACGTTGTTCACATTTTCAAAATCAAGTAAACATTTGATAAATACGGGTCGCACATTTCAACGGAGATAACTTTTGACTCGGGTATGGAAACGACTATTATAATATATCAAATCAAAACTCGTTTGAAATTACACAATATAATTTGGTCTCACTAGGGAAAATCATTTTTGTAACCAAATTCCATCGTTTACTTCACTTACCGAGGGTTTATAGGTTTTGCGCACCATTTTCATTTTACTTACTTCGGGTTTTATTCAATAGAGATATAAAGGAGATATTGGGGTTAACCTAGGGTTGTTTATTTATATTTTTAATCGATATCTATTGTTCAAAAAAATAAGAGAAGAGAAAAAGAAATGGGATGTTGTTCACATTTTCAAAATCAAGTAAACATTTGATAAATATGGGTCGCACATTTCAACGGAGATAACTTTTGACTCGGGTATGGAAACGACTATTATAATATATCAAATCGAAGCTCGTATCAAATTACACAATATGATTTGGTCTCGCTATGGAAAATCATTTTTGTAACCAAATTCCATCGTTTACATCACTTACCCAAGGTTTATAGGTTTTGACGCACCATTTTCATTTTACTTACTTCGGGTTTTATTCAATACAGATATAAAGGAGATATTGGGGTTACCTAGGGTGTTTTATTTATATTTTTAATCGATATCTATTGTTCAAAAAAATAAGAGAAGAGAAGAAAGAAAGGGGTTGTTGTACACATTTTAAAAAACAACAAAAAATTTGATTAATATGGGTCGCACATTTCAACGGAGATAACTTTTGACTCGGGTATGGAAACGACTATTATAATATATCAAATCAAAACTCGTTTGAAATTACACAATATAATTTGGTCTCACTAAGGAAAATCATTTTTTACCCAAATTCCATCAAGTTTTACTTCACTTACCGAGGGTTTTATAGGTTTTCGCACCATTTTCATTTTACTTACCACTCGGGTTTCTATCTCAATAGACATATAAAGGGAGATATTGGGGTTAACCTAGGGTTGTTTATTTATATTTTTTTAATCGATATCTATTGTTCAAAAAAAATAAGAGAAGAGAAAAAGAAATGGAATGTTGTTTACATTTTCAAAATCAAGTAAACTTATTTGATAAATACGTGGGTCGCACATTTCACTTCGGAGATAACTTTTGACTCGGAGTATGGAGAACTTGACTATTATAATACATATCCAAATCAAAACTCATTTGAAATTACACAATATAATTTGGTCTCACTAAGGGAAAATCATTTTTGTAACCAAATTCCATCGTTTACTTCATAAACTTCACCGAGGGTTTTTACTAGGTTTTGGCGCACCATTTTTCATTTTTACTTACTTAGTTTTATTCAATAGAGATATAAAGGAGATATTGGGGTTAACCTAGGGTTGTTTATTTATATTTTTAATCGATATCTATTGTTTAAAAAAATAAGAGAAGAGAAAAAGAAATGGGATGTTGTTCACACATTTTCAAAATCGAAGTAAAAATTTGATAAAATACTGGGTCGCACATTTCAGCAACGCGAGATAACTTTTGACCTCGGGTATGGAAAGCGACTATTATAATATATCAAACTGCAAACTAGATTTGAGAGTACACAATATAATTTTGGTCTCGCTAGGGAAAATCATTTTGCAACCAAATTCCATCGTTTACTTCACTTCTTGGGGGTTTATATGGGTTTCTTGCGCACCATTTTTTCATTTTACTTACTTGCCGGGTTTTATTCAATAGACATATAAAGGAGATATTGGGGTTAACCTAGGGTTGTTTATTTTATATTTTTAATAAATATCTATTGTTCAAAAAAAATAAGAGAAGAGAAAAAGAAATGGAATGTTGTTTACATTTTCAAAAATCAAGTAAACATTTTGATAAATATGGGTCGCACATTTCAACGGGAGATAACTTTTGACTCGGGTATGGAAAGCGACTATTATAATATATCAAATCAAAACTACGTTTGAAATTACACAATATAATTTGAGTACCGCTAAGGAAAATCATTTTTGTCAAATCAAAACTGGTTGGAAATTACACAATATAATTTGGTCTCACGCTAGGGAAAATCATTTTTTGTTACCAAATTCCGTTTACTTCACTTCTGGGGTTTATAG